>CM035410.1:157901487-158221487 GCA_020310875.1 Ceratopteris richardii | reverse complement strand
GCTCACATATGAGCAAGACCTGAAAGGAGATGGAGATAAAGAACAAAGTTCTGCAATGTACATGAAGAACAAGAAGAAAGATAAAGGCAAGTCAAAAGGCGAAGAAGAGTCGAGTCCTCAGGCTTATTATGCAAGAGGTAAAGGCACCGGTAGAGGAAGAGCAAGAGGTTTTGGAAGAGGAAGAGGTAGTCTGAATATCAACAAGAAGGCTTGCGGGATTTGTGGATTAAGTAATCATCTGGCTCATGATTGTTGGCACAATCAACAAGGATCAAATCAAAATCAGAACAGTAATAGCAGAGGCAGAAGCGGAAGATATCAGAGTAATTTTCAAAGAGGTAGACAAAATCAAAGAGGAGGCTATGGTAGAGGTGGAGCAAGAAGTTGGGGACAGAATCAATCCTACAACACCACCTACAACAACTACGCAAATGACACATAGAATGAACGTCATACATCATTGATGATGAACTCAATCAGCACATCAGATAACGAAGACCTAAAGGTATTTTACATTGATTCTAGATGTTCTAATCATTTGTCAGGGTATCGTGGGGAGGTACAGAGAGTCTTTTGAGGGCTTTTGAGTGATACAGAGGGCCAAGAGAGAAGAAGTGAGGTAAGTAAACACATTGCACAAAAAAATTTTGAGGATAGTTGAAATTTTGGCAAAAGTATTGCGATCGGTTGAGTTTTGGTATCGTGATACCGAAATTCCCTAGTATCGCGATACTCGCCTGGTATCGTATCATTGCATACCCACTTGAGGTATCGCGATACCATTTTGGTATCGTATCATCAACTTGGTATCGTGATCCTGATCCGTTGGTGGTATCATATTGTCGGACCACTCGATATTGTATCGTGTTAGTCATGGTATCATATCGTCGACTGAGCGGTATCATATCGACTGCCAAGTTGGTATCGTATCATCGACTCGGTATCATATCATGTCTGTTTAAGTATTATATCATGAAAAATTGTGGTATCATATCACCCAACCTCTCTGATGTCGTATTTACCATTATTCTAGTATCATATCATGAGGGAATCAATATCATATCATGTGACTTGCTAGTATCGTATCATGCAAAGTTTTGGTATTGTATCGTCTCCAAGCTAGTATCGTATCGCGACTTTTGGTATCGTATCATGTAGTGGTCAAGTATCATATCATGCAAATGCTAATATCGTATCGTCTCATTTAGTGGTATCATATCACCTAAGGTTTTTGGTATCATATCGTGTTGAAACTGGTATCGTATCGTCTCTGTGATACCGCCAAGAGTGGTATCGTCCAAAACCTACCAAGCCATTTTAGGGAAAAATTGGGAGAAGTTGAAGAGCCAATTGTGGGGAAGTAGGAAGCCAACATAGGCCCAGAAGGGCGAATGAACCTGAGATCAAGACGAGTGCTAAGCAATCGGAGGAGTGTCATTTCATCAATAGGAAGCACAACCCAAGCAATTCATCACTCTATCTATACTGACACCTCTAGTGACTCAGAGGAGGAGATGCCCATGGCCTCAGAAGACGTGCAAGGTTTTGTCCTTAGGGAGAACTTTATGTCAACTGTAGAGGGGGAATACTGCACGTCTCTGCAATATGTGCCCACTAATCCCCAAGGGATCCTTATTTACCTGGATGGCTTAAATAGGTTTGTAGCTAGGATGGTGAACTCCACTGAATCAGCAATAGTGTACAGACCTACAGTCAAGTATGAAGGAGGAGTGTACACGGAAAAATTAGGTCACATGTACGTGGTAACAGAACACCCAAATTGGATCAACGAGAGAGGAGGATTGGAAGGACAAGGAAACTCTGGGAGACCTAATCTTGAAGAATTAGTAACTACACCAAGAGGCAAGTCACTGGTGACTCGAGTCTTGAGAGGGGATTTGATACCTCAAGATGATTACCTGTTAGACATCTACTTAATCCATAGGTCAGACTTACTATTACAAAACCGACTCACCCACACAAAGACATGAAGAAAGCCCAATGACTTTCTATGAGTTAAAGGATACCGAAGATGACTCTAGATTCACCTACCTAAACCAGAACCAAAGAAGGTATTGGCCAGTAGATGTAGTTGGTAGAGATCAGTTGAAGTATATGGGGTTGCCTGTATTCCCTCCTCGAGAGCAGGCAACTACCTCCCATAAACCTTTTGGAATGCATCAAGAGCCAAAAAATACAATGTCGGGACAAACGAGCCAATGCAGTGTTCCTAACCGAACTCATGTGCAATTTACAATGCCAAGAGTGCAATCACACAACCAAACCTACTCAGGAACGAGTAACCTACATCGGTCACCAGTTAGGCCAAGGCCACAACCAGGAGTGCAACCTGGAATACCTCCAATTAGACTAGCAATTCCTGTGATGCCCAAACCACTAAAACCAATAAGAAGACTAAGACCAATTCAAGTGACCAAATGTATGAGAAATCACTATGACGGAATGGGAGAACCCTATGATCATATCGCTAAGTTTAAACAAGTATTACGGGCCGAACAAGTGGATGATTTCTTTTTGCAGTATGAATCCTTTGGACTTACCCTCACAAGGATGGCTTTGACTTGGTTCCAATCCCAATCAATTTAGAAATATTGAGCAATTTTTCCAAGAGTTCATCGGAGAATTCACAAAGAGAGGGATTAAACACAACTCTTCATCCTTAATCCACAACTTCAAACAAAATCCAAATGAAACAGTGAAAATAGTTGCCGGGAGATTTAATCAATATGTCGATAGATGTGAAGCAACAGAAAGACCTTCTCAGCAAAAATGATATCACTATTCCTGGACGGATTGACAAATGGGACTTTGAGAACCTTAGTCTATGTGAAGCAGCTCCAGACATTGAGAGAGTGTCTTCAACAATGTATTGGCCTAGAGGACAACCTAGCTGATGATCTCAAAAGTATGCCAAGCCCTATGAAGTAAAAAGACAATAGAAGTACAGTGACATCTAACTCTACCAATGTAGAGGAGTTAGCGGAACTGGTAGCCAAGTAGTTAGGAGTCCATGGACAGAGGAATCACCAACACCCATCAATGAGAATACCCATGTTGCGAAGATGTAACCTATGCGGTGGAGATCATACATCTCACATGTGTGCTAGAGTGGGAATAGGCATGCCTAAAGCTTATCCATACAATAGGTATCCACATCAAGGACCCGCATTGTACTGCCATATAGAATGGAAATATACCAATCACACTACTGAGAATTTCCCATTCAAGAGGCAGTCAAGACCCTTAAACCAACCTCAGTATAGGTCTTTTGGATACCCCCTAGAGAGCCAAGAAGGGAGATTCCAAGATACAATCCCTATCCAGGACCACAAGGAGCACCTAGACCATATGAACAAGGGCAATATGAATGACCTCAGCCAGTGCTAGGACAGCAACCATCCCTTCCATAGAATGTAGTGCCAATTAAATATACTCAACCAGAGGAAAACATAGAGAGAGCCATAGTACTAGCTACACCATTAGCTAGTACAGAATCAAGGAATTAGGGATACGAGCAAATCCAAGGAGAATACTATCCAATGACACCAGTTTGATGGAGTATGACCAAACTTATGACCAATAATACTATGGTTATGAGGGATATGACAACACCTATGGACCGGAGTTTGCAACCCTAATGTATATTGCAAACAAAGCACGAGCACCCATGAGGCCACCTATTATACCATTTGTGCCAAAGGAACCGTGCTATAGATATGGAGGAGACCATTTCATAAGAGAGTGCACTCAACCATATAACCCACCACCCCCTAGGACTTGGGAAGGGTACTGGAATGAATGTGGAAAGGAACATCTATTTAGAGATTGCCCAAAGAATCCCAATAAGACTCATGACACTACACAAATCAATGTGATTGAAGTAATTGAATTGTCAAGAAGTGATAAAGAGTACACAATACCCTTAAAAGCTATCACACGAGCACATACCAAAGGACAAGAGAGAAAAAAAATGGACTCTGAACAAGAAAAGAATAAAAACCTAGAATCCAAAATACAGGGAGTGGAAGACTCTAAAGACTCGTGTGAGAGTACCCAAACAAAGAAGACCCAAAGTTGGAAGGATAGAAGGAAAAAATTAGAGACAAATGAATGAAAAAAAAATTACGGAAGACAAGAAGAGCAGAAAAGACAGTAAGAAACCTACGGAACTTGAAATACGAGAAGGAAACCCACTTACACATCATACACAAGAACTAAACAAGCCACGATCAATCTTAGCAGACCCAAGACTGAACGATTTGGATATGTGGCTGAAAGCTTACCAAGCTAGAATCACGATTGGACCAAACATAGAGCAACACCAGAAACTCTATCCACAAGGGGAGTTAGAAAAGGAGAGACTTGCGATATGTAGAAAGCTCATAGAGGTAGCTCATGCCACTCTAGAAAAGAATATCCCTGTCCTCCTAGAGACAAGAATATCAGAGAATCAATACAATGATTGTTTTAAAGAAAATGACCAGAAACCAAAAGAGAAAGATAGTAAGGAAGATTTACCTCGCACTCAGGACAAATCAATATTCGTATTCCCTAAATTAGAGGCTGATTTTCCAAGAGAGTTGTGGGCGAGGATTCAGGAAGACCGATGGAAAAAGAATGGAATTTCAAGACCACCCTTTGAGGAATTAATTGTGGAAGATGATCAACCAACTCCACATTTGGAAGAAATATATGAAGAGGTTTCCATGCTAGAAAAAAATAGGGAGGAAGCACACAACATTTCTACCCTACCAAACTACATGGGAGAATATGAGAAAGAACCCATAATCTTCCATGCTCTGATAGTACGAGGGAAGGAAAATGAGTCTTCAGGTAAGACCTCTCACAATCTAACTGAACTCAAGAAGACCAAGGTACAATGTCGGTTGACTGTGGAAGAATTACTACGTGCCAAGCCTCAAATATGGAAACAATTAGCGGGAGAGTTGAAGTTAGAGCATGAGGAGAATAAAAAGGAAAGTAAGGAAACCAAAGCCCCTTCCACTATACAAATTCTTGTGGATAAAGTTGGAGAATTTAGTGAAGGAGACGAGTGCAACACATGTTTACCCAACACATATAATGGATACATGAACAAAGCCATTCTAGACACAGGGGCTTGGAGAAAATCAAGTTAGCCACCCGTGGAGTGGAGTTTGAGCACACATTAGCTATATGTCAATTTGGAAAAGCTAATAACTATGAAATGATATTGGGACGACCATTCATGAGACAACTTAGGGTATTACAAGACTGGGGAAGAGATGCATTATACCTACAAGATCAAGGAACTAAAACCAAGATAAATTTGCACACATTTGCATATAGGGATGCACCCCCACTACAATGGAATCCCATACACAAGGAAGAGGATGATTTGTCAATTCATAGTGCCGGTTCAAGTGACCAATCATGGATGCACGAAGATGCCCAATTATGGATGTGTAAGGAAGCAAAGAGAGAAGATAAAAAAAATCAAACATGGCCTATAGGACATCAAAATTACTGACCCATAGAGGACCCTATGTATATGCCCCAGGTTTTTCTTGATGAAGCATTCAAACCACACAGTTGGATGGAGATTCTAGCCACCTTGGATGTATGCGTAAATCAAGAAATATTGACCATCAATGGATGTGTGGACAAAGAAGGTTATGATGTAAGCTTTTACATGGTAGTCCTTCAGGAGGTAGAGCCAGGAGAAGTATTAGAAAAGGAATGGACGGAGGAGTATGAAAATATAGAGATGGAACCAAAATTTGATTCAGAGGAACGATATTTAGAAGCAATCCAAGCCAATGACAAAGAAGGAACACCCAAGGTGTTAGCAATAGAAACAGCTCAATTGAGACCGAACCATGAGGAAACCATAGATAAGATCAAACCAACCCCATATATGTTTGAAGTCCCAGAACACTTCAAAAGATATGAAGTAGAGGAGAGAAAGATAGCCATTCAGATGCCTAACAGAGAGGCAAGAGAAGGAGAAGCACATGACAACAAGGAACAAATGAAGAAGGTAATAGTGACTATGGAAGATGGAGAAGAAAAATGCATGTACATAAGAAAAGATGTGTCACATGAGGAGGGAGAAGAATTGATAAGACTAATTCGAGAATATCGGGATGTGTTCGCATGGACCTACAAGGACCTCAAAGGTGTCAAACCATCCATTTGTTCTCATCGAATACCAATGACACCTGATGCAAAATCGTCAAAGCAACACCCTTACACATATAATGATTTCTATTCAGCAAAAATTAAGGATGAGATAGACAAGCAATTAGTAGTCAAATTCATTTATGAAATAGCACACACTGAATGGGTGTCACCATTAGTGGTTGTACCCAAAAAGAATGGGAAACTAAGAGTGTGCATTCATCTGAAGAAAGTAAATGCAGCTACGATCCGTGATAGCTACCCGTTACCTATCACTGATCACCTCTTGGAAAGAGTCATAGGTAAGGAAGTCTATAGTATCCTGGATGGATTCTCTGGATACAACCAAGTAGCTATTGCTACTGAGGATCAACATAAGACTACATTCACGACTCAATGGGGAGTTTATGCTTTCAGGATGATGCATTTTGGACTTACAAATGACCCTGCTACTTTCCAAAGGTTGATGTGTCATGTCTTCAAAGAATTCCTAAGGAAGAGTATGGAAGTATACGTAGACAACGTATGCACATACTCAGATCAGAGATAGGAACATATTCCAGAGTTGCAAAGAATATTTGAAAAATATCGGCAATATAGAGTGTGCTTGAATCCTGAGAAGTGCATCTTTATGGTGAGACAAGGAAAAATCCTAAGACACATTGTATCTAGGAATCGAATTTCCACTGATGAAGACAAGATCAAAGTAATGCTAGAACTTCCAAGACCAAAAAATGTGAAGGAAGTTAGTAAGATGGTTTCTATTATTAATGGAGTTCGATGTTGAAGTGATTGTAAAAAAAGGAAATACCCACGTGAGAGTTGATCATCTATCTAGGTTAACACATGGAGAACCACCTAACGGAGTATCAGATGATTTACCAGACACATACCTGTTCAATTTGGAAGTATGTCCTAAGTGGGCAGAGAAGCTAATTTCAATACTCACACATGGACCACAACACCCAATTAACAAGGCCATTAGGAAGGAAATTCTATAGTCATGCAACTTGCACATTGTAGCAGGAAGTGTGTACCACAAAGAACCTAACGGTGTACTATCTAGATGTGTAGAAGAACATGAACATAAGAACTTGATTGAGCAAGCACACATTGTCATCGAGATTTTCTCTCCTCTCTCATTCATGAAGGCCTACAGGAAACACATTCGGTGAAGATAGCCTAAATTCCCTAAGAAGTCCAAGATGCATCAAGGATGTCAAAGGGAGTTCACATTCAAACTTTGGAAGAAATCAAGTAAATCCAAGGTAGCTATCAAAGCTGGTCAATCTTTGGAAATCAAAGCAAAAATTTCAATGTCTCCAAATCACATGAAAATTCATATACTTGTAAAGCCTATCAAAGTCAGTCTATAGCTCGAATTTCACATGAAAATGGATTTTCTAGCACATTGATATTCCATGTGCATTTGTAAAAAATGTAATTTTTCCACTTAGACCCTACAAAATGTTGTATAGGAAATTTTGTTAGACATATGGTTTGACACGTATAAATATCATATGCGGCTACATATTTGTACAAATTTTCAAGGCTATCAGAGCTTCCTAAACACCTTAATGCCACCTTGCAAGCTTCCAAATGTAGTCAAACTTGTATAAGGGAGATTCGGATGGGAGTTTTTTCTGCATATTCCTAAAGGAACATAGCCCTACAAATTTTCATCTTCATCAAAGGATATTTGAAGGGTCAAAGAGCATAAAATCCAGTTTTCCAAGTCACCGCAATTTCCTAGAATAAGAAAATTGAAGGCTTGAAGGGCTACCACATGGCAAACAATGATTGAACCATGTTCTATGGTCAAGATGAGCTCACATTCAAGGGTGGAGATGCACTAAAGCATAAAGCAAGGAGGATCCATGAGTTTTTTTCATCCGATAAGATTTTTTGAAGATCAAAGATCAATAATGCAAAGTTTCTCAAAAAATAGTAGCTTATCTTATCCAAATTGATGTCAACATTGATCCGATAGTCTAGATCTACTCCAGATCCAATGGTGGAGAATGAAAGCGCCTATTTTCCTCCCCTTTGCCCTAGATATCATGTAAAGAACCAATCTTAGCCATCCATTTGATAAATCCAATGGTTGCAATGAAAAGCAGTTGATCTTAGGGTTGAGAGTTGATTTCTCTAGATCCAAGGGCCCAAATTCATTCAAAAAACTATATAAACCCCCTCCAAACTCCTAGAACATCATTGTTAGGCATCCATAGGGCCCTTGCTAGCACATGGTTTCATTGAGACGATCACCCTTAGTTGAGCATGTGAGGATCCAAGGTGGGTTAGTAAGAGCATAGACTTCCTCTCTAGGATAGGCTCATAAACCCAGTTTCTCTTTCTTTGCTCACCCTCAGTGGAGTGTATGAGTGAGTTAGAGCTGGTTTTATGTGTCTTAGACTTATTTAGAAACACATTAGGTCCTAGAAATACATAGGGTCAATGAAGTGAAACCTATCCTCTTACGTGTGACATTCGGTTGAACTGTCATGGTGAGAGGGTCATGCAAACAACCTTTGAACAGTAGAATTCTTAGCTTGATGTTTCACAACATTCATGTATATGTATTTCATAACAATATCTTCTAATTCATGTCTCTTGTCTCTTTTCTCTTAGTCTCTTATATGTTTTTACATGTCACCTTCTATCTCTTTCTATGTGTGAAAAGGCTCTGCAGTATTACGTTGAATCAGTGAGGATGATCCATTAAGTTTGAGAGAATAATTTTCTATTCATTCATAAATCATGACCCACATGTATTCATACCACCCACAAAAACCCATGCATATGTTTTAGTTTCGAAAATGTATAAGAAGCTCCATTCTTGGACCATTCTTCCTTTCGAGACTGTTTCATGTGTGTGGTTTTAGTTTTTTTCTCATCATGCATTCATTCCATCCAAAAGAACCTATGAATATGAATTAAATTTGGAAAGTGTTTAAGAAGATCCATATTTTTTGGAACATTCTTCCTTTTCGAATTGATTCATGTGAATGGTTTCTTTTGTCCTTGTCATTATCTTGTGTTCATATGTTCCCCTTTCTCTAATTAAATCATGAGATCTCTTCCCCCCCCCATAGCCAACTTCATCTTCACCTTCACATTTTTTATTACATAAACCTTCCAACACTCACTAGCTTCATACACTTTGCATGTGCCATGACCGGACCTGATCCACCCAGATTGCAATCACCTCCACATTTGAACCCGACGTGAAACGCTTCGTGGCATTTGCTTCAGATCTTGTTGGGAGGTTGTGATCCATATCTGTTGTTTAATATTTTTCATCCTCATCATCTCATCATCATTCTTGAGTGCTGAACTAGATTTCTCACAGTATTGTGCACATCTTCATCATGAAGTAAATGAATTTGTGAGAGATCTAGAACATCGTGCATCACTTGCTTATTCACATAAGATGGAGGAAGGATTCAAATCCCTTATTGTTGAGAAACAATGCCAAATAATAGTCCCTTCTATGTTGAGAGAGAAGGGAAAATTCAATGGCATCAACATTACAAGCTTCTTAGATTTGTTTGAAGAGCAAGCTATGATTTTTGGTCTTCCCAAAGATCTCTTAATATCATTCTTTGAATGAATTGTTGATAGCTCTATTATAAACCGTGTCACTCAATATGATATTCTTCCTTGGAGTGATTTTAGAAAGGAGATTCTCAAAGAATTATATCTTGACGATTTTAGCCAACATAATCGGAATGGATTCTTACGATGGGTCGATTCCCCAAAGCCTAGTAGCTTGTATCGCAACATTTCCATCTCTCTCTCTTTCTCTCTCTCTCTCTCTCTCCCCCGCAACCCCCTCCAACCCCACTGTCCCCTCCTATTTTCCCCCACCACCCCCGGGGCCCCCACCATCACCACAACCCCCTCCAACCCCACCGTCCCCTCCTCTTTTCCCCCACCACCCCCATGGCCCCCACCATCACCACGATCCCCTCCAACCCCACTGTCCCCTCCTCTTTTCCCCCACCACCCCCGCGGCCCCCACCATCACCACGACCCCATCCAACCCCACCGAACCCTCCTCTTTTCCCCCACCCCCCGTGACCCCCACCATCACAAGCACCCCCTCCAACTCCATCGGCCCTCCTCTTTTCCCCCACCACAAACCCCACACCCCTCCATGACCCCCTACAAACTCCACAAACCCCACACCCCTCCACAACCCCCCACAAACCCCACAAACCCCACAAACACCACAAACCCCACACCCCTCCACGACCCCCCACAAACCCCACACCCCTCCACAATCCCCCACAAACCCCACAAACACCACAAACCCCAAACCCCTCCATGACCCCCCACAAACTCCACAAACCCCATAAACCCCACACCCCTCCATGACCCCCCACACCCCTCCACAACCCCCCACAAACCCCACAAACACCACAAACCCCACACCCCTCCACGATCCCTCACAAACCCCACACCCCTCCACAACCCCCCACAAACACCACAAACCCCACAAACCCCATACCCCTCCATGACCCCCCACAAACTCCACGAAACCCACAAACCCCACACCCCTCCACGGGCCCCCACAAACCCCACAAACCCCACACCCCTCCACAACCCCCCACAAACCCCACAACCCTCCATGACCCCCCACAAACTCCACAAACCCCACAAACCCCACAAACCCCACAAACACCACAAACCCCAACAAACCCCACACCCCTCCACAACCCCCCACAAACCCCACACCCCTCCACAAACCCCCGCAAACACCACAAACCCCACACCCCTCCATGACCCCCCACAAACTCCACAAACCTCACACCCCTCCACGACCCCCAAAAAACCCCACAAGCCCCACAAACACCACAAAGCCCACACCCCTCCACAACCCTCCACAGCCCCCCACAAACCCCACACCCCTCCACGACCCCCCACAAACCCCACGCCCCTCCACAACCCCTCACAAACCCCACAAACACCACAAACCCCACAAACCCCACACCCCTACACGACCCCCCACAAACCCCACAAATCCCACAAACCCCACACCCCTCCACGATCCCCCACAAACCCCACACCCCTCCACGACCCCCCACAAACTCCACAAACCCCACACCCCTCCATGACCCCCCACAAACCCCAAAAACACCACAAACCCCACACCCCTCCACATTTGATGGAGAGTGTTAATCTCCAAAAGAACAACCTACTCTTGAATTTAGAACACCTCTATATCAAGAGTAAGTCAAAACCTTCACCAATTTAAGCTATCAATGACCAAATATCAATTTCTTGACTAAACTATGAAGAAGGAATTTCCTCAGAAAAGTCTGCTGCATAGATCTTGCTCATTGACTAAGTAAATGTGTAAAGTTTTTTATGAAACTTTGCACAAGGTGTCAGCTAAAGATTGCGCACCTTCTCCAAGTTAAATTACTTCAAAAGGTTTAGTAGATCTTGAGAAATCTACTTACCAAGTCAGCTATGTCTAAATCTGCACTTCTGAGAAGTCGATTTGGACACCCCTAACTTCTTAACTTCAATTCTCTCAGTATAGAACCCGTTTAAGCAAATGCTTCTAGCCACGAGTAGCTTACCTTCCAACTTAAAGATTAAGTGCTTACTTGCACAAAACTTTAAAC
Organism: Ceratopteris richardii; assembly: GCA_020310875.1. Classification (NCBI taxonomy): domain Eukaryota; kingdom Viridiplantae; phylum Streptophyta; class Polypodiopsida; order Polypodiales; family Pteridaceae; genus Ceratopteris; species Ceratopteris richardii. The sequence goes on along the minus strand of CM035410.1, from coordinate 158,209,671 downwards.
TGTGGAGTGAGAAATGATCAAATCATTAAGATTGAAATTTGCGTCTGTTTCAGGAACCAGTGAGTAATTTCTCACATGTAAATGTTCCTACACACTATTCTCTTAGCCTAATCACAATTAGACTCTCAAACTCTAGCCATAGATTGATTAACTATGGACTTAGACATCTCCAAAAGGAATTCACAAAAGATCTACCACACAAGGAGAAAACACAGAAACATCGGGTGCAAAAATTCTGTCATTTCTGAAGAAGACTACAACTGAATGTGAGAGAGATTTCAACTCACTTCTCATATGTCCAATGACATTTACAACATCTCATTTCTCTATTCCTATGCTCATACATAGTCTCTCCGTGTCTTCTCTCAATGCCCTGATATTTTCCAAAGTATTTATAGGTAAATATGTACAAACTCATATCAAAGCATAAGCATAAGTAACCTATGTCTTAACTAATGTACATATGTGTACATGTCTTTCACTCTATGAATGTATCCATCTCCTTTGCTTCAAATCTCCATTCTTTGTCCTTCAAATCTTCAATTGGTGATTGATCTGCACCAACAGCTCCCCCTCAATCATCAATTGAGGTTTCTCTTATCTTCTTTATACCTGCCATGTCCTTAAACTTCTGTAGCTTTGGTCCATCCAAGCTCTTTGTAAGCATATCAGCTATCTGATCTTTTGTTGAAGTATGTATGACTTCAATCTCCTTATCCATCACCTTCTCTCTTAGAAAGTGATACTGTATCTCAATGTGTTTAGTCCTGGCATGAAAAACAGGATTAGCAGCTAGATATAATGAACTCATGTTATCACCATAAATGATAGGTATGCTCTGTATAGTGTCAAAACTCTTCATTAGAGTCTTAAGCCATATCACTTCTTTTGCAGCTTCAACCATGCCTTTGTATTCTGCTTCTGTAGATGACAAAGCAACTGTATGTTGCTTCTTTGAGCACCAAGAGATTAACTTATCTCCCACATAACACATGTATCCATAGGTTGATCTTCTATCATCTGGATTACCTGCCCAATCTGCATCACTATAGATCTTGATGTTTGTATCTGATGTAAAACCATAATACAAACCTTCTTTGAGTGTACCCTTAATGTACCTCAACACTCTTTGACCTGCAATCCAATGCTCTTTCCTAGGACAATGCATAAATTGAGACAAAACCCCTACTGCATATGATAAATCAGGTCTAGTTAAAGTAGCATAGATAAGACTACCAACCAAACTCTGATATTGTCTCATGTCCTTGAATTCTTCACCTCCAAATTTACTCAATTTGTGATTCACCTCCATTGGTGTAGGTGCTACCCTGCAATCATCCATTTTCAACTTGATTAACAAGTTCTTCAAATACCTTTCTTGGGCCACAAATACTCCATGTTGAGTATATGTAATCTCCATGCCCAAGAAGTATGACAAGTCTCCCAAGTCACTTATTTTGAACTCCTTTTCCATTTGCTTCTTTAGTCTTTGTATTCCTTCCTCATCTGTACCTGTAAGGATTATATCATCAACATATATGCACATGTATATGAAACCATTATCACTTGCTTTGACAAGCAAGCTACTATCTGCTTTAGACACCTGAAATCCAAGTTCTTTCAAGAACTTTACAAGTCTATAATTCCATGCCCTTGGGGCCTGCTTCAAGCCATACAAAGCTCTCTTGAGCTTGCACACATGATCTGGATACCTTTTATCTCTGAACCCTTGAGGTTGCTCCATGAATACATCATCTGAAATATAACCATTCAAAAAAGCATTTTTCACATCTAATTGACACAATTTCCAACCTTTACAAGCAGCAATTGCTATAAGTGTCCTGATGGTTGTCATCTTTGCCACAGGACTATAAGTCTCATCATAATCAACACCATATGTCTGAGCAAACCCTTTGACAACAAGTCTAGCTTTGTACCTAGACACACTTCCATCTGCAAATCTTTTTGTCTTATAAACCCACTTACATCCAATGATCTTCTGGCTATTTGGTTTTGGAACCAAATCCCATGTTTGATTCTCCAATAATGCATCATATTCTTCCTGCATAGCTTTCTCCCAATTTTCTTTACCTTTTGCCTCTTCATATGTAGAAGGGTCTTCATCTGCTTTAATCATGTAAGCATAATCTTTGGTAGCCAAAAATGAAGTATCATAGCTATACCTTGTAGGTTGCCATTTGTTCCTTGTAGACCTCCTAAGTTCTCCACTTCTTGAGGTTTCTGGTTCTTCATATTCAGGATCAAACCTAGGTGTTTCTTCCACTTCAACCTGCACTTCATTATTCTCTTCTTCATCAATTATTTGAACCTTTGACTTACCTTTCCTTTGGCTCACAACCTCTTCATCATCTGTATTAATATTGATAGCATCTGCATACCAAGTACCTTGCTCATCAAATGTAACATCTTTTGATACAAGAAAATGTTTTGTGGATGGATTCCACAACCTGTATCCCATCTGCTTATCATCATAACCAATAAACACATATTTTTCAGCTTTAGGTTCCAATTTGTGCCTTAATTGTGATGGCACATATGCACAGGCCAAACATCCAAATACTTTGCAATGGTCTAGTGTAGGTCTCTTACCCCACCATGCCTCATAAGATGTCATTCCCTGCAAAGCTTTACATGGTAACCTATTGACCAAATAAGTAGCTGTATTTACAGCCTCAGCCCACAAATAATTAGGGCAATTTTTCTCCTTCATCATGGACCTTGCAAACTCAACAAGAGTTCTATTTCTCCTTTCTGCTACACCATTTTGTTGAGGAGAGTACCTGCAAGTAACTTCCCTTTTTATACCTGCATCCCACAAGTAATTACTGAATTCATTAGAGAAATACTCTCCCCCTCCATCTGACCTTAGTCTTTTCAACTTATGTCCTGTAATTCTTTCTGCATATGCATGATAGTGTTTAAATGTATTAAACACTTCTGACTTATCTTTGATCACATAAATAGTGATCCATCTAGTAGCATCATCAACATAAATCACATAATACCTTGACCCATTTATACTGAAATCCTTTGATGGTCCCCACACATCTGTATGTACCAACTCAAGCTTCTCTGAGTACATAAAACCATGCTTGGAGTAGGAATGCTTATGAGCCTTACCTAATTGACATGCCTCACATCTGTATGTCATATGTTGACCTGCAACATTGGGCAAACCAAGCACTGAACCATTGTTAATCATGTCTTTAATACCTCTTTCATTGAAATGTTCAAGCTAAGACGTTCAAACCCACAAAATGCATGAGCCAACACAAGGGACACCAAGAAGATTGCCAGAACACGTTTATATTCGATTAGCAACTCGTGTTGAAGAAGGCAATGAGAGCTTGGTATGAGGAGTACTAGTACCCCTCATAGTTGCGCACAATTTGGCGCCACAGGGCATACCCCCCAAGCACTGAAAAGGGCTGGATAGAAAAATAGGCTGTGACATCCTCCCCCGGCTTGAAGAGCTTGGTGTCCTCGACAAGTGGGTTCGGGTCTTACAAAAGTTGGTGTGATTACAAAATTTGGGAACATTACATGGGGCTTAAGTGTGGCGATAATACTTGCAAACTAATGGATGGTCGGGCCCAAAGGTGTTGGCCGGAAGCCAGTCCGAATCGACTAAGGGTCGTCCTTTGAATTTAATGAGGAACTGGGGACCATCGCGAGTGATCCGGTCCCGTAAGATAGCTTCTGCCTCGAACTGGTTCTCTTCGTCGTGCAGCACCGGGATCTCGCGTCCGTACTTGGAGTCGGGTTTGAACCGCTTCAGGAGGCTGATGTGAAAGGCGTTGTGAAATTGCACGTTGTCGGGAAGCTCCAAGCTATAAGTGACTTCATTGATCCGCTTCTCCACTTTGTATGGTCCGTAGTAGCGATGGTTGAACTTCTGCGTGATGTTCTTTGGGAGAGTGATATTTCGTGCGCTGACGAGGACAAGGTCACCGACTTGAAATTCTTCGCCGGGTCGTCGTTTCTTGTTTGCGTAGCGAGCCATGCGTTCTTTGCTTCTTTGCAAGCTGGACTTTGCTTCTTCTAACTTTGTCTTCCACTCATCCAAGAAAGCGCCGCAATCAGGGTCGTTTGTTGCAAGTGTGGAGTCTTGCGTGAGAGCCAAGGGCGTGATTACCTCTTTGCCGGTCGCCAAGTCGAATGGGGTCATCTTCGTGCTTGAGTGGACGGAAGCATTGTAGTGAAACTCTAGAATGTCTAAGTGCTTCGCCCAATCCTTTTGGTCCGTTCTAACATAGTTCCGGATGTAATCTTCGATCGTCTAGTTGACCCGTTCGGTTTGCCCGTCTGTTTGTGGGTGATAAGATGAGGAGAACCTAAGTTGCATCCCCAAGATGCGGAAAAGCTCCGTCCATAGCCGACTTAGGAAACGGCCGTCCCGGTCCGACACTATGGCGAGAGGCAACCTGTGATACTTCACGATGTGTGTGAAGAAAAGCTGAGCCACGGCCTTGGCGTTGAGCGGGGGTTTGGCCGGGATAAAGTGTGCTTGTTTGGTGAAGTAGTCCACCACAACGAAGATGGTGTTGAACCCCGAAGACGGTGGGAGTTCAGTGATGAAGTCCATGCTAATCATGTCCCACGGTCGGTTGGGAATCGGGAGTGGTTGCAGAAGGCCGGCGGGTTTTACCCTATCTTGACGGACTAACTGACATGTTGGGCATGTTTCTACATATTCCTGGACCTCTGCCTTCATGCGGGGCCAATAAAAGTGTTTGTGGAGCGTCTCATAGCTGCGGTTTTGACCTCCATGGCCGGCCACTTTGCAATCATGTGCCTCCCACAGTAGCTCTTTGCGTAGCTCTAAGTCGTTCGGGACATAAATTTTTCCTTTGCGGTGGAGAAGGCCTTCTTGTAGTGTGTAGCGTTGCGGGGCTTGAGCCGTTTGCATTTCCTGAAGTAGTTCTTGAACTTGGGCATCCTGTGCTTGTGCTTGTTGAATTCTGGCTCTGAGATCTAAAGATACGGTGGATATCGCCTGGAGCTCGGGTCTTCGACTAAGTGCATCTGGCATCACCTTCTGTTTGCCCGGCTTGTGAATGATCTCGATATCGAATTCGGCAAGAAAATCCTGCCATCTTGCTTGCTTTGGGCTTAACTTGGGTTGAGATGTAAAGTACCTCAAGGAGATGTTGTCCGTGAAGACCTTTGTGTGCTTGTCCAGAATGTAGTGCCGCCACTTGCGTAGGCAGTGGATAATGTTGGTGCATATCAATCACCAATTGAAGATTTGGAGTGAAGAAAATGGATACATTCACAAGAGTGAAGGACATGTACACATATGTACATTAGTTATGACATAGGTTACATAGACTTATGTTTTGATAAGAGTTTGTACATAGATGTCTATAAATACTTTTGAAAAATGTCGGGCAAATAGAGAGCAGAAGAGAGAAGACAAAGAGAGACCATGTATGAGCATAGGAATAGAGAAATTAGTGATTGTAAATGTCAATAGACAGTAGAGAAAGAAGTTGAAGTCTCTCTCACTTTTCAGTTGTAGTCTTCTCATGAAATGAAGGAAATGTTGCGCCCGATGTTTCTGCGTCTACTCCGTCTGTGGTAGATCATTTGTGAAATCCTTTTGAGGATATCTAAATTGTTAGTTAATGAGTTTGTGGTTTGAATTTCAGAGTCTAATTGTAAACAGGTGAAGAGAATTGCTGGTAGGAACATTCACATGTATTGAGTGTTCACAGTTCTCTGAAACAGGCGCAAATTTCGAGTTTAATTTTTTGGTCAGTGCTCACTCCATAGTTTAAAGTTTTGTGCAAGTAAGCACTTAATCTTTAAGTTGGAAGGTGATCTACTCGTGGCTAAAAGCATTTGGCAAAACGGGTTAGATATTGTGAGAACCAAAGTTAAGAAGTTAGGGGTGTCTAAATCGACTTCTCAGAGGTGCAGATTCAGACATAGGTAACTTGTGAAGACAATTTCTCAAGTTATACTAAAGCTTTTCAAGTGATTCAACTTGGAGGTGATGCGCAATCCCTAGGAGATGATTCGTACAAAGTTTCATCAAAAACTTTACACATTTGATAAGTCAATGTGAAGAAATTCTGCAGCAGACTTTTCTGTGTTTCATCTTCTTCACAGATTTCCTTAATTTTGATAATTTGGAGATTGGACCTCTAATTAAGTGAAGGTTTTGACTTACTCTTGATATAGAAGTGTTCTAAATTCAAGAGTAGGTTGTTCTTTTGGAGATTAACACTCTCCATCAGTGGTATCAGAGCAGGAGACATCAAATCAAGAAAAGGAAGGTCCCGACTGCTGCAGATTCAAGAAGTTCAACATTTGAAGAACTAAGAAGTGAAATCTTGGAGTCAAAAGCCTGAGGAGAAGACTACTCGACATCAAGAAAGGCAAAAGGAGTCTAACTTGAAGTAAAGGTACATACATTGCTTGTAAAGCTTGAAGTTTTCAATACACAGGTGGAAACAAGATGGGAGATGCTCTACAGATAGAGAAATTGGATAGGGAAAACTATCCTGCATGGTCAATGAGGATGGAAGCTCATCTTATGAGCAAAGATTTAATTGCTTACATCACAGGAGAAGAAGAGAAGCCACAGTTCAGAGATCCTAGTGTTCCAACTAGGGAAGAGTTAGCAGATCTTAAAAATTGGATGAAGAAAGATGCTCAAGCTAGGAGCATTATCTATATGGGAGTCAATGATTACTTGTTACCTCACATTAGAGGTCTTGAAAGTGCAACTGACATATGGAATGCTTTGGAGGAGCATTTTCAGAACACTACAAAGTCAAGGAAGGCATCCTTATGGGCTGAGTTTACTACCTTCAAGAAGAAGGCCTCTCAATCTATTTCAGACTATGTAACAAGGATGAAAGATATTGCAGATGCTTTAGGAGCTGTTGATGAAGACATTGAGGAAGATAAATTGGTAAGGCAAATCCTTACAGGGTTGAGAGGTGATGACAAATGGAAGCCATTTATTTTGTCTACAGAACTATCACTTGACCATTTCACTCCTGATTTAAATCAATTGTTAGGTCATATGCTAACATTTGAGCAGGATGTTAAAGGAGATGGTGACAAGAGTACAGGACATGCAATGTACTCAAAGGACAGGAAGAAGAATAGCAAAGGAAAACAACAAGCAGGTGAAGATGAAGGAACAACTACTCAAGCCAACTTCCTAAGAGGAAGAGGAGGTGGCAAAGGTAGAGGAAGAGGCAGAAATAACAAAGATGGAGGCAAAGCTTGCTGGATTTGTGGTAAGACAAATCATTTAGCTAATGATTGTTGGCATAATAATCAGAATAATAATGGATATAGTCAAAACTATAATGCAAGAGGAAGAGGTGGCAGAAATCAAAGAGGTAATTACAGAGGTAGAGGTGGAAGGAATTACTTTGGAAGAAATGCAGGTAGAGGATTCCAAAGTCAACAATACAATAACACCTACTACAATTATGCTTCAGATCAAAAGGAAGATTCAACATTGATAATGAATGCAACTTGTGAAAGGCAGAGTGAAGATCAAAGAGTCTTCTACATTGACTCAGGGTGTAGCAATCACCTGAGTGGTAACATATCTTTGATGACTGATTTGGAGAGTAAAGTGTTTAATCATGTTGTTCAAACAGGTGACAACACAAAGCACAATGTGAAGTCAATTGGATCAGTGAAGGCCAAGGATGGAAGCACCTTATTGAGTAAGGTCTTGTATGTTCCTACAATCCCTAAGAATTTGATAAGTGTAGGTCAAATTGTTGAAAAGGGATATGAAGTAAGGTTCACTAATGATGGAGTATATGTGGAAGACCCTAGCCAAGGGTATAAACAGATTGTTTCAGGGAAAAAGGAAGGAAGACTATTTACATTGAAGATTCAAGGCAACATTGGTCATGCTATGTTCACATATGGAGGACATAAGATCTCTGAGTTAGATCTTTGGCACAAAAGGCTTGGACATTTCAATGAAAGAGGTATTAAAGATATGGTTAACAATGGTTCAGTGCTTGGATTGCCTAATGTTGCAGGTCAACATATGACATACAAATGTGAGGCATGTCAATTAGGTAAGGCTCATAAACATTCATATTCCAAGCATGGTTTTATGCACTCAGAGAAGCTTGAGTTGGTACACACAGATGTGTGGGGACCATCAAAAGATTTCAGTATAAATGGATCAAGGTATTATGTGATTTATGTTGATGATGCTACTAGGTGGATCACTATCTATGTGATCAAAGATAAGTCAGAAGTGTTTAATACATTTAAACACTATCATGCATATGCAGAAAGAATTACAGGTCATAAGTTGAAAAGACTAAGGTCAGATGGAGGGGGAGAGTATTTCTCAAATGAGTTCAGTGATTACTTATGGAATGCAGGTATAAAAAGGGAAATTACTTGCAGGTACTCTCCTCAACAAAATGGTGTTGCAGAAAGGAGAAATAGAACAATTGTTGAGTTTGCAAGATCCATGATGAAGGAGAAAAATTGTCCTAATTATTTGTGGGCTGAGGCTGTAAATACAGCCACTTATTTGGTCAATAGGCTACCATGTAAAGCCTTGCAGGGTATGACACCATATGAGGCTTGGTGGGGTAAGAGACCTACCTTGGATCATTGCAGAGTTTTTGGGTGTGTGGCATATGCATATGTGCCATCACAATTAAGGCACAAATTGGAACCCAAAGCTGAAAAGTATGTTTTCATTGGCTATGATGACAAGCAGATGGGCTATAGATTGTGGAGTCCATCAACAAAACAATTTATGGTTTCTAAAGATGTTACATTTGATGAACAAAGCACTTGGTATGCAGGTACAATCAAAATCAATACAGATGATGAAGAAGAAGTGAGTCAAAGAAAAGGTAAATCAAAAGTTCAAATATTTGATGAGCAAGAGAATAATGAAGTGCAGGTTGAGGTGGAAGAGACACCAAGATTTGATCCTGAATGTGAAGAGCCAGAAACCTCAAGGAGTGGAGAACTCAGAAGGTCAACAAGAAATAGGTGGCAACCTACAAGGTATAGTTATGATACTTCATTTCTAGCCACAAAAGATTATGCTTATATGGTGAATACAGATGAAGACCCTTCTACATATGAAGAGGCAAAAGGTAAGGAAAAATGGGAAAGTGCTATGCAGGAGGAATATGATGCACTATTGGAGAATCAAACTTGGGATTTGGTTCCTAAACCAAATAGTCAGAAGATTATTGGATGCAAGTGGGTTTATAAGACAAAAAGGTTTGCAGATGGAAGTGTGTCTAGATACAAGGCTAGACTTGTTGTCAAAGGCTTTGCTCAGACATATGGTATTGATTATGATGAGACCTATAGTCCTGTGGCAAAGATGACAACCATAAGGACACTTATTGCTATTGCTGCATGTAAAGGTTGGAAGTTATGTCAACTTGATGTGAAAAATGCTTTTTTGAATGGTTATATTTCAGATGATGTATTCATGGAGCAACCTCAAGGGTTCAAAGATAAAAGGTATCCAGATCATGTGTGCAAGCTCAAGAGAGCTTTGTATGGATTGAAGCAGGCCCCAAGGGCATGGAACTATAGACTTGTGAAGTTCCTAAAAGAACTTGGTTTTCAGGTGTCTAAAGCAGATAGTAGCTTGCTTGTTAAGGCAAGTGAAAATGGTTTCATATACATGTGCATATATGTTGATGATATAATTCTTACAGGTACAGATGAAGAAGGAATACAAAAGCTCAAGAGGCAAATGGAAAAGGAGTTCAAGATAAGTGACTTGGGAGACTTGTCATACTTCTTGGGCATGGAGATAACATATACTCAACATGGAGTATTTGTGACCCAAGAAAGGTATTTGAAGAACTTGTTAATCAAGTTTAAAATGGATGATTGCAGGGTAGCACCTACACCAATGGAGGTGAATCACAAATTGAGTAAGTATGGAGGTGAAGAATTCAAAGACATGAGACAATATCAGAGTTTGGTTGGTAGCCTTATCTATGCTACTCTAACTAGACCTGATTTATCATATGCAGTAGGGGTTTTGTCTCAATTTATGCATTGCCCAAGGAAAGAACATTGGATTGCAGGACAAAGGGTGTTGAGGTACATTAAGGGTACACTCAATGAAGGTTTGTATTATGGGTTTACCTCAGATACAAATATCAAAATTTATAGTGATGCAGATTGGGCAGGTAATCCAGATGATAGAAGATCTACATTTGGGTACATGTGTTATGTGGGAGATAAACTTATCTCATGGTGTTCTAAGAAGCAACATACAGTTGCTTTATCTTCTACAGAAGCAGAGTATAAAGGCATGGTTGAAGCTGCAAAGGAAGTAATTTGGGTTAAGACCTTGATGAAGAGTCTTGACATTATGCATGGAGTACCAATCATATATGGAGATAACATGAGTTCATTGTACTTAGCTGCTAATCCTGTTTTTCATGCCAGGACCAAACACATTGAGATTCAGTATCACTTTCTAAGAGAGAAAGTGATGGATAAGGAGATTGAAGTCATACATACTTCAACAAAGGATCAGATAGCTGATATGCTTACAAAGAGCTTGGATGGACCAAAGCTACAGAAGTTTAAGGACATGGCAGGTATAAAGAAGAAAGGAGAAACCTCAATTGATGATTGAGGGGGAGCTGTTGGTGCATATCAATCACCAATTGAAGATTTGGAGTGAAGAAAATGGATACATTCACAAGAGTGAAGGACATGTACACATATGTACATTAGTTATGACATAGGTTACATAGACTTATGTTTTGATAAGAGTTTGTACATAGATGTCTATAAATACTTTTGAAAAATGTCGGGCAAATAGAGAGCAGAAGAGAGAAGACAAAGAGAGACCATGTATGAGCATAGGAATAGAGAAATTAGTGATTGTAAATGTCAATAGACAGTAGAGAAAGAAGTTGAAGTCTCTCTCACTTTTCAGTTGTAGTCTTCTCATGAAATGAAGGAAATGTTGCGCCCGATGTTTCTGCGTCTACTCCGTCTGTGGTAGATCATTTGTGAAATCCTTTTGAGGATATCTAAATTGTTAGTTAATGAGTTTGTGGTTTGAATTTCAGAGTCTAATTGTAAACAGGTGAAGAGAATTGCTGGTAGGAACATTCACATGTATTGAGTGTTCACAGTTCTCTGAAACAGGCGCAAATTTCGAGTTTAATTTTTTGGTCAGTGCTCACTCCATAGTTTAAAGTTTTGTGCAAGTAAGCACTTAATCTTTAAGTTGGAAGGTGATCTACTCGTGGCTAAAAGCATTTGGCAAAACGGGTTAGATATTGTGAGAACCAAAGTTAAGAAGTTAGGGGTGTCTAAATCGACTTCTCAGAGGTGCAGATTCAGACATAGGTAACTTGTGAAGACAATTTCTCAAGTTATACTAAAGCTTTTCAAGTGATTCAACTTGGAGGTGATGCGCAATCCCTAGGAGATGATTCGTACAAAGTTTCATCAAAAACTTTACACATTTGATAAGTCAATGTGAAGAAATTCTGCAGCAGACTTTTCTGTGTTTCATCTTCTTCACAGATTTCCTTAATTTTGATAATTTGGAGATTGGACCTCTAATTAAGTGAAGGTTTTGACTTACTCTTGATATAGAAGTGTTCTAAATTCAAGAGTAGGTTGTTCTTTTGGAGATTAACACTCTCCATCAGATAACGGCTAACATTTCTTGCTCATGTGTGCTCCATCTGAGCTCGGGGCCGGTGAGTTTATGCGACTCGTAGGTAATGGGTTGTCCGTCTTGTATGAGGACGCAGCCGATGGCTGAGCCTGATGCATCTGTGTGAACTTCAGAAGGTTTGTCAAATTCTGGAAGTTTGAGAACCGGGGCATTGCACATAGCAACCTTCAATGCTTCGAAGGCGTCTTCTTCGTCTGCTCCCCACTTGAAGGGCTCCTTTTCTTTGACCAACTCCAAGAGCGGGGCCGCGATCTTGCTGAAACCTTGGATGAAACGGCGGAGAAATTGGCAAAAGCCGATGAATTCTCGCACCTCTTTGATGGTCTTCGGAGGGGCCCACTTGAGTACTGCTTCGACTTTCTGGGGGTCGGCGTGGAGGCCCAGTTCAGAAACGATGAACCCCAAGAATTCCACCTTCTTCATGCAAAACTCGCACTTGCTTGGTTTGGCAAAGAGCCGACGTTGCCGTAGTCGTAACAAGACCGCCCGAACGTGCTCATAATGTTCTTCTAATGTTCGGCTATAGATCAGTAGGTCGTCAATGTAGATGATGAGAAAGAGGTCGAGCATGTCTCGAAAGCCATCATTCATCTCTCGACAGAAGGTAGCCGGTGCACCTGTAAGCCCGAATGGCATGACGAGCCACTCATAGCTGCCGTAGCGTGTGCGGAAGGCCGTCTTCTCGATGTGTTCTTGGGCCACCCTGATTTGATGGTATCCGGATCGGAGGTCTATGCGCGTGAAGTATCGTGCCTTGCCCAGGCGATCTAAAAGTTCCTCCATCACGGGCACGGGGTATTTGCTCTTGATTGTGCCTTTGTTGAGTGCTCGGTAGTCGATGCAGAGACGTAGGGAGCCATCTTTCTTCTTCACAAATAGGACCGGGGCTCCATATGGGGAGCTGCTTGGTCGGATGTATCCTTGCACTTCAAGTTCCTGTAATTGCCTCTTCAGCTCCTAAAGGTCGGCCTCATTCATCCTATATGGCGCTCGCGACGGTGGTGGGTGGTCCGGGAGCGTGTCGATCCGATGCTGGACATTACGTAAAGGGGGAAGACCGGGTGGAAGGGTATCCGTGAGAACATCTGAAAATTCTTCCATTAGCATCTGGAAACTTGGGTGCCCAATCTTTGAGACGCCGATCGGCCGTGGTCCCGTCTCCTCTGCGACCGGTCTGAGAACGCATAAGTGTGCGATCCCACCTTGATAGACTGCTCGTCGAAATTGCTTGTGTGATAATGGTGATGTCGTGTGTGTGGAGGTTGACGTTCGAGCTTGTGCTTTCTCTTTGCTCGTATGTTTCTGCTTAGATTCCCTTGGTTCACTGTCAGAAGGTTCGTCCGTACGAGGAGCCTGGACTCGATTGCAGTCGACGACGATGGCCTGCCCACTTTGATCGAGAAGCACTTTGTCTACCCCTTTGCCGAAAAAGGAGATCATGTGTTTATCCATAAACTCGAGGCCTAGGATGACTTCGAATGTTTCCATCGGTATAATCAGGAAGTTCAGGTGACCAAACCATTGGCCTAACATGACCGGGACACCGTCGGCGTAACGCACATGACTGGCCTCTCCCTGAGCAAAAACCACGGACATGCGGAGCCGTTTACTGATCTTGAGCCCAAGGCGTTGAGCACACTGCAGCGTCATAAAGTTGTGGGTTGCACCCGTGTCCAGCATCACCGGCATGCGTTTGCCTGTGACTTCTCCCATAATGAACACTTGGTGTATGATGGGTAATGCAACTGAATGGCACTGAGCCTTGCCCTTTGATGTGGACGGTCCGCGGGGGGAGGAGTCGTCTGATTCGTCGCTGTGAATCTCAATTTGTCGTGCGCTATGCCGGGTTGGTAGACAAGTGGAACAAACTTGGCCGGGTGGACAAGTCCAGGAGTCGCACCCAATTTCGGTATAGGCCGATTTGTAAGAAAATAAAGAAAAAGCTGAGTTGGGATGAAGTAAGAAAAATGATATGATTTAAGCAATTAAAAGAGAGTCAGACCATAGGAAATAAAAGTAGGAGGCATATAATTCTGTTATCTGATGGAAAAAGTTTTCTTTTTGTATATGCTGTTATGAAAGATAAGTTACTTATTCTTAGCAAGTGACATGAACAGAAGGACTATAAGACTTATGATTTATTCTTATAAATATTTGTTTAAATGTGGATTCAAAAATATGACATGATATTTTATAACTTATTTCTATGTTGATATTTTTAAATGATTTGTACAAATCTTTTTAATTGCATAAAGTTTAAATGCATGATGTAATAAAATTTTGAAATTATTTAAACTTAATTTCAAAAGAATTTGATCTATTCCACTTGAATCTGCAGGTTGGCCCATCGGGACGATGTGCAGGTTTAGTGGGGGCGAATGTCGGAGAGAAATTGTTACTCTTAAAATATTACAAAAATTAAAAGATTAATTGATTGATTTAAGTTTGGTTAAATTATGGAATTTTGACTAATATTTTACTTTAATTTTGCAGAAAAAGAAGTTGCTGATCAATAACAAGAAGGGGAGTATTTATCCAAATGTTTTCTTAATATTATTTATGGGTTTAGATAAAAATTCAAGGGTTAGTTAAGGGTATGTTTATGTTTTGAAAGTAAATGTAGGGGTATTTAAGGGTTACATATAGGTTTTGGGCATGAATTATAGGGTTCTAGCTTAAATGCAAGGGTAATTATGGATTAAATGTATGTTCTAGCTAAAAATTAAGGGTAAGTAAGGGTTAATTAAAGGTCTAGATCATGTTTTGAAGGGTTTTTACTAACTTACAAGGATAATTAAGGGTTAAATGTATATTTTAAGCATGAACTTTAGGGTTCTAGTTAAGTTTTAAGATTAGTTATGGGTTAATTATTCATCCTAGAGGGTTATGGAAGGTTAGAGAATAGGTTTATGGGTTAGTTACAGTTAATTGATATGGTTTAAAGTTAGTTGTAGGGTAAACCTAAGGTTAAATGTCTAAATAAGTGAGTTGTAGTTTATAAATAAATTGTTAAATAGGTTAATTTTACCATATGGAACCTTATTAAAATATTAGATAAATATATTAATTATTTAATTTTCATTAAGCCTAAGAAAATAATTAAAATGGGTTAAATTAAATTTTAGACTAAGGTATTGAATTTATCCTAAGGATTAGTATTTAAATAAATAAGAAAGAAGAAGTGAAAGGTTATTTATTTTCTAAAGTATATAGTCCATTGAATATTTAAATGAGTGTGTGAAAATTGGAAAATCAAATGGGGAAAAATCCCACGCCTAAAAAGTTGTTGAGTTGATGTGGAGTCAAATTTGGTAAATTGGTTGAGTTATCTAAAGAGAAAAGTAGGCTATGGTGGGCTACTCACATCTATATAAAGAAGGGAGTACGTGCTCACAAGTTCATGTGTTTTTTTTCAGGTACTTAATTTTTCTCTAGACTATAGTCATATTTGTTCTCAGCTTTATGTCAGTCCTCTGACAGGAGGAGAGAGAGAAGACCATCTCTCTTGTCCTTCAGTTTATGAAAAGCAAATTTTTATCTACAGAGATTTTTCCCTTCTCCTTTGATATGTTTTTAATTTTCTTTCTCTCACCTCCCTTCCCCTTCTTCTTTAATTAAAAGATTTATTTTTTTTCCCTCTCTCTCCCTCCCTTTCTCTGCCGGCGGCGCAGCTCTACTGCGCGCGCAGCAGAGAGAGAGAGACAGAGAGAGAGAGTGATTAAGAGAGAGAGAGTATAAGTTTTTTTTTTTGTTGTTTTTTTTCTTTTTTTGTTTTGTTTTTTCAAATTTTTTTTCCCTCCCTCTCCCTCTCTCTGCAGCCGACGGACGCAGCCGCCGGCGCAGTAGAGAGAGAGAGAGAGAATGAGAGAACTTTCTTTTTTGTTTTGTTTTTTTTGTTTCCTTTCTTTTTTATTTTTTATTTTCTTTTTTTTATGTTTTATGTTTCATGTTTACTTTTATTTCTTTTATATTATGTTTATTTTATTTTAGTTATATTTATTTCTTTTTTATATATTATGTTTATGTTTACTTAATATAGATATTGAACGGTTATTTTATATATTAATATAAATAATATTTAATAGAGTTTATGACTTTAATATTTAATTATGAAAAATATTATGTGTTTATGTATGAGATTATATGTATTTATGTATGTATGTGAATGAACAATTTTATGAATATAATAAATACATATGTTTAATATATGTTTATATGTAAATATATATATAAGTATATATGTATATGAATTATATGTATGTATGTGTAATTGTATTTATGTGTGTGCATATGACTTAATTATGTTTTATTATTAGTATATATGATTATGTATCTATGTGTGTGTGTGTATGTTTATCTAATTAGGATGATTGCTAATAGTATGTTGTTATTCTAATGTTTTGTTTTATATGCTCACAGGTTAGCTTAAAGAAGAAGAAACTTAGCTTATTCTTTCCCAAAGAACTCATTATGCCATCCAATTTCACTTTCCGCATACATTTATCTTATCCACTCTTTCCTTATCATTTCTTACCCTACCCTTACCCCAAGCTCTTTCATCTTGATAGACACTTAAGTTCTTTCCCAAGTATCAAGATAGTGAATGTTAGTTTAGGACTTGAACCTATGTGCATGAACCCATGTTAATTGAAGATATGAACCCATGTTAATTGAGATTTGAACCCATGTTAGTTTAAGTATATGAACCCATGATAGTGATAGAACTTGATCCCATGTTTTATGTTAGTACATGTTAAATAAGTTAGTGATAGGCATGTTAGTTTAGCTAATGCATGTTAGAAATTTATCCATGTTAGTTCATGCATGTGTATGTGCATTTATGTTCATGCATGCATGTGTATCTTAGTGTATGTTTATGTTAGTAAGTGTTCATGCAAGTATAAGTTAGTATGTGTTAATTGTTCATCCATGTATAAGTTAGTAAGTGTTGGTTCATGCATGAGTATGTTAGTGTATGGTATGCATAAGTATATTAGTGAAAGTTCATTTATGCATTTGTTTGTATGCATGTCATGTATGAATGCATGTATATGAATGTCTATGCATATGTGTGTTAGTGCATGTGCATGTATGCATGATCATTTATGTGTTTATGTTCACGCATGTGTGTATTTATGCATGTGCATGTATGCATGTTCATCTATGGTAATGCATGTATGTTGCATATGTATGTATGTTTATGTATGATTATTTATGCATGTATGTATGTTAGTTAAATACATATTTAATTATAATCAATGTATGTTGATGTATATTAAAATAATTAAGTAACTGAATTTTTAATTATAATGTATATATTTTAATAAAGAAATGTATTTATTATTATATATGTATTTTTTTAGAAAGTTAATTACTTTAGTGTTAAATCCTAAATGAGTGTTAAAGTTTTATAAAGATATACTAATTTCTGTCATGTGTTTTTTTTCAGATGTCTTTTTTTCAGATTTGATTTATGAAGAATTGCAGCTCTTGGTGAACTGAAGGCCTGTTACCCTCTTTCATTCATGTGTTTTATTTCAGATGTCTTTATTTCAGATTTGATTTATGAAGAATTGCAGCTCTTGGTGAACTGAAGGCCTGTTACCCTCTTTCATACAGGTGTTTTTTTTTCAGATGTCTTTTTTTCAGATTTGATTTATGAAGAATTGCAGCTCTTGGTGAACTGAAGGCCTGTTACCCTCTTTCATTCATGTGTTTTATTTCAGATGTCTTTTTTTCAGATTTGATTTATGAAGAATTGCAGCTCTTGGTGAACTGAAGGCCTGTTACCCTCTTTCATACATGTGTTTTTTTTCAGATGTCTTTTTTTCAGATTTGATTTATGAAGAATTGCAGCTCTTGGTGAACTGAAGGCCTGTTACCCTCTTTCATACATGTGTTTTTTTTCAGATGTGTTTTATTTCAGATTTGATTTCTGAAGAATTGCAGCTCTTAGTGAACTAAAGGCCTGTTGACCTCTTGAGAGCAATTGGCGATCTGAAGATATACTTGTGACCTGAAGTTTGAAAAGCAGAGATTGTCCTTAGTTTGAAACTTTTATTAGCTTGTATAGGCTATTTTTTAGACTGTCATTTATAAACATCATCCTTGAGGTTGTATAGGACTTTGGTTATTAATTTAGCATCATCTTTTATGTCTAAAGAAAGTTCTTCATATAGTCCTTTTTTACCTTCATCAGCTTTTGATTTGTTGTTTCCAAAACCTTTAGAAAGTAAAGAAAGTTCATCAGATAGTTCTTCTCTTCCTTCATCAACTTTTGAACAGTTATTTCCAAAACCATTAGAAGCGGAAGAGTTAATAAAAGAAGTAATAGTAAAAGAAACTTTACACGATCCTAGGACAGCTATAACCATACTTTCTACTGTTCCACCTAGTGTTAGTGAAGATCTTTTCCCTCCAACTGTAGATAGAAACTTAGATACCTTCCAAGAAGAAACAAACGAAACGATAAAAGATCAAATAGTTAGTGAAAATATTATTCCACCTTCTTATTTTGACGCAGTTGAACGTTATAGGAACGCTTCACCCTACGGACCTTAGGAAAAGTTATACTTGTACCTGTCCTGCATAGTCACCCTGCGTGCGCCGTTAGCGAGGCGACTGAATTGATCCGCCAGTCGTCAGAAAACGCTCCCACACTTTGAACCCGACGTGAAACAAACGGCCTTGCAGTTCAGGTATAAATTTTACATTGCATATACATTCATACGATTTTACATCAGTGCAGCTGCGTCTTCATCCCTGGAAGCTGTGGCATTTACGTGAGCTTGCAATCTTCTTGGTGTTGAGGGCTGGTCTTGTGACCTGAGCGCCTCCACGAAGATTGGCAAGTAGGAGAACCTCGTCACGCCACCCCTTTTATCAACAATTGAAACACAAAACGTTGTCGTCGAGATTTGCTCTCCTCTCTCACTTGTGAAGGCCTACAAAAAACATATTTGGCGAAGGTAGCCAGAATTCCCCGAGAAGTCCAGGATGCATCAAGGATGTCAAAGGAAGGTCACATACAAAGTTTCAAAGAAATCAAGAAAGTCCATGGTAGCGGTCAAAGCTGGTCAAAGCTGGTCAAAGTTGGGAAATTAGGGCAAAAATTTCATTGTCACCAAATTAGATGAAAATCCATATACTTGTAAAGATTGTCAAAGGCAGTCTATAGCCCAAATTTCAGCAGAAAATGGATTTTGTAGCACATTGATATGCTATGTTCATTTTGTAAAAATGTAATTTTTCTAGTTTGACCCTACAAATTCTTGTATAGAAAATTATGTTAGCCATATGGTTTGGCATGTATAAAGATCATATGTGGCTACATATTTGTACAAATTTTCAAGGCTATCAGAGCTTCCTAGACACCTTAATGCCACCTTGCAAGCTTCCAAATGTAGTCAAACTTGTACAAGGGAGATTCAGATGGGAGTTCTTCCTGCATATTCCTGAAGGAGATCTTTGGAAACATAGTCCTACAAAGTTTCATCTTCAACAAAGTCTTTTTGGAGGGTCAAAGAGCACAAAGTCCAGTTTTCAAGGTCACTGCAGTTTTCTAGAATAAGAAAATTGAAGGCTTGAAGGGCTGCCACATGTCAAAATATGATTGAACCATGGTGTACGGTCAAGATGAGCTCCTATTCAAGGGTGGAGATGCACTAAAGCATAAAGGAAGGAGGATCCACGAATTTTTTCCATAAAAGAAGACTTTTTTTACAATCAAAGATCAATAATGCAACATTTCTCCAAAAATAGTGGCTTATCTTATCCGAATCGATGTCAGCACTGATCCGACGGTCCAGATCATCCCCAGATCCAATGGTGGAGAATGAGGGCGCCTAAATTTCACTCCTTTACACTAGATTTGATAGAAAGAACAATTCCAAGCCATTGATTTGATTAATCAAATGGTTGTAATCAAAAGTAGTGATCCTAGAGTTGAGAGTTGATTTCTCTAGATCCAAGGGCCCAAATTCATTCAAAAAACTATATAAACCCCCCTCCAAACTCCTAGAGCATCATTGTTAGGCATCCATAGGGCTCATGCTAGCTTACGGTTTCCTTGAGACGATCACCCTCGGTTGAGCGAGTGAGGATCCAAGGTGAGCTAGTATGAGTATAGAACCTAGTTTCAAATTTAAGTTAGAACTCCAATCTAGGATAGGCTCTTGAAACCAGCATCTCTATCTTGACTCACCCTCGGTGGAGCGTGTGAGTGAGTTAGAGCTGATTTTAATGAGTCTTAGACTTCTTTAGTTAGACGTTACGAGCCTAGACAGACATAGGGTCACTGGAGTGGAACTCACCTTCTTACGTGTGACATTCGGTTGAACTGTCATGGTTTGAGGGTCGGAACCACCTTTGATCAGTAGACTGCTTAGCATGACGTACCACGACGATATTTTACATGTAACTTAATTCAAATTCTTTTAATTCATGTCACTTGTCACTTGTCTCTTGTCACCTCTCTCAGTCTCTTAAGTATTTTTACATGTCTTCTATTTCTTCTATGTGTGAGAAGGCTCCGCAATATTGCGTTGAACCAGTGAGGATGTTTCTTTGAGCTTGTGAGTGAAATCCATCATCATAATTCACTTGCATGTATATAATCCATACAAATCCATACATATTTATTAGTTTCTGAAAGTGTATAAGAAGCTCCAATATTGGACCATTCTTCCTTTCGAAACTGATTTATGTGTAAGGATTCCATCTATTCTCGTCATGCATACATATCATCCAAAGAAGGCTATAAATATGGATTAGAATTAGGAAGTGTTTAAGAAGCTCCTCCAATGGACCATTCTTCCTTCCAAATTTGATTCGTGTGTATGGTTCTCTTTCATTCTTATCATTCATGTCATCAATCTAACTTGCACACCTACATTCCCATTCCCATAATTATTTCAACATCTCTCTCTTCTCCATACTCAACATTAATTTCACCTTCACATCTTTAAACCTTCCAACATTCATTAGCTTCATACACCCTGTGTGTGCCACGACCGGACCCGATCCACCCGGATTGCGATCACCTCCACAACGTTTGCACCCATTTTTAGAAAACTATGTATTTAGGTTTTGATTCAAATCAATAAATGTATTGAATTTCACAGAAAGCACTATTTTGAGCCTCTTCTTTGATTCAGATTGCAGGTATTGATCTATCCTCTAATTCTTCTTTTTTCTCAAATATCAATGGGTAAAAAGAAAGCAGATAATTTAAACACACATAAAAAGAACTCTTCTATGGAGGGTTTAATTAAGAATGCAAATTTGGGACTTGAAACACAAGTCAAAGATTTAGAGGATAAGCTAAACTCATCAAATCAAGCAAAATTTAAAGAAGTATTTCTGTTAATTGACAAGTTAAGTGAGTTTTCAAATTCAAATAGTGTGATGTGTGGGATTTTACAAGAAATTGTTAAAAAATTAAAGATCCAAATAGATGATTTGACCAAACAAGTCAATGATCTACCTAAATGCAAGTGCAAACATGAAAAAAGTTTATCCCCAAAGTTGCCTAATGAATCCCATAAGAATGAGTATAGGAGATTCACCTATAGGCCTATGAATAGAAAAGTATATCCCTTAAGATGTTTTTGGTGTGACCAACTAGGTCATAGGTATGAGGATTGTGTTGCTTATAGTAATGCATGTCAAATTCACTTAGTCATTTCACATGACCTGAAGATTTGCGATTATCAAACACAACTACCTTTGCGTTTAAATTTAGGGCGAGGAGGGATGATAGACTATTTAACGAAACAAAATTTAGTCCTAAAACCAAACTTCAAATACAATGGAAACCAAAGAGTCATGATAAAGAAAACAATGTATGTCAATCAAATTTTATAAACACCAAGATTGTGACTAAAAGTGAATGCTTGAACAAGGATCAAAACCTTCTTAAACCTAAATTTATGAGTAACATTGATATTCAAACTACATCTAAGGATCAAGATACATTGGAAAAGATTATGAAAGAAGAAGATGTAAGGATAAAAGATGATGAAAATGAACAATCAATTGATGGAAACAAAGACATACATGAGGTCAAAACAAAACCTAAAGTCATAGAAAATGACAATAAATGTGACAAAACTAAAAATAATGAAAGAATAGTACAAACATCTAAAGATCAAAATCGTCAAAATTCAATTAGAACATGACAAGAATATGGAAAAATGGATACAAGAAGCCATATGCAAGATTGAAAATAATATCCAAAACTTATCTAAAGTTAAGAAAAAGGAGAAGAATTTAAGAGAATAGTTTTATTGTGATGGAATTGTTTATTGAAGATAAAACTTTTAATTTTTGTTATTGCTTGGTGTATATATGCCTGTTTTCCTAAAGTTGAGAAACATATACCTAAATTGTTTTGTTTTATGAAGTTTTTATGCTTGGAAAAGTTAGTTAAAAGCTTATGAGAAAGTTTTACATTATGATTTACTTAATCAAAAGAATACTAAAATATGAAAACACAAAGTTTGTTGATTATAAATTAAACTAAAACATGTTTGAAATTATATGCATAATATGCTTGCAAATAAGTTTGATCATTATGCTTGTCATTTCTTAAACTTATGATACCAAAGATGCTATTCTATACTAAAAATATAATTATCCATTGAGATAGGATGATAATAATTATGCTATACTACCCCACTATGAATTTCATTCTTATGATGAGAATGCCCATATGTTATGCTTTTCTATTGATAATAAGCTTTCTCATTATAAATAGTATTATCAAAAAGATGTTACTAAACTTATGATGAACTTATGATTTTCTTTCTTTCACAAATACAAAGAAATCTATTATGATGAACAATTATGAAGCACAATATTATAATGAAATGATGAATATTTTGAATGAAATGATTTTGTTTACAACAAATATGATGGTTATATTATACTATGAACATTATGATTTTTCCTGAAATTTATGAACCTTGTTTCAAAGGTTGAACAAGCTAATGTGAAATTTATGAATTTATGAATTTATGAATTTATGAATTTCTGAATTTATGGATTTATGAATTTTGTTTATGAATTATACCCACTATGGCTTCTTATGATGAAAATTGTGACATAATGAAGATGAATCATATGAATTTCTATTTGCAACATAAATGATAATGAAGATTACTTGTTTTGTAGCTTCTACTTTATGAGTGCTTACAGGTTCTGAAGATGAATTCATCAAAGTAATTGAAGATTTTTTGCCAAAAGTTTTGATGAACTTAAAGAGAGCTGAAGATGGAGTCAATATAGATTAGGAAAAAGAGTTAAGCTATTTAAAAAAAAGAAATAATGAAGAATATGAACTTGAAGAAAATGATGCTGAAGATGATGCTGATGAAAATGAAGATGACGATTAAAAATCTATTTAAAAATCAGGTGAAACAGTTTTGATTAGAGATTCTTTAATTTTTTGTGTATATGCATAAGCATTACTGCATGGATTAAAAGAATATGTTCCAATTTATTTAAAAAAATCAAGTAGAATTAAGATAAAGAAATATCTGAAATATTTATGATTGAAGCATAATAACTCGTATTTATATGAACTGAATCAGGAAGTTAAATAGAAATTTTGGAATTGGGAACTTGTAAAAGGAAAGGTAGTCTTATTTTGAATATTTGTATATGCTTAAAAGAAATTTTATTCATTAGTAAATGGGATTTTGTATCTTGCTTTTATTTTTTATGAGATCTGACCTCTAAATAAAATAAAAATTAATTAAAAACTTCATACCCAACTAGTTTATATGTATGTTGTTAGTGTGCTATGTTGGGCTAGTAGGCGGGTGGAACAACCTTGGTCGGGTGATCAAGGCCACGAGCTGCAGCTAGTTTCATCATAGGACTAACCTATATGTTGTCATGCGCCTGCATGGGTCGGTAGGCGGGTGGAGTTACTCTGGTCGGGCGATCAGAGCCACGAGCTGACGTTGATTTCATGTAGGGCTGACATAGTTTGTCGTGCGCTATGCCGGGTTGGTAGACAAGTGGAACAAACTTGGCCGGGTGGACAAGTCCAGGAGTCGCACCCAATTTCGGTATAGGCCGATTTGTAAGAAAATAAAGAAAAAGCTGAGTTGGGATGAAGTAAGAAAAATGATATGATTTAAGCAATTAAAAGAGAGTCAGACCATAGGAAATAAAAGTAGGAGGCATATAATTCTGTTATCTGATGGAAAAAGTTTTCTTTTTGTATATGCTGTTATGAAAGATAAGTTACTTATTCTTAGCAAGTGACATGAACAAAAGGACTATAAGACTTATGATTTATTCTTATAAATATTTGTTTAAATGTGGATTCAAAAATATGACATGATATTTTATAACTTATTTCTATGTTGATATTTTTAAATGATTTGTACAAATCTTTTTAATTGCATAAAGTTTAAATGCATGATGTAATAAAATTTTGAAATTATTTAAACTTAATTTCAAAAGAATTTGATCTATTCCACTTGAATCTGCAGGTTGGCCCATCGGGACGATGTGCAGGTTTAGTGGGGGCGAATGTCGGAGAGAAATTGTTACTCTTAAAATATTACAAAAATTAAAAGATTAATTGATTGATTTAAGTTTGGTTAAATTATGGAATTTTGACTAATATTTTACTTTAATTTTGCAGAAAAAGAAGTTGCTGATCAATAACAAGAAGGGGAGTATTTATCCAAATGTTTTCTTAATATTATTTATGGGTTTAGATAAAAATTCAAGGGTTAGTTAAGGGTATGTTTATGTTTTGAAAGTAAATGTAGGGGTATTTAAGGGTTACATATAGGTTTTGGGCATGAATTATAGGGTTCTAGCTTAAATGCAAGGGTAATTATGGATTAAATGTATGTTCTAGCTAAAAATTAAGGGTAAGTAAGGGTTAATTAAAGGTCTAGATCATGTTTTGAAGGGTTTTTACTAACTTACAAGGATAATTAAGGGTTAAATGTATATTTTAAGCATGAACTTTAGGGTTCTAGTTAAGTTTTCAGATTAATTATGGGTTAATTATTCATCCTAGAGGGTTATGGAAGGTTAGAGAATAGGTTTATGGGTTAGTTACAGTTAATTGATGTGGTTTAAAGTTAGTTGTAGGGTAAACCTAAGGTTAAATGTCTAAATAAGTGAGTTGTAGTTTATAAATAAATTGTTAAATAGGTTAATTTTACCATATGGAACCTTATTAAAATATTAGATAAATATATTAATTATTTAATTTTCATTAAGCCTAAGAAAATAATTAAAATGGGTTAAATTAAATTTTAGACTAAGGTATTGAATTTATCCTAAGGATTAGTATTTAAATAAATAAGAAAGAAGAAGTGAAAGGTTATTTATTTTCTAAAGTATATAGTCCATTGAATATTTAAATGAGTGTGTGAAAATTGGAAAATCAAATGGGGAAAAATCCCACGCCTAAAAAGTTGTTGAGTTGATGTGGAGTCAAATTTGGTAAATTGGTTGAGTTATCTAAAGAGAAAAGTAGGCTATGGTGGGCTACTCACATCTATATAAAGAAGGGAGTACGTGCTCACAAGTTCATGTGTTTTTTTTCAGGTACTTAATTTTTCTCTAGACTATAGTCATATTTGTTCTCAGCTTTATGTCAGTCCTCTGACAGGAGGAGAGAGAGAAGACCATCTCTCTTGTCCTTCAGTTTATGAAAAGCAAATTTTTATCTACAGAGATTTTTCCCTTCTCCTTTGATATGTTTTTTATTTTCTTTCTCTCACCTCCCTTCCCCTTCTTCTTTAATTAAAAGATTTATTTTTTTTCCCTCTCTCTCCCTCCCTTTCTCTGCCGGCGGCGCAGCTCTACTGCGCGCGCAGCAGAGAGAGAGAGACAGAGAGAGAGAGTGATTAAGAGAGAGAGAGTAGAAGTTTTTTTTTTGTTGTTTTTTTTCTTTTTTTGTTTTGTTTTTTCAAATTTTTTTTCCCTCCCTCTCCCTCTCTCTGCAGCCGACGGACGCAGCCGCCGGCGCAGTAGAGAGAGAGAGAGAGAATGAGAGAACTTTCTTTTTTGTTTTGTTTTTTTTGTTTCCTTTCTTTTTTATTTTTTATTTTCTTTTTTTTATGTTTTATGTTTCATGTTTACTTTTATTTCTTTTATATTATGTTTATTTTATTTTAGTTATATTTATTTCTTTTTTATATATTATGTTTATGTTTACTTAATATAGATATTGAACGGTTATTTTATATATTAATATAAATAATATTTAATAGAGTTTATGACTTTAATATTTAATTATGAAAAATATTATGTGTTTATGTATGAGATTATATGTATTTATGTATGTATGTGAATGAACAATTTTATGAATATAATAAATACATATGTTTAATATATGTTTATATGTAAATATATATATAAGTATATATGTATATGAATTATATGTATGTATGTGTAATTGTATTTATGTGTGTGCATATGACTTAATTATGTTTTATTATTAGTATATATGATTATGTATCTATGTGTGTGTGTGTATGTTTATCTAATTAGGATGATTGCTAATAGTATGTTGTTATTCTAATGTTTTGTTTTATATGCTCACAGGTTAGCTTAAAGAAGAAGAAACTTAGCTTATTCTTTCCCAAAGAACTCATTATGCCATCCAATTTCACTTTCCGCATACATTTATCTTATCCACTCTTTCCTTATCATTTCTTACCCTACCCTTACCCCAAGCTCTTTCATCTTGATAGACACTTAAGTTCTTTCCCAAGTATCAAGATAGTGAATGTTAGTTTAGGACTTGAACCTATGTGCATGAACTCATGTTAATTGAAGATATGAACCCATGTTAATTGAGATTTGAACCCATGTTAGTTTAAGTATATGAACCCATGATAGTGATAGAACTTGATCCCATGTTTTATGTTAGTACATGTTAAATAAGTTAGTGATAGGCATGTTAGTTTAGCTAATGCATGTTAGAAATTTATCCATGTTAGTTCATGCATGTGTATGTGCATTTATGTTCATGCATGCATGTGTATCTTAGTGTATGTTTATGTTAGTAAGTGTTCATGCAAGTATAAGTTAGTATGTGTTAATTGTTCATCCATGTATAAGTTAGTAAGTGTTGGTTCATGCATGAGTATGTTAGTGTATGGTATGCATAAGTATATTAGTGAAAGTTCATTTATGCATTTGTTTGTATGCATGTCATGTATGAATGCATGTATATGAATGTCTATGCATATGTGTGTTAGTGCATGTGCATGTATGCATGATCATTTATGTGTTTATGTTCACGCATGTGTGTATTTATGCATGTGCATGTATGCATGTTCATCTATGGTAATGCATGTATGTTGCATATGTATGTATGTTTATGTATGATTATTTATGCATGTATGTATGTTAGTTAAATACATATTTAATTATAATCAATGTATGTTGATGTATATTAAAATAATTAAGTAACTGAATTTTTAATTATAATGTATATATTTTAATAAAGAAATGTATTTATTATTATATATGTATTTTTTTAGAAAGTTAATTACTTTAGTGTTAAATCCTAAATGAGTGTTAAAGTTTTATAAAGATATACTAATTTCTGTCATGTGTTTTTTTTCAGATGTCTTTTTTTCAGATTTGATTTATGAAGAATTGCAGCTCTTGGTGAACTGAAGGCCTGTTACCCTCTTTCATTCATGTGTTTTATTTCAGATGTCTTTATTTCAGATTTGATTTATGAAGAATTGCAGCTCTTGGTGAACTGAAGGCCTGTTACCCTCTTTCATACAGGTGTTTTTTTTTCAGATGTCTTTTTTTCAGATTTGATTTATGAAGAATTGCAGCTCTTGGTGAACTGAAGGCCTGTTACCCTCTTTCATTCATGTGTTTTATTTCAGATGTCTTTTTTTCAGATTTGATTTATGAAGAATTGCAGCTCTTGGTGAACTGAAGGCCTGTTACCCTCTTTCATACATGTGTTTTTTTTCAGATGTCTTTTTTTCAGATTTGATTTATGAAGAATTGCAGCTCTTGGTGAACTGAAGGCCTGTTACCCTCTTTCATACATGTGTTTTTTTTCAGATGTGTTTTATTTCAGATTTGATTTCTGAAGAATTGCAGCTCTTAGTGAACTAAAGGCATGTTGACCTCTTGAGAGCAATTGGCGATCTGAAGATATACTTGTGACCTGAAGTTTGAAAAGCAGAGATTGTCCTTAGTTTGAATCTTTTATTAGCTTGTATAGGCTATTTTTTAGACTGTCATTTATAAACATCATCCTTGAGGTTGTATAGGACTTTGGTTATTAATTTAGCATCATCTTTTATGTCTAAAGAAAGTTCTTCATATAGTCCTTTTTTACCTTCATCAGCTTTTGATTTGTTGTTTCCAAAACCTTTAGAAAGTAAAGAAAGTTCATCAGATAGTTCTTCTCTTCCTTCATCAACTTTTGAACAGTTATTTCCAAAACCATTAGAAGCGGAAGAGTTAATAAAAGAAGTAATAGTAAAAGAAACTTTACACGATCCTAGGACAGCTATAACCATACTTTCTACTGTTCCACCTAGTGTTAGTGAAGATCTTTTCCCTCCAACTGTAGATAGAAACTTAGATACCTTCCAAGAAGAAACAAACGAAACGATAAAAGATCAAATAGTTAGTGAAAATATTATTCCACCTTCTTATTTTGACGCAGTTGAACGTTATAGGAACGCTTCACCCTACGGACCTTAGGAAAAGTTATACTTGTACCTGTCCTGCATAGTCACCCTGCGTGCGCCGTTAGCGAGGCGACTGAATTGATCCGCCAGTCGTCAGAAAACGCTCCCACACTTTGAACCCGACGTGAAACAAACGGCCTTGCAGTTCAGGTATAAATTTTACATTGCATATACATTCATACGATTTTACATCAGTGCAGCTGCGTCTTCATCCCTGGAAGCTGTGGCATTTACGTGAGCTTGCAATCTTCTTGGTGTTGAGGGCTGGTCTTGTGACCTGAGCGCCTCCACGAAGATTGGCAAGTAGGAGAACCTCGTCACGCCACCCCTTTTATCAACAATTGAAACACAAAACGTTGTCGTCGAGATTTGCTCTCCTCTCTCACTTGTGAAGGCCTACAAAAAACATATTTGGCGAAGGTAGCCAGAATTCCCCGAGAAGTCCAGGATGCATCAAGGATGTCAAAGGAAGGTCACATACAAAGTTTCAAAGAAATCAAGAAAGTCCATGGTAGCGGTCAAAGCTGGTCAAAGCTGGTCAAAGTTGGGAAATTAGGGCAAAAATTTCATTGTCACCAAATTAGATGAAAATCCATATACTTGTAAAGATTGTCAAAGGCAGTCTATAGCCCAAATTTCAGCAGAAAATGGATTTTGTAGCACATTGATATGCTATGTTCATTTTGTAAAAATGTAATTTTTCTAGTTTGACCCTACAAATTCTTGTATAGAAAATTATGTTAGCCATATGGTTTGGCATGTATAAAGATCATATGTGGCTACATATTTGTACAAATTTTCAAGGCTATCAGAGCTTCCTAGACACCTTAATGCCACCTTGCAAGCTTCCAAATGTAGTCAAACTTGTACAAGGGAGATTCAGATGGGAGTTCTTCCTGCATATTCCTGAAGGAGATCTTTGGAAACATAGTCCTACAAAGTTTCATCTTCAACAAAGTCTTTTTGGAGGGTCAAAGAGCACAAAGTCCAGTTTTCAAGGTCACTGCAGTTTTCTAGAATAAGAAAATTGAAGGCTTGAAGGGCTGCCACATGTCAAAATATGATTGAACCATGGTGTACGGTCAAGATGAGCTCCTATTCAAGGGTGGAGATGCACTAAAGCATAAAGGAAGGAGGATCCACGAATTTTTTCCATAAAAGAAGACTTTTTTTACAATCAAAGATCAATAATGCAACATTTCTCCAAAAATAGTGGCTTATCTTATCCGAATCGATGTCAGCACTGATCCGACGGTCCAGATCATCCCCAGATCCAATGGTGGAGAATGAGGGCGCCTAAATTTCACTCCTTTACACTAGATTTGATAGAAAGAACAATTCCAAGCCATTGATTTGATTAATCAAATGGTTGTAATCAAAAGTAGTGATCCTAGAGTTGAGAGTTGATTTCTCTAGATCCAAGGGCCCAAATTCATTCAAAAAACTATATAAACCCCCCTCCAAACTCCTAGAGCATCATTGTTAGGCATCCATAGGGCTCATGCTAGCTTACGGTTTCCTTGAGACGATCACCCTCGGTTGAGCGAGTGAGGATCCAAGGTGAGCTAGTATGAGTATAGAACCTAGTTTCAAATTTAAGTTAGAACTCCAATCTAGGATAGGCTCTTGAAACCAGCATCTCTATCTTGACTCACCCTCGGTGGAGCGTGTGAGTGAGTTAGAGCTGATTTTAATGAGTCTTAGACTTCTTTAGTTAGACGTTACGAGCCTAGACAGACATAGGGTCACTGGAGTGGAACTCACCTTCTTACGTGTGACATTCGGTTGAACTGTCATGGTTTGAGGGTCGGAACCACCTTTGATCAGTAGACTGCTTAGCATGACGTACCACGACGATATTTTACATGTAACTTAATTCAAATTCTTTTAATTCATGTCACTTGTCACTTGTCTCTTGTCACCTCTCTCAGTCTCTTAAGTATTTTTACATGTCTTCTATTTCTTCTATGTGTGAGAAGGCTCCGCAATATTGCGTTGAACCAGTGAGGATGTTTCTTTGAGCTTGTGAGTGAAATCCATCATCATAATTCACTTGCATGTATATAATCCATACAAATCCATACATATTTATTAGTTTCTGAAAGTGTATAAGAAGCTCCAATATTGGACCATTCTTCCTTTCGAAACTGATTTATGTGTAAGGATTCCATCTATTCTCGTCATGCATACATATCATCCAAAGAAGGCTATAAATATGGATTAGAATTAGGAAGTGTTTAAGAAGCTCCTCCAATGGACCATTCTTCCTTCCAAATTTGATTCGTGTGTATGGTTCTCTTTCATTCTTATCATTCATGTCATCAATCTAACTTGCACACCTACATTCCCATTCCCATAATTATTTCAACATCTCTCTCTTCTCCATACTCAACATTAATTTCACCTTCACATCTTTAAACCTTCCAACATTCATTAGCTTCATACACCCTGTGTGTGCCACGACCGGACCCGATCCACCCGGATTGCGATCACCTCCACAACGTTTGCACCCATTTTTAGAAAACTATGTATTTAGGTTTTGATTCAAATCAATAAATGTATTGAATTTCACAGAAAGCACTATTTTGAGCCTCTTCTTTGATTCAGATTGCAGGTATTGATCTATCCTCTAATTCTTCTTTTTTCTCAAATATCAATGGGTAAAAAGAAAGCAGATAATTTAAACACACATAAAAAGAACTCTTCTATGGAGGGTTTAATTAAGAATGCAAATTTGGGACTTGAAACACAAGTCAAAGATTTAGAGGATAAGCTAAACTCATCAAATCAAGCAAAATTTAAAGAAGTATTTCTGTTAATTGACAAGTTAAGTGAGTTTTCAAATTCAAATAGTGTGATGTGTGGGATTTTACAAGAAATTGTTAAAAAATTAAAGATCCAAATAGATGATTTGACCAAACAAGTCAATGATCTACCTAAATGCAAGTGCAAACATGAAAAAAGTTTATCCCCAAAGTTGCCTAATGAATCCCATAAGAATGAGTATAGGAGATTCACCTATAGGCCTATGAATAGAAAAGTATATCCCTTAAGATGTTTTTGGTGTGACCAACTAGGTCATAGGTATGAGGATTGTGTTGCTTATAGTAATGCATGTCAAATTCACTTAGTCATTTCACATGACCTGAAGATTTGCGATTATCAAACACAACTACCTTTGCGTTTAAATTTAGGGCGAGGAGGGATGATAGACTATTTAACGAAACAAAATTTAGTCCTAAAACCAAACTTCAAATACAATGGAAACCAAAGAGTCATGATAAAGAAAACAATGTATGTCAATCAAATTTTATAAACACCAAGATTGTGACTAAAAGTGAATGCTTGAACAAGGATCAAAACCTTCTTAAACCTAAATTTATGAGTAACATTGATATTCAAACTACATCTAAGGATCAAGATACATTGGAAAAGATTATGAAAGAAGAAGATGTAAGGATAAAAGATGATGAAAATGAACAATCAATTGATGGAAACAAAGACATACATGAGGTCAAAACAAAACCTAAAGTCATAGAAAATGACAATAAATGTGACAAAACTAAAAATAATGAAAGAATAGTACAAACATCTAAAGATCAAAATCGTCAAAATTCAATTAGAACATGACAAGAATATGGAAAAATGGATACAAGAAGCCATATGCAAGATTGAAAATAATATCCAAAACTTATCTAAAGTTAAGAAAAAGGAGAAGAATTTAAGAGAATAGTTTTATTGTGATGGAATTGTTTATTGAAGATAAAACTTTTAATTTTTGTTATTGCTTGGTGTATATATGCCTGTTTTCCTAAAGTTGAGAAACATATACCTAAATTGTTTTGTTTTATGAAGTTTTTATGCTTGGAAAAGTTAGTTAAAAGCTTATGAGAAAGTTTTACATTATGATTTACTTAATCAAAAGAATACTAAAATATGAAAACACAAAGTTTGTTGATTATAAATTAAACTAAAACATGTTTGAAATTATATGCATAATATGCTTGCAAATAAGTTAGATAATTATGCTTGTCATTTCTTAAACTTATGATACCAAAGATGCTATTCTATACTAAAAATATAATTATCCATTGAGATAGGATGATAATAATTATGCTATACTACCCACTATGAATTTCATTCTTATGATGAGAATGCCCATATGTTATGCTTTTCTATTGATAATAAGCTTTCTCATTATAAATAGTATTATCAAAAAGATGTTACTAAACTTATGATGAACTTATGATTTTCTTTCTTTCACAAATACAAAGAAATCTATTATGATGAACAATTATGAAGCACAATATTATAATGAAATGATGAATATTTTGAATGAAATGATTTTGTTTACAACAAATATGATGGTTATATTATACTATGAACATTATGATTTTTCCTGAAATTTATGAACCTTGTTTCAAAGGTTGAACAAGCTAATGTGAAATTTATGAATTTATGAATTTCTGAATTTATGGATTTATGAATTTTGTTTATGAATTATACCCACTATGGCTTCTTATGATGAAAATTGTGACATGATGAAGATGAATCATATGAATTTCTATTTGCAACATAAATGATAATGAAGATTACTTGTTTTGTAGCTTCTACTTTATGAGTGCTTACAGGTTCTGAAGATGAATTCATCAAAGTAATTGAAGATTTTTTGCCAAAAGTTTTGATGAACTTAAAGAGAGCTGAAGATGGAGTCAATATAGATTAGGAAAAAGAGTTAAGCTATTTAAAAAAAAGAAATAATGAAGAATATGAACTTGAAGAAAATGATGCTGAAGATGATGCTGATGAAAATGAAGATGACGATTAAAAATCTATTTAAAAATCAGGTGAAACAGTTTTGATTAGAGATTCTTTAATTTTTTGTGTATATGCATAAGCATTACTGCATGGATTAAAAGAATATGTTCCAATTTATTTAAAATAATCAAGTAGAATTAAGATAAAGAAATATCTGAAATATTTATGATTGAAGCATAATAACTCGTATTTATATGAACTGAATCAGGAAGTTAAATAGAAATTTTGGAATTGGGAACTTGTAAAAGGAAAGGTAGTCTTATTTTGAATATTTGTATATGCTTAAAAGAAATTTTATTCATTAGTAAATGGGATTTTGTATCTTGCTTTTATTTTTTATGAGATCTGACCTCTAAATAAAATAAAAATTAATTAAAAACTTCATACCCAACTAGTTTATATGTATGTTGTTAGTGTGCTATGTTGGGCTAGTAGGCGGGTGGAACAACCTTGGTCGGGTGATCAAGGCCACGAGCTGCAGCTAGTTTCATCATAGGCCTAACCTATATGTTGTCATGCGCCTGCATGGGTCGGTAGGCGGGTGGAGTTACTCTGGTCGGGCGATCAGAGCCACGAGCTGACGTTGATTTCATGTAGGGCTGACATAGTTTGTCGTGCGCTATGCCGGGTTGGTAGACAAGTGGAACAAACTTGGCCGGGTGGACAAGTCCAGGAGTCGCACCCAATTTCGGTATAGGCCGATTTGTAAGAAAATAAAGAAAAAGCTGAGTTGGGATGAAGTAAGAAAAATGATATGATTTAAGCAATTAAAAGAGAGTCAGACCATAGGAAATAAAAGTAGGAGGCATATAATTCTGTTATCTGATGGAAAAAGTTTTCTTTTTGTATATGTTGTTATGAAAGATAAGTTACTTATTCTTAGCAAGTGACATGAACAGAAGGACTATAAGACTTATGATTTATTCTTATAAATATTTGTTTAAATGTGGATTCAAAAATATGACATGATATTTTATAACTTATTTCTATGTTGATATTTTTAAATGATTTGTACAAATCTTTTTAATTGCATAAAGTTTAAATGCATGATGTAATAAAATTTTGAAATTATTTAAACTTAATTTCAAAAGAATTTGATCTATTCCACTTGAATCTGCAGGTTGGCCCATCGGGACGATGTGCAGGTTTAGTGGGGGCGAATGTCGGAGAGAAATTGTTACTCTTAAAATATTACAAAAATTAAAAGATTAATTGATTGATTTAAGTTTGGTTAAATTATGGAATTTTGACTAATATTTTACTTTAATTTTGCAGAAAAAGAAGTTGCTGATCAATAACAAGAAGGGGAGTATTTATCCAAATGTTTTCTTAATATTATTTATGGGTTTAGATAAAAATTCAAGGGTTAGTTAAGGGTATGTTTATGTTTTGAAAGTAAATGTAGGGGTATTTAAGGGTTACATATAGGTTTTGGGCATGAATTATAGGGTTCTAGCTTAAATGCAAGGGTAATTATGGATTAAATGTATGTTCTAGCTAAAAATTAAGGGTAAGTAAGGGTTAATTAAAGGTCTAGATCATGTTTTGAAGGGTTTTTACTAACTTACAAGGATAATTAAGGGTTAAATGTATATTTTAAGCATGAACTTTAGGGTTCTAGTTAAGTTTTAAGATTAATTATGGGTTAATTATTCATCCTAGAGGGTTATGGAAGGTTAGAGAATAGGTTTATGGGTTAGTTACAGTTAATTGATGTGGTTTAAAGTTAGTTGTAGGGTAAACCTAAGGTTAAATGTCTAAATAAGTGAGTTGTAGTTTATAAATAAATTGTTAAATAGGTTAATTTTACCATATGGAACCTTATTAAAATATTAGATAAATATATTAATTATTTAATTTTCATTAAGCCTAAGAAAATAATTAAAATGGGTTAAATTAAATTTTAGACTAAGGTATTGAATTTATCCTAAGGATTAGTATTTAAATAAATAAGAAAGAAGAAGTGAAAGGTTATTTATTTTCTAAAGTATATAGTCCATTGAATATTTAAATGAGTGTGTGAAAATTGGAAAATCAAATGGGGAAAAATCCCACGCCTAAAAAGTTGTTGAGTTGATGTGGAGTCAAATTTGGTAAATTGGTTGAGTTATCTAAAGAGAAAAGTAGGCTATGGTGGGCTACTCACATCTATATAAAGAAGGGAGTACGTGCTCACAAGTTCATGTGTTTTTTTTCAGGTACTTAATTTTTCTCTAGACTATAGTCATATTTGTTCTCAGCTTTATGTCAGTCCTCTGACAGGAGGAGAGAGAGAAGACCATCTCTCTTGTCCTTCAGTTTATGAAAAGCAAATTTTTATCTACAGAGATTTTTCCCTTCTCCTTTGATATGTTTTTTATTTTCTTTCTCTCACCTCCCTTCCCCTTCTTCTTTAATTAAAAGATTTATTTTTTTTCCCTCTCTCTCCCTCCCTTTCTCTGCCGGCGGCGCAGCTCTGCTGCGCGCGCAGCAGAGAGAGAGAGACAGAGAGAGAGAGTGATTAAGAGAGAGAGAGTAGAAGTTTTTTTTTTGTTGTTTTTTTTCTTTTTTTGTTTTGTTTTTTCAAATTTTTTTTCCCTCCCTCTCCCTCTCTCTGCAGCCGACGGACGCAGCCGCCGGCGCAGTAGAGAGAGAGAGAGAGAATGAGAGAACTTTCTTTTTTGTTTTGTTTTTTTTGTTTTCCTTTCTTTTTTATTTTTTATTTTCTTTTTTTTATGTTTTATGTTTCATGTTTACTTTTATTTCTTTTATATTATGTTTATTTTATTTTAGTTATATTTATTTCTTTTTTATATATTATGTTTATGTTTACTTAATATAGATATTGAACGGTTATTTTATATATTAATATAAATAATATTTAATAGAGTTTATGACTTTAATATTTAATTATGAAAAATATTATGTGTTTATGTATGAGATTATATGTATTTATGTATGTATGTGAATGAACAATTTTATGAATATAATAAATACATATGTTTAATATATGTTTATATGTAAATATATATATAAGTATATATGTATATGAATTATATGTATGTATGTGTAATTGTATTTATGTGTGTGCATATGACTTAATTATGTTTTATTATTAGTATATATGATTATGTATCTATGTGTGTGTGTGTATGTTTATCTAATTAGGATGATTGCTAATAGTATGTTATTATTCTAATGTTTTGTTTTATATGCTCACAGGTTAGCTTAAAGAAGAAGAAACTTAGCTTATTCTTTCCCAAAGAACTCATTATGCCATCCAATTTCACTTTCCGCATACATTTATCTTATCCACTCTTTCCTTATCATTTCTTACCCTACCCTTACCCCAAGCTCTTTCATCTTGATAGACACTTAAGTTCTTTCCCAAGTATCAAGATAGTGAATGTTAGTTTAGGACTTGAACCTATGTGCATGAACCCATGTTAATTGAAGATATGAACCCATGTTAATTGAGATTTGAACCCATGTTAGTTTAAGTATATGAACCCATGATAGTGATAGAACTTGATCCCATGTTTTATGTTAGTACATGTTAAATAAGTTAGTGATAGGCATGTTAGTTTAGCTAATGCATGTTAGAAATTTATCCATGTTAGTTCATGCATGTGTATGTGCATTTATGTTCATGCATGCATGTGTATCTTAGTGTATGTTTATGTTAGTAAGTGTTCATGCAAGTATAAGTTAGTATGTGTTAATTGTTCATCCATGTATAAGTTAGTAAGTGTTGGTTCATGCATGAGTATGTTAGTGTATGGTATGCATAAGTATATTAGTGAAAGTTCATTTATGCATTTGTTTGTATGCATGTCATGTATGAATGCATGTATATGAATGTCTATGCATATGTGTGTTAGTGCATGTGCATGTATGCATGATCATTTATGTGTTTATGTTCACGCATGTGTGTATTTATGCATGTGCATGTATGCATGTTCATCTATGGTAATGCATGTATGTTGCATATGTATGTATGTTTATGTATGATTATTTATGCATGTATGTATGTTAGTTAAATACATATTTAATTATAATCAATGTATGTTGATGTATATTAAAATAATTAAGTAACTGAATTTTTAATTATAATGTATATATTTTAATAAAGAAATGTATTTATTATTATATATGTATTTTTTTAGAAAGTTAATTACTTTAGTGTTAAATCCTAAATGAGTGTTAAAGTTTTATAAAGATATACTAATTTCTGTCATGTGTTTTTTTTCAGATGTCTTTTTTTCAGATTTGATTTATGAAGAATTGCAGCTCTTGGTGAACTGAAGGCCTGTTACCCTCTTTCATTCATGTGTTTTATTTCAGATGTCTTTTTTTCAGATTTGATTTATGAAGAATTGCAGCTCTTGGTGAACTGAAGGCCTGTTACCCTCTTTCATACAGGTGTTTTTTTTTCAGATGTCTTTTTTTCAGATTTGATTTATGAAGAATTGCAGCTCTTGGTGAACTGAAGGCCTGTTACCCTCTTTCATTCATGTGTTTTATTTCAGATGTCTTTTTTTCAGATTTGATTTATGAAGAATTGCAGCTCTTGGTGAACTGAAGGCCTGTTACCCTCTTTCATACATGTGTTTTTTTTCAGATGTCTTTTTTTCAGATTTGATTTATGAAGAATTGCAGCTCTTGGTGAACTGAAGGCCTGTTACCCTCTTTCATACATGTGTTTTTTTTCAGATGTGTTTTATTTCATATTTGATTTCTGAAGAATTGCAGCTCTTAGTGAACTAAAGGCCTGTTGACCTCTTGAGAGCAATTGGCGATCTGAAGATATACTTGTGACCTGAAGTTTGAAAAGCAGAGATTGTCCTTAGTTTGAAACTTTTATTAGCTTGTATAGGCTATTTTTTAGACTGTCATTTATAAACATCATCCTTGAGGTTGTATAGGACTTTGGTTATTAATTTAGCATCATCTTTTATGTCTAAAGAAAGTTCTTCATATAGTCCTTTTTTACCTTCATCAGCTTTTGATTTGTTGTTTCCAAAACCTTTAAAAAGTAAAGAAAGTTCATCAGATAGTTCTTCTCTTCCTTCATCAACTTTTGAACAGTTATTTCCAAAACCATTAGAAGCGGAAGAGTTAATAAAAGAAGTAATAGTAAAAGAAACTTTACACGATCCTAGGACAGCTATAACCATACTTTCTACTGTTCCACCTAGTGTTAGTGAAGATCTTTTCCCTCCAACTGTAGATAGAAACTTAGATACCTTCCAAGAAGAAACAAACGAAACGATAAAAGATCAAATAGTTAGTGAAAATATTATTCCACCTTCTTATTTTGACGCAGTTGAACGTTATAGGAACGCTTCACCCTACGGACCTTAGGAAAAGTTATACTTGTACCTGTCCTGCATAGTCACCCTGCGTGCGCCGTTAGCGAGGCGACTGAATTGATCCGCCAGTCGTCAGAAAACGCTCCCACAACGGGGAGCACCCATAAAGGAAGCCGTGTAAGCGATCAATTTCAGCCATGTCGTTGATGCAAAGCATGAGCCTGCGATATTGTGATACATAAGGCCCGATGAACTTGTCTTGACGGAGGTTGCGCCATTCGTCACGTGCTTGGAACGCTTCGTTGCGAGGTACAAAGTAGTCGACGATGGCCGCTGTAAAATGATCCCATGAGGGCCAGGCTTGCTTCTTGTGTTCCACCATGTACCATGCTGAGGCTTCGTCTTGTAAGAATTGGCCGGCGATGCGCGCCCAATGGTTGCGGCCAACCCGGAGCATCTGGAGGTAGCTTTCCATACCTTCGATCCATCGGTTGACGACAATGGAGCTTCGGCCGCCTCGGTACTTGTCGGGGGGGTTCAGTTTGAAGAAGCCGAAGGAGTCTGGGTCGTCGATGCCCACCGGTTGCATTTGAGTGATCGGAGTTGGATTTAAAGGGGTTGGTGGTTGTTGGGATGTATGGGTCGGAGTGGTTTGGGGAGCTGGTTGGGTGCTTGACTGCAGTTGTGGTTGGGGTTGAGATTGGTCCTTGGCTAGGAGATGGGATTCTACTAGGGTAGTTAATCTAGAGAGGGTGTCTTCGAGTCTATCTATGCGATCGTGGACGGGGTCAGGATGTGGTGGAATTTGGTCGGATTCGGGTTGGGTGTGGATGTCGGCGTTGAGTTCGGCCTCCTGGAGCCGTTCATGTAGCTCGGCGTTCACCAAGAGAAGGCGGTTGAGTTCCTCTTCTAAGGCAGCCCGTTGGGCCTTATGACGGCGGCGCCGTTCAGTCACGTTCTTGGCGCGTTCCATCCCCGAAGTTAGACCGGCCGTGCCAATGTCGTGTTCGCTGGCCATGGTGGCGTGCAGCCAACCGGCGGCAACTCGGAAGGAAGAGGGAGCCTAGTAGGAGGGAGTCTAGGGCACGCGGGCACCTAGCAGCGAGGGAGAGGTTCACCGGTTAAACGGGGTTCGGAGTTGCGTGACGGGTACGGCGGGGACCGACGGCGGATAGCGCGGGGATGGCAGCGGCTAGCGCGGTGCCAATGGTAGATAGCGCGGGGACAGCGGGAGGGCAAGGGGTTGCCTTGCTTGGAGGGGGGGGGGCAAGGGGGTGCCTTGCTTGAGGGAGGGAGGGAGGGCAAAATACCTCTTGCGACGTCAAAAGAACTTCCCACGGATGGGCCCGGGACGTTAGATGGCGCTGCCAGCACTGGTGTGACAGTCCGCCCGTCCAGAGGCTTCCCCTAGGGTCGTTGCTCTGATACCACTTGAGACGTTCAAACCCACAAAATGCATGAGCCAACACAAGGGACACCAAGAAGATTGCCAGAACACGTTTATATTCGATTAGCAACTCGTGTTGAAGAAGGCAATGAGAGCTTGGTATGAGGAGTACTATGTCCTCCATATGTGAACATGGCATGACCAATATTACCTTGAATTTTCAATGTGAACAATCTTCCTTCTTTCTTCCCTGAAACAATTTTTTTATACCCATTGCTAGGGTCTTCCACAAACACTCCTTCATTAGTGAACCTTACTTCATAACCTTTTTCCACAATTTGTCCTACACTTATCAAATTCTTAGGAATTGTAGGAACATACAAGACCTTACTCAATAAGGTGCTACCATCCTTGGCCTTCACTGATCCAATTGACTTCACATTGTGCTTTGTGTTGTCACCTGTTTGAACAACATGATTAGATACCTTATTCTCCAAATCAGTCATCAAGGCTATATTACCACTCAGGTGATTGCTACACCCTGAATCAATGTAGAAGACTCTTTCATCTTCATTCTGCCTTTCACAAGTTGCATTCATTATCAATGTTGAATCTTCTTTTTGATCAGAAGCATAATTGTAGTAGGTGTTGTTATATTGTTGACTTTGGAAACCTCTACCTGCATTTCTTCCAAAGTAACCCCTACTACCTCTGCCTCTGAAATTACCTCTTTGATTTCTGCCACCTCTTCCTCTTGCATTATAGTTTTGACTATATCCATTATTATTCTGAGTATTGTGCCAACAATCATTAGCTAAGTGATTTGTCTTACCACAAATCCAACAAGATTTGCCTCCATCTTTGTTGTTTCTGCCTCTTCCTCTACCTTTGCCACCTGCTCTTCCTCTTAGAAAGTTGGCTTGACTAGTTGTTCCTTCATCTTCATTTGCTTGTTGCTTTCCTTTGCTATTCTTCTTCTTGTCCTTTGAGTACATTGCATGACCTGCACTCTTGTCACCATCTCCTTTAACATCCTGCTCAAATGTTAGCATATGACCTAACAACTGATTTAAATCAGGAGTGAAATGATCAAGTGATAATTCTGTAGACAAAATGAATGGCTTCCATTTGTCATCACCTCTCAAACCTGTAAGGATTTGCCTTACCAATTTATCCTCCTCAATGTCTTCATCAACAGCTCCTAAAGCATCTGCAATATCTTTCATTCTTGTCACATAGTCTGAAATGGATTGAGAAGCCTTCTTCTTAAAGGTGGTAAACTCTGCCCATAAGGATGCCTTCCTTGACTTAGTAGTATTCTGGAAATGCTCCTCCAGAGCATTCCAAATATCAGTTGCACTTTCAAGACCTCGAATATGAGGTAACAAGTAAT
Source organism: Ceratopteris richardii (assembly GCA_020310875.1). NCBI lineage: Eukaryota > Viridiplantae > Streptophyta > Polypodiopsida > Polypodiales > Pteridaceae > Ceratopteris > Ceratopteris richardii. The sequence continues at coordinate 158,168,357 of CM035410.1, read as the reverse complement.
CATTGACTGCCATATAGATAATGCTCCTAGATTGAGCATCTTTCTTCATCCAATTTTTCAAATCTGCTAACTCTTCCCTAGTTGGAACACTAGGATCTCTGAACTGTGGCTTCTCTTCTTCTCCTGTGATGTAAGCTATTAAATCTTTGCTCATAAGATGAGCTTCCATCCTCATTGACCATGCAGGATAGTTTTCCCTATCCAATTTCTCTATCTGTAGAGAATCTCCCATCTTGTGTCCACCTGTGTATTGAAATCTTCAAGCTTTATGAATAATATATGTACCTTTACTTCAAATTAGAGTCCTTTTGTCTTTCTTGATGTCGTATGGTCTTCTCCTCAAGCTTTGCCTTCAAGCTTTCACCTTTTAGTTCTTCAGTTGTTGAATTTCTTGAATCTGCAGCAGTCGGGATCCTCCTTTCCTTGATTTTGATGTTTCCCGCTCTGATACCACTGATGGAGAGTGTTAATCTCCAAAAGAACAACCTACTCTTGAATTTAGAACACCTCTATATCAAGAGTAAGTCAAAACCTTCACCAATTTAAGCTATCAATGACCAAATATCAATTTCTTCACTAAACTGTGAAGAAGGAATTTCCTCAGAAAGTCTGCTGCATAGATCTTGCTCATTCACTGAGTAAATGTGTAAAGTTTTTGATGAAACTTTGCACAAGGTGTTGCCTAAAGATTGTGCACCTTCTCCAAGTTAAATTACTTCAAAAGGTTTAGTAGATCTTGAGAAATCTACTTACCAAGTCAGCTATGTCTAAATCTGCACTTCTGAGAAGTCGATTTGGACACCCCTAACTTCTTAACTTCAATTCTCTCAGTATAGAACCCGTTTAAGCAAATGCTTCTAGTCATGAGTAGCTTACCTTCCAACTTAAAGATTAAGTGCTTACTTGCACAAAACTTTAAACTGTGGAGTGAGAAATGATCAAATCATTAAGATCAAAATTTGCGCCTCTTTCAGGAACCAGTGAGTACTTTCTCACATGTAAATGTTCCTACACACAATTCTCTTAGCCTAATCATAATTAGACTCTCAAACTCTAGCCATAGATTGATTAACTATGGACTTAGACATCTCCAAAAGGAATTCACAAAAGATCTACCACACAAGGAGAAAACACAGAAACATCGGGCGCAAAAATTTTGTCATTTCTGAAGAAGACTACAACTGAATGTGAGAGAGATTTCAACTCACTTCTCATATGTCCAATGACATTTACAACATCTCATTTCTCTATTCCTATGCTCATACATAGTCTCTCCGTGTCTTCTCTCAATGCCCCGACATTTTCCAAAGTATTTATAGGTAAATATGTACAAACTCATATCAAAGCATAAGCATAAGTAACCTATGTCTTAACTAATGTACATATGTGTACATGTCTTTCACTCTGTGAATGTATCCATCTCCCTTGCTTCAAAAATTATTCTTATCTCCATTCTTTGTCCTTCAAATCTTCAATTGGTGATTGATCTACACCAAAAACATTCCCCCACAAACCCCACAAACACTACAAACCCCACACCCCTCCACGACCCCCCAAAACTCCACAAACCCCACACCCCTCCACAACCCCCCACAAACCCCACAAACACCACAAACCCCACACCCCTCCACGACCCCCCATAAACCCCACAAACCCCACAAACACCACAAATCCCACAAACCCCACACCCCTCCACGACCCCCCACAAACCCCACACCCCTCCACAGCCCCCCACAAACCCCACACCCCTCCACGACCCCCCACAAACCCCACACCCCTCCACAACCCCCCACAAACCCCACAAACCCCACACCCCTCCACAACTCCCCACACCCCTCCACAACCCCCCACAAACCCCACACCCCTCCACGACCCCCCACAAATCCCACACCCCTCCACAACCCCCCACAAACCCCACAATTTCCCACGACCTCCCACAAAGTTCTCATGCAGTTTTTGATGGATATTAGGAGGATCATTTTTCAACCAAACCCTACAATGTTATATATCGTTGGAAAGCTTTCCATGAGTAATTTACAATGGTGCAATAATAATTTTGAAATCTTGGATCAATTTTGACCACACCCCAAAAACCCCCACAACTCCCCACAATTCACCCCTTGTTCCCACCCACAACCTCTTACATCCCCCCGTAATCTCCCTCAACTCCCCACAACTCACCTCCCACACCGCCCACTTAATATGTAAGGATCAGAAGCTACTACAAAAATTAGGTGAAGGATGAGCTTCTGAGGGTCATTCAAATATCACGGGCCGCACAAAATGGGGATCTCAGCTTGCATTTAAAAGTGATAGTAAAAGTGTAAGTGGTAAAACTGAAAGTGGAGAAAAGACTATTGCCGCCAACCATTCATGACGACTGCCTATTTTTGAGGATCTAATTCAAGATTGGCGGCATATTTGATCTACCCCTCCAATTTTGGGCAATCAATCGGCACATGATCAGTGGACGTGAGGAATCGGCAAGGCCCTCTTGGCCTATTGGAGCCTATAAAAGCAATGGACTTGTGTTCATTTGGGATACACACATATACTTACATGCGTATAGGGGTCCTCTCTTTGCACTCTGTGGTTACAAGCCTACTGTAGGAAGTCACTCTGTGGTGTGGATACAGAGCGTGAGCTTCCTAGTGGAGGGCTAATAGCACTATAGTGTGAAGAGAGTGGCCTGGCTTTGTCTTTCAGTGTGAGTCAGTGGTATTTTTATGCTCTTTTCCTTAGAGCAATGCTTCAAACTTTGTATTGATCAGTGCTAATCTGCATCTAGCTTTGTCCATTGTACGGATTAGATGAAAATCCCTTGTATTGATGTTGTTTAGTTCTGGAGTGGCATGTTAGCCCAGAGCATGAACTTTTGAGCATCTCTTTGGCCTATGTTGTAATCATCTGATTCGAACTAAGGAGTGGATGGTCTTCCATTATTGTCATTTGTCATTAATATTTTCTTGAGTATTGATAACTATGTGCAATCATTGATATCTGCCTTCTCACAGAAGTGTTAAAGGGTATATTTCCCTAAGGAGAACCTCCCTTGAGTAGGTGAAGTACTGGAATGCTTGCTACATGCTCCTATTAAAAGTAGATACCCCAGTAGCTCCTCTACAGTTTGGCACGCCCAGTGGGACACTTGCATTTCTGTGAGAGGCACTGAGGATATTAAATATTCCTCCTTTTCAGTATTTTTGCCCTATTGCATTTGCAAGTAGGTACATGACCCATACGCGAGTAGATAAGGAGCCTCTTCGTATACGAAGGAGCCTTAACAAGACAGTTATATCTTCGACTAGTGAACCTACCTCCCCTCTACCCTCTTTGAATTTATCTATTGATTTTGGTGCGACACCACTGTCAAAGGAGAAGCATAGGGGAACATTAGACTTCTCCTCAGATACGTCAAAAGAAACACCAGTGCAAATGTAGGATCTCTCTCATTTACTCTCCAGACTCAATATTAAGTTCCCTACCTTCAAAGGACAAGCTTATGAGGATGCTTATGATCATGTGAGGAGGTTCATCTCCTTATGTTGTGGATGAGGTCTGCAGAATAGAGAGGATGCAAGGCTAGTACTCTCCCCATCCACATTGGAAGGCCTTGCTAACAAATGGTACAGTCAATATGCAGATGGCCATTTTGCTACGTGGGAGGCTTTGAAGACGGCGTTCTCATAGACATTTCGACCAAGTGACTCCTTTGAAAGAGCTCTAGATTAGCTAGAGAACTTAAGGCTGAGACAAGGTGAATCCTTCCATGAACTTCACACTAGGACAAAAGCACTTGTTGCACTTCTTCCACATGCTCCAGGTCCTTGGTTAAAAAATGGATAGAAAAAGCTCTGCCCAGGTCATCTCAGCAGAAGCTCCGTGAGTCTCTGAGGTTGGATGCAACCCTTAATGATTTTGTTGCAGCAGCGTCATGCATTGAAGAAGCTAGGCAACATTTTGAAGGGGATACACAACCGAATTATGCTGCAGAACTAGACCCTATTGAGCAACTGAGGCCACAAGAAGAAGGTATGACCACTCAGTCTTATGTTGTTTCATCCTCTGCAATGCCCATGATGACTAGAGCCATACAAGCAACAGCAGACAGTAGAGAGGAACAACAAGGATTCCAGGATAAAGAGGAGGAAAAGAAGTATGGGTGGAAGGGCCAAGTAGAAATTGAAGGAGCTTATGAAAGGATGGCTACTTCTCTAAGGGACCAACCAACAAGTCTACAAGAAGACACTCATGAGGTAAACATTGAACAGATCTTGAAAGGTATTCATCACAAGGTTAGTCTGTACGAACTTATAAGGATGGATTCAAAAATAAGAAGTGACTTATTAAAGATTATACAGTCTGCTCACTTGATCCACTCACCTAGTATAGATGGTTTCATGGTTGATTTTCCCCCTGCACCCTTGGCAGACTACCAAAGCTCAAGATTATCTGTTTGTATAAAGGATGAAGCTCTCATAGGTGTGATCATAGATGGAGGCTCTAGTATCAATTTGATGCCAGATTTCACAATGAAGAAACTGAATTTGAACCCCATCAAGATGGCACCATTCATAGTTACACTAGCAGATCAACATCGGGTTGTGCCTCTTGGCATTATTGAAAAGGTACTAATGAGAGTACAGGGTTGCCAATTTGTTCTAGATTTTGTTGTTATTGCACTTCCATAGGAGACTTCTTACCCTTTGCTCCTAGGGAGACCTTGGTTGAGGCAAGCAAAAGCTTTGCAAGATTGGGGGAAAAACAAACTATGGATTTCAACAAGCACCAATAGCCAACTGCAACTACATTTGGAAGAAGGATTCGACTTAGGGAAAACTACTGGGTATACTGTGGACACTCAGGTAATGCCCTCTCTACCCCAAGAAGAAGATACATTATTGAATTGGATGATGGAAAGTGCAGTGTTGCATGGTGGAAATCAGTGAAATAAAAGAAGAAGTTATGGATGAAGGAGTTGCAGGAAAAGACCATGAAGTTCCCAAGGATTTGAAGAATGGAAGTTTGCAGGAGAATACAAACATCATAGGGGCAACAACTATAGAAGTTCTAGAAAAGGAAAGTTATGAGCATGAATGCAGAGAGGATCTCCCCTTTTCGGATATACCTCAAGGATGGACCAGGGAACATATTGTAGAATATAAGCTAAATTTTACTCCTGCATACAGTGGAGATGATTTCTCAAGTAAGACGAGTCCTGAAACATTGGTTCAAGAAATAAATTTAGGGGATGAAGCGAATCCTCAAGTAGTCCACTTGGCCTCTTGGCTATGGCATTATCCTCCTTTACTACAGAAGGTAACTTCTTTACTTTTTGCCTACAAAAATGTCTTCGCATGGTCCTACAAAGATCTAACAAGGATACCTGAGGAGCTTGGATTACACCGGATACCCTTAGTTGAGGGAGTTGCACCTGCAAGAAGTAGGCCATATCGACTCAATCCAAAGTATGCAGAAGCGGTAAAAATTGGAAATTACAAAACTACAAGAAGCAGATATAATTGTTCCAATCGAACATTCCAGGTGGCTTTCTTCTATGGTTATTGTACCCAAGAAAAATACTGGAAAAATAAGAGTCTGTGTTGGTTTTCGTGCCTTAAATAAAGTGACTGATAAATTTCCTCAGCCCTTTACAAAGCAAGTACTTGAGGAAGTAGCCGGTCACACTTTGTATAGCTTCTTGGATGGTTTTAGTGGCTACAATCAGATAGTGATCCATCCTGATGATAGGGACAAAACAACCTTTGTTACTCCATGGGGCACTTATGTTTATACCCGCATGGCTTTTGGTTTGAAGAATGCACCAGCTTCATTTAATAGAACAATGTATCTAATATTGGGCAAATGGTTGACAACCTTTCTATGCATTTTCATGGATGACTTTTCAATATTTTCAGGCACATATAGAAGAGCAGTAGTTCAAGATTTCCATGACCATTTGGAAAATCTAAAAGAAATCTTTGAGCAATGTCTTAGAACAGGTTTGAAGTTAAATCCTGCTAAATGTCACTTTTTGGTCACTAAGGGCACTCTTCTCGGTCACATAGTATCTGCTGAAGGGATAACGGTGGATCCTACGAAGGTTACGGCTATCCTTTCCATGCCTATTCCACAAAGCCCAAAGGAAGTGCAAAGTTTTTTGGGTCATGCAGGATACCATAGAAGATTTATACGAATGTATTTAGAAATAGCTAAGCCCTTATCAAGGCTTACTAGTAAAAAGGTCCCTTTCTCATGGAGTGTTGAAGCTGAGAAAGCATTTTGTGAACTAAAATTGAGGTTATGTATTGCTCCACTTTTAAGTGTTCCTAACTGGTCATTGGAGTTTCATGTGCATACAGATGCCAGCCATCATGCTGTTGGTGTAGTTCTAGCTCAACCATCATCACACAAGGTTGATAGACCTATCTCCTATGCCAGCAGACTACTCACCCAGGCAGAAAGGAACTACAGTACGAACGAAAGGGAAGGCTTGGCTATTGTATTTGCACTTTATAGTCATATCTGACCATCAGCCCTTGAAGTACTTGATAAACAAGCCTAGAGTAGCTGGAAGGATTTGGAGATGGTTACTCCTCTTTCAAGAATTCAACTTTGATATTCACATTAAGCCAAGAAGGGAGCACTAGATGGTAGATCAAGTGTCCAGGACTGCAATGAGCAAGAAGGCAATAGGTATTAATGATGAACTAGTGGATAGTAATCTCTTCCTAGTAGCAATTCAGACTGATTGGTATGATGGAATTCTCAATTCTTACTACTAGAAAACTCCCAGAGCATTTGAAACCCATAGAAAAGAGAAGATTACTCCTTAAAACCAAAGTGTACTCACTTATAAGTGGAAATTTATATAGATATTGTTAGGATGGTATCTTGAGAAAGTGTGTTTATCCAGAGGAGGTAACCCCTTTGCTTGAGGCAACACACAGTGAAGGGCATCTAAAGGGGGAAGACTTGGCTCACAGAATCATCCACAAGGGACTATGGTGGCCGTATATTTACAAGGATGCAATCAAGTTTGCTAAAGAATGCCACATTTGCCAGAGATGTGCTCCTATGCCAACCAGATTGAATTTCCAACCATTAGTCATATCTACAAGATGGCTCCCATTTGAACGATGGGGTCTTGATTTCATAGGACCAATTAGTCCAACTGGTCAACCTGGGGGTAAGAAGTATATTTTGATGGCCACATGTTATGCAACTAAATGGATAGAGGCTAAAGCTACTGTGGACTGCACGGTGTTAACAGTAGCTAAGTTCTTGTATAAACGTATTTTCTCAAGATTTGGTTGCCCACTGGAAATCACTAGTGATAGGGGGACACATTTTGTGAATCAATTGCTCCAATTTATATTTGACAAGTACAAGGTTTTTCATAAAAAGTCATGCGCCTACTATCCAAGGGTGAATGTCCAAGCAGAAAGCTCCAATAAGATTTTGATTGGATTGCTTTGCAAATTATCCTTCGATCATCAAAGCTTCTGGCCACAAGCATTGATCGGTGCAATTTGGGCTTTCAAAACTACAAAGAGGGGAACCATTGGCGAGAGTCCATTTCGCTTAGTATATGGAAAAGAGGCATTAGCACCATTTGAATTTATTATCAAAAAAAGAAATTGGAGCCAAAACCATTGGAATTGAACCCCCCATTAGGAGACTAGTGGCCTTAGAATAATACAGGGAAGGAGCAATGCAAAAACTTCAGGTAACACAAGAAGGTCGCAAAAGATTGCACGACAAATATCTTAGGTCCAAAGAAGTACAGGAAGGATCCATGGTTTTAGTGCATCAAGTCCCAACAATTTCAACAAAACTGGCACCCAAATGGATAGGACCTTACACGGTGGTAAAGGTATTAGCTCATGGAGCAGTACATTTGGAGGATTTGCAGGGTAAGAGGATACCCCTGGTCTGTTGGGGCTTCACTCACTAATTAGGCATGGATATATGAAGACATATGAAGAAAGGAAGAAGGAAAGGAGAAGTGAAGAAAAAGTATACAGAAAATTAAGCCTAAGTGAAGGGACAATTTCACTATTGTAAATTAGTGCAAATTAGAGTCTAGTTTTTTCATAGATCTTCAGAACTTACGAGTTCGAATCTAGGAGTATGTAAACCATAGGTATATAAGTTAATTTGAGATAAAAAACATGTAGAGAGAACTCAATTTTGTAATCTGAGTGAGTAGAGAAAAGTCGTGTCTTTTCTGAGAGAGATGTTCAGGAAAAACTTCTGAGTGTGAGAGAGTTTTCCATGGCTATGAGCAAAATTAGGCTAAGCCAATTTGTACACATTCTCTCTGATATACAACATATGTTTGTGTAGAAGGATTAAGTCTAATTCCTCTTGTACATTGAGTTCTAAGTGATTTCACATGACTGTGTAAGTTAGTTGACAGTTACGACTTTTTTGGCGCACATTTACCTGAACTTCTTAAGGTCAGATCTCGAAGTATACTGTAAAGTTTTCAGTAAGTGATAGCTCATTTTAAAGCTACAATCTTCAACTACATTTGGTCAAAAGATCTTTAAGAAACGGGACGCATACTCAGAGAAATCAGCTTAACAGTGAAGGTATGTCAAATCGATGAAGTCAGTTTTCAGTTTTCAGACATAGTGAAAAGTTTGGAGTAAATTCAGAAGATTTTGAAGTTAGTACTTGAAAGTTTTGCTTGTTATGTGTTACTTAACATTAGCAAGAACTTTTCTTAGTAAATGATCAAAGGAATTTGCAAAGATCAAGCTAATACAGGTCAGATTGAAGGTTTGAAGAAAAGGCGCAGATTTCTGTGAAGTGAAATTTTGATTTTCACTAAGTTCAGAGATGAAGACTCACATTAAGAGTATTGCTAAGCTAATGATGGTTATGGAGGTCTTCTAATACCACATTAGTTTAGTTCTTGTGGTGTTTTATACACCAACAAGTGGTATCAGAGCAGATAAGGTCCTCGAGAGTAAAGGGAGAGCAGATACAAGAAGAATTGAAGAGTTCTTTATCAAAGAAGGTGGAAGCTGAGGTGTTCAACAAACAAAAGTCATCAGAAGATTATTTCGAAGTTACTTCCAAAGGTAAAGGTCTACAAAAGGTATCATTCTTTAACTTTATACTTACAGGTTGAAGCAGAAGCAAGAATACTATGGCAGATCATGTGTCCATTGACAAATTGGACAGAGATAACTATCCTGCTTGGGTGATGAGGATGGAAGCCTTACTTATGAGTAAGGACCTAATGGTATATGTGACAGGTGAAGAAGAAAAGCCTAAATTTGAAGATGAGAGTCATCCAAGAAAGGAAGAGCTAGAAGCTTTGAAGCTATGGCAGAAGAGAGATGCAAGTGCAAGAGCTTATGTATATAACACTATTACAGATCATTTGTTACCACATATCAGAGGTTTAGAAACAGCTGAAGACATTTGGAATGCTTTGGAGGATCACTTCCAAAACACTACTAAAGCTAGGAAGGCTAGCTTATGGTCAGAGTTTACCACATTCAAGAAAAAGCAAAATCAGAGCATTAGTGATTATGTCACTAAGATGAAGGACTTGGCAGATAGCCTTGGATCTATTGATGAGGATATTGAAGATCATAGGTTGATAGCTCAAATACTTGCAGGGTTAAGAGGTGATGAAAGATGGAAGCCTTTTGTACTTTCAACAGAACTCTCATTAAATCATTATGTGCCATAATTGAATCAATTACTTGGATTGATGCTCACATTTGAGCAAGACTTGAAGTCAGATGGAGACAAAGGACAAAGTTCTGCAATGTACATGAAGAACAAGAAGAAAGGAGATAAAGGTAAAGCAAAGGATGAAGAAGAGTCAACAACTCAAGCAAATTATGCAAGAGGAAGAGGTATTGGCAGAGGTAAAGGTCGAGGAAATGGAAGAGGTAGAAGTAATCAGAACAATAATAAGAAGACATGTTGGATTTGTGGATTGAGCAATCATCTAGCATATGATTGTTGGCATAATCAACCAGGATCAAGCCAAAATCAAAACAACAATGGAAGAGGAAGAGGTGGAAGATTTCAGAATCAATTTCAAAGAGGAAGACAGAATTCAAGAGGAAGTTTTGGTAGAGGTGGTGGAAGAAATTGGAGTCAGAATCAGTCTTACAATACCACATATTACAATTATGCAAATGATACACAGAATGACATTCATACAACATTGATGATGAATTCAATAAGTTCATCAGAGAAGGAGGATCTCAAGGTATTTTATATTGACTCTGGTTGTTCAAATCATTTGTCAGGTAATATAGAATTATTGTCAGAATTGGAAGAAGGCTATTCAAGTCATACAGTACAAACAGGTGATAATACAAAATATAAGGTGCATTCAATTGGAAAAGTGAAGTGCAGGAGTGGAGCTGATTTGTTAACAAATGTTTTGTATGTTCCAACAATACCAAAGAATCTGATTAGCGTTGGACAAATAGTGGAAAAAGGTTTTCAAGTCAGATTTACAAATGAAGGGGTATTTGTTGAAGATCCAGAGGATGCATACAATCCCATTGTTTGTGGTAAGAAGGAAGGTAGACTTTTTACTCTCAAAGTGCAAGGAAATGTTGGTCAAGCCTTAATCACACATGGTGATGAAGTAATTACAGAGTTAGATCTTTGGCATAAGAGATTGGGACACTTCAATGGAAGAGGAATCAAAACTATGGTGGAGAACCAATCTGTAATGGGCCTACCAAATGTGAAAAGTCAACATATGATATACAAGTGTGAAGCTTGTCAGATGGGAAAAGCACACAGACTACCATTTCAGAAGAAAGGTTTCAAGCATGATGGTTTACTTGAACTCATACATACAGATGTATGGGGACCAACAAAAGAAGGATCAATAAATGGATCTAGGTATTATGTTTTGTTTATTGATGATGCTACAAGGTGGATAACTCTTTATGTTCTAAAAGAAAGATCAGAAGTATTTGGAGCCTTCAAACATTTTCATGCTTATGCAGAAAGAGTTACAGGTCAAAAACTCAAGAGGTTAAGGTCTGATGGAGGGGGAGAATACTTCTCCCAAGAGTTTAATGACTATCTTTGGAATGCAGGTATCAAGAGAGAGATAACTTGCAGGTATACACCTCAACATAATGGGGTGGCAGAAAGGAGAAATAGAACATTGGTTGAATTTGCAAGAGCAATGTTAAAAGAAAAGAATTGCCCTAATTATCTTTGGGCTGAGGCTGTAAATACAGCTACATACCTTGTGAATAGACTACCATGTGGAGCTTTGAATGGTATGACCCCTTATGAAGCTTGGTGGGGTAAGAAACCAACACTTGACCATTGTAAAGTGTTTGGGTCAATTGCCTATGCTTATGTGCCATCACAACTCAGACATAAGCTTGAACCAAAGGCAGAAAAATATGTGTTTATTGGGTATGATGAAAAGCAAATGGGTTATAGGCTATGGAGTCCTTTAACTAAACATTTTATTGTTTCCAGAGATGTGACCTTTGATGAACAGAAGAGTTGGTATGCAGATAAAGGTTGTGACCTTGAAACATTTGAAGAAGAGATAAGAAGGAGTGCAAGAGGTAAGTCACATATGCAGATAGATGGAGATGAAGAACATATGCAAGCAAGCACATCAAGAGTTGGATCATATAGAAGAAATGAAGATGGACCAATATTTGATGAAGAAGTACATCCAGATATACATGAAGAGTGTGAACCAAGAAGATCAACCAAAATGAGGAAGCAACCTACAAGGTATTCTTATGATACTTCTTACTTGACTCAGAAAAATTATGCTTACATGGTTAAGGAAGATGAAGAACCCCAAAGCTATGATGAAGCTAAGGGTAAGAGACAATGGGAAAAAGCAATGAAGGAAGAGTTTGATGCACTTGAAGAAAACAAAACTTGGGAACTTGTTCCAAAGCCTAATGGTAAGAAAGTGATTGGAAATAAATGGGTTTATAAAATTAAGAAGCATGCAGATGGAAGAATAGCCAGATACAAAGCTAGATTGGTGGTTAAAGGCTATGCTCAAACTTTTGGCATAGATTATGATGAGACATTCAGCCCTGTGGCAAAGATGTCAACCATAAGGACAATCATTGCCATTGCAGCATCAAAAGGATGGACATTGAGTCAATTGGATATTAAGAATGCATTTTTGAATGGATATATATGAGATGAGGTTTACATGGAGCAACCTCAAGGGTTTGCAGATCACAAGTTTCCAAATTATGTTTGCAGACTAAGAAGAGCACTTTATGGTTTGAAGCAAGCTCCAAGAGCTTGGAATTATAGACTTGTAAAGTATCTTAATGATCTTGGATATCAAAGTTCAAAGGCAGATGCAAGTTTACTTATCAAAAGAACAGATGAAGGTATGATCTACATTTGTATTTATGTAGATGATATTATAATTACAGGTACCTCAAATGAAGGAATCAAGGAGGTGAAGAAGTTACTTGAGAGAGAATTTAAGATAAGTGATCTAGGAAAATTGTCATATTTTCTTGGAATGGAAATCACTTATGCAGAACATGGCATATATGTATCACAAGAAAGGTATCTCTTGAATCTTCTAAAGAAGTTTAACATGGAGAATTGCAGAGAGGCATCAACACCATTAGAGGTCAATCATAAACTCAGTAGATATGATGGTGCAGAGTTCAAAGACATGAGGAAGTATCAATCTTTAGTGGGAAGTTTAATCTATGCTACATTAACAAGGCCTGATCTTAGTTATGCAATGGGTGTTCTTTCTCAGTTCATGCATTGTCCAAAGGATCCACATTGGATTGCAGGTCAAAGAGTTCTTAGATATATCAAAGGGACTTTGAAAGAAGGATTGTATTATCCTTTTACATCAAATATAAGATTGAGAGCCTATAGTGATTCAGATTGGGCAGGAAGTCAGGATGATAGAAGATCTACTCATGGCTACATGGTATACATTGGAGATAAACTTGTGAGTTGGTGTTCAAAGAAACAACATACAGTGGCTTTATCATCAACAGAAGCTGAGTACAAAGGACTTGTGGAAGCAGCAAAAGAAATAATATGGATGCAGACATTATTCAAAAGCTTGGGAATTGATCAAGGTATACCTATCATTCATGGAGATAATATGAGCTCATTATATCTTGCAGCAAATCCTGTATTTCATGCAAGGACAAAGCACATAGAAATACAGTACCATTTTCTCAGAGAAAAGGTAATGGAGAAGGAGATTGAAGTGGTGTACACTTCTACAAAAGATCAGATTGCAGATATTATGACAAAGAGCTTGGATGGAGTGAAGACAAGTAGGTTCAAGGAGATGGCAGGAATAAAGGAGAAGAAGACTATATGAAGAAGTCAAAGCATGCTAATTAGTGATTGAGGGGGAGCTGTTGGGGCTTCACTCACTAATTAGGCATGGATATATGAAGACATATGAAGAAAGGAAGAAGGAAAGGAGAAGTGAAGAAAAAGAAGGAAAGGAGAAAAGTCGTGTCTTTTCTGAGAGAGATGTTCAGGAAAAACTTCTGAGTGTGAGAGAGTTTTCCATGGCTATGAGCAAAATTAGGCTAAGCCAATTTGTACACATTCTCTCTAATATACAACATATGTTTGTGTAGAAGGATTAAGTCTAATTCCTCTTGTACATTGAGTTCTAAGTGATTTCACATGACTGTGTAAGTTAGTTGACAGTTATGACTTTTCTGGCGCACATTTACCTGAACTTCTTAAGGTCAGATCTCGAAGTATACTGTAAAGTTTTCAGTAAGTGATAGCTCATTTTAAAGCTACAATCTTCAACTACATTTGGTCAAAAGATCTTTAAGAAACGGGACGCATACTCAGAGAAATCAGCTTAACAGTGAAGGTATGTCAAATCGATGAAGTCAGTTTTCAGTTTTCAGACATAGTGAAAAGTTTGGAGCAAATTCAGAAGATTTTGAAGTTAGTACTTGAAAGTTTTGCTTGTTATGTGTTACTTAACATTAGCAAGAACTTTTCTTAGTAAATGATCAAAGGAATTTGCAAAGATCAAGCTAATACAGGTCAGATTGAAGGTTTGAAGAAAAGGCGCAGATTTCTGTGAAGTGAAATTTTGATTTTCACTAAGTTCAGAGATGAAGACTCACATTAAGAGTATTGCTAAGCTAATGATGGTTATGGAGGTCTTCTAATACCACATTAGTTTAGTTCTTGTGGTGTTTTATACACCAACATGGTCAATACCTCCAGGGTGAAGAAGTACCTGAATTAAGGTAAATTAGAAGCATTTCATTCACCGTACCTACCGTATTTCATTTAGTGATTGCAGTTTATTATTTTAAAAAAAAGAGAGAGAGAAAAAAAAAAGTGAAAAAAAATGGGTCAATACCTCCAGGATGAAGAATTACCTGAATTAAGTCAAGGAGGAAGAACTTCCTTCACTATCTTGTTTTCAGCTTTGGGAATTGCACCGGGACGGTGCAAAGACTTGATGTGGGGGTCTCTATCGTGGCATTTCCCTCTCTCTCTCTCTCTTTCTCTCTCTCTCCCCCGCAACCCCCTCCAACCCCACCGTCCCCTCCTCTTTTCCCCCACCACCCCTGCGGCCCCCACCATCACCACAACCCCCTCCAACCCCACCGTCCCCTCCTCTTTTCCCCCACCACCCCCGCAGCCCCCACCATCACCACGACCCCCTCCAACCCCACTGTCCCCTCCTCTTTTCCCCCACCATCCCAGTGGCCCTCACCATCACCACAACCACCTCCAACCCCACCGTCCCCTCCTCTTTTCACCCACCACCCCCGCGGCCCCCACCATCACAACCACCCCCTCCAACTCCATCGGCCCTCCTCTTTTCGCCCACCACAAACCCCACACCCTCCACGACCCCCGACAAACTCCACAAACACCACACCCCTCCACAACCCCCCACAAACCCCACAAACACCACAAACCCCACAAACCCCACACCCCTCCACGACCCCCCCACAAACCCCACACCCCTCCATGACCCCCCGCAAACCCCACAAACCCCACAAACACCACAAACCCCACACCCCTCCACGACCCCCCACACCCCTCCACAACCCCCCACAAACCCCACAAACCCCACAAACACCACAAACCCCACACCCCTCCACAACCCCCCACAAACCCCACACCCCTCCACGACCCCAAACAAACTCCACAAACCCCACACCCCTCCATGACCCCCTACAAACCCCATAGCCCTCCACAACCCCCCACAATCCCCACAAACCCCACACCCCTCAACGACCCCCCACAAAACCCACACCCCTCCACAACCCCCCACAAACCCCACACCCCTCGACGACCCCCCACAAGCTCCACAAACCCCACACCCCTCCACGATCCCCCACAAACTCCACAAACCCCACAAACCCCACACCCCTCCACAACCCCCCACAAACCCCACAAACACCACAACCCCCACACCCCTCCACGACCCCCCACAAACTCCACAAACCCCACACCCCTCCACGACCCCCCACAAACCCCACACCCCTCCACAACCCCCCACAAACCCCACAAACCCCACAAACCTCTCCACGACCCCCCACAAACCCCACACCCCTCCACAACCCCCCACAAACCCCACAACCCCCCACAAACCCCACAAACCCCACAAACACCACAAACCCCACATCCCTCCACGACCCCCCACAAACTCCACAAACCCCACACCCCTCCGCGGCCCCCCACAACCCCACAAACCCCACAAACACCAAAAACCCCACACCCCTCCACAACCCCCCACAAAACAAACAAACCCCACACCCCTCCACGACCCCCCACAAACTCCACAAACCCCACACCCCTCCACAACCCCCCACAAACCCCACAATCCCTTCAAACACCACAAACCCCACACCCCTCCACGACCCCCCACAAACCCCACAAACACCACAAATCCCACAAACCCCACACCCCTCCACGACCCCCCACAAACCCCACACCCCTCCATCACCCCCCACAAACTCCACAAACCCCACAAAGCCCACACCCCTCCACGACCCCCCACAAACCCCACACCCCTCCACAACCCCCCACAAACATCACAAACCCCACACCCCTCCACGACCCCCCACAAACTCCACAAACCCCACACCCCTCCACAACCCCCCACAAACCCCACAAACACCACAAACCCCACAAACCCCACACCCCCCCCTCTACGACCCCCCACAAACCCCACAAACACCACAAATCCCACAAACCCCACACCCCTCCATGACCCCCCACAAACCCCACACCCCTCCACAAACCCCACAAACACCACAAACCCCACTCCCCTCCAGGACCCCCCACAAACCCCACAAACACCACAAACCCCACAAACCCCACAATCCTCCACAACCTCCCACAAACCCCATGAACCCCAAAAACACCACAAACCCCACAAACCCCACACCCCTCCACGACCCCTCACAAACCCCACACCCCTTCACAACCCCCACAAACCCCACACCCCTCCACAACTCTCCACAAACCCCACAAACCCCACAAACACCACACCCCTCCACAACCCCCCACAAACCCCACACCCCTCCACGACCCCCCACAAACCCTAGAAACCCCACACCCCTCCACAACCCCCCACAAATCCCACAATTTCCCACGACCTCCCACAAAGTTCTCATGTAGTTTTTGATGGATATTTGGAGGATCATTTTTCAACCAAACCCTACAGTGTTATATATCGTTGGAAAGCCTTCGATGAGTACTTTCCAATGGTGCAATAATAATTTTGAACTATTGGATCAATTTTGACCACACCCCAAAAACCCCCACAACTCACCCCATGTTCCCACCCACAACCTCCCACACCCCCCGTAATCTTCCTCAACTCCCCACAACTCACCTCCCACACCGCCCACTTAATATGTAAGGATCAAAAGCTACTACAAAAATTAGGTTAAGGATGAGCTTCTCAGGGTCATTCAAATATCACGGGCCGCACAAAATGAGGATCTCAGCTTGCATTCAAAAGTGACAGTAAAAGTGTAAGTGGTAAAAGTGAAAGTGGAGAAATGACTGTTGCCGCCAACCATTCATGATGACTGCCTATTTTTGAGGATCCAATTCAAGATTGGTGGCATATTTGATCTACCCCTCCAATTCTGGGCAATCAATCGACGCATGATCAGTGGACGTGAGGAATCGGCAAGGCCCTCTTGGCCTATTGGAGCCTATAAAAGTAATGGACTTGTATTCATTTGGGATACACACATATACTTACATGTGTACAGGGGTCCTCTCTTTGCACTCTGTGGTTACAAGCCTACTGTAGGAAGTCACTCTGTGGTGCGGATACAGAGCGTGGGCTTCCTAGTGGAGGGCTAATAGCACTATAGTGTGAAGAGAGTGGCCTAGCTTTGTCTTTCAGTGTGAGTCAGTGGTATTTTTATGCTCTTTTCCTTAGAGCAATTCTTCAAACTTTGTATTGATCAGTGCTAATATGCATCTAGTTGTGTCCATGTACGGATTGGATGAATCCCTTGTATTGGTGTTGTTTAGTTCTGGAGTGGCATGTTAGCCCAGAGCATGAACTTTTGAGCATCTCTTTGGCGTATGTTGTAATCATCTGATTCGAACTAAGGAGTGGATGGTCTTCCATTATTGTCATTTTGTCATTAATATTTTATTGAGTATTCACAACTCTGTGCAATCATTGATATGTGCCTGCTCACAGAAGTGTTAAAGGGTATATTTCCCTAAGGAGAACCTCCCTTGAGTAGGTGAAGTACTAGAATGCTTGCTGCATGCTCCTATTAAAAGTAGATACCCCAATACCTCCTCTACATAGCTCTATTACTCACTTACAAAATGAGTATATTAGACGCTGTGAACAACTTCCTGATGAGGATAATATAACTTTGGAACCTGATCTTGTGATCAATTTTCTTAAGCTTCTTCATCCTGAAACTAGTAGGAAAGTTGAACGGCGATTAGAAGATCTAGATAAGCGCTATGGTATTATTGACAATTGGCAAAAAGTGTGTAAAGCATTAGAGGTTGTAGCCCATAGACATCAAAGATAATCCATGCTTTATGACCAAACTTGTCTTCCTCAAGCTAGCTTTCCACAAACTAAGGAGAAAGTTAGAGAACAATCCCATGCTATGCTTTTTAACTCTACTCCTATTCCTCAAATGATGGAGCCTAGTCAAGGTTTTAAAGTAGAGCCAACGAATAGTGTATTTGAACAATCTCAAGTGGAAATTCTCACTAAGCAAATGGAAAGCCTTATTGCTACACAATCCAATTAGGCCAAGACTATAGATGCTTTACAATCTAATTACATCAAAACTTTCCAAAATCAAATGAACCCAATGTCTTCTCAAGAGCCTAATCAACATGTTATAGCTCCCAATCAAAATCCACAAGTAGCTCCTACTCAAGCATATCAAATTCCTCCAATGCATAATACTTCAATGCAAAATTCTCATCCTCATGTGCAAAATCGTCAAATGTATCGAAACATGTATCCTCAAGCTTCTCAAACAACTTTTCAAAATCTTCAAAATGAAAATTCTCAAAGTCATCAACCGTATACTATAAAAGCTTCTCTTGCACCTCAAGTACCGCATGGTGCTCCCCAAGCTCCTCGAATACATCAATTGCCTTATCAAAATCCTAATTATCCTATTTGAGCACTTCCTTATCAACAAAATACTCAATTTCAAAATTTCCCACCATAAGTGAATCAAAATCCTCAAAATCAAAATGGTTTTGTGCGTGGCCCTCATAGGTGTCCTTGGTGTGATTTGTTAGAGCACTTTTTGAGAGATTGTGAACTATTGAAGGCTGTTAAAGAGCAAGGACTAGTAATAGACATAGACAAGAAAATCTACGACTATCAATCTAGGCTACCTTTGCAAGGAAATTATGGTAATGGAGGAATGAAAAAGCACTATGAAAATATAACCATAACAGATGCAGGAACTAGAGGGATGAAACTAGAAGATCTTGCTGAACAAGAAGTAGAATTAAGTAAACCCACAAAGGAAGTTGACTTTTCCATAGAGGCTTTAGTAAGAGCACAAGATGAGATTAGGAGAAGAACAACTTGGGAGTCATCAATAGAAGATCAATCTCTTATTTCTCACATATCCATTGTAGAAGAAAAACAAAAAAGAGATGAAGCTGAGCCTAGTGAAAGAAGAGTGACTCGAAAACAAACCTCAGAGGGAATAGAAACAATCATAGAGCAAGGAGAAACATTACAACCCAAAGATAAAAAACAAGAATCACAACCCAATGAACAAAAACAGGAGGAGAAACAAAAAGGTAAGAAGATTAGGCAAAGAAAAACAGAACCAAATGCTTTAGACAAACAAGAACAATCAAAACAAACTCAAGAACAAATGCAAGAGCATGAATAAAAACAAGATCTTGAGAAAAAACAAAAGAAGCCAAAGAGAAAACCTAAAGCCATCTTGATTTCAGAAATTGAGAGAAAAATAGATCCTATGGAGATTTTAGTTGACATTTTGCTTAAGAGTCAAGTGACTATGTCTTTAGAACAAGTTTTCTCTATTGCAAAGCCTATTTTTAAAGATAACTTTATCGACCTAATTAAAAGGAAGAGGTTTTTTCTTAATCTAGATACTCAGATGCAAGATTCTCTAGATCAAGATCAAGCTATGAATGAAGCCTTAGACTTTGATGAATCTGATGAAGAGGACCTTGACGATGATGAAGTAAATGTTAATAAACATTTCTTAGGACCTATTCAACCTGACCATGAAAGTCATGAAAAAAATCATGAAAGTCACTTTAAAAGAAATTTTTGGTCCAGAGGTACATCAGAGATGCATGTTAAAATAGGAAATGATAAGAACACTATCATTGTAAATGCATTTGTAGATTCCTAGTCTGAAATCAATGTGATTTCAAGAGAAGTCTATGATAAGTTTCGATGGCCCATAGATAAAGATTGTGGATGGCGTATGAGAAGTGCAGATAATGGTGTAGGTACCCTGTATGGAGCTTGTGCTAGTGTGCCTATATCCATAGGGGGAATCATAGAAGAATTTCACTTTTTTATTCAAGACAACCGCTCCTATGAAGTTCTCTTACGTAAGCCCTTTATTTGTGAGAGTCGTATGGAAACTAAAGCCATGGATGATGGGTCTACCTATGCTAGAATTAAGTCTAAGGATGGAATGCAATCACTTCAAGTCATGACGGTAGGAGTGAATCATCCTAGGAATCCATTGTCAATTAGGAAGAAACCTATTGTTACTCAGGGTCATGAGCATGCTTGTAGTGATTGTGCACCTCGATTCATGTTTGGAGCTACATACGATCAAAATTTAGGATAGACTCCATTGTTGAGCGGGACAACAGTGTATATTGGTTTGAGATCTCGCAACCAACCATGTATAATAGTTTTTCACTTGGTTTTCCACATTCTAGATTAGATTTTCTTCATAAGAGTCAATTGTCCAATTCTTTTATCCAAAAAACCCAAAAAATATTATAAAACCAACAAAATCATGGAACATGATGAGTACATTGAGCATGTGATTGAGACATCTCATTGTTTCTCTACTCTTGAGGAGTTAGAGTTATGTCTTCAGAAAAATTCTAATTCCCATATTATTCTTCTTTCTTCCCTTGATGAGTATGCTCTCAATGTTGACAAGTGCTCAAAATTTAACCAAACACATGATGCCTTAGTTGAAACAAAGTACAAAATTGTAGACAAAAAAATCAAACCCATAGCTCAACCATTCCCCCAAGGAAGCAATGAAAAAATTATTGACGTGAAAAATGATCCAATTTTTCAAGATAAGAAAAACATAGGACATACATTCACAGATGAGACAATCAAACAAGTGAAAATTGGTAGGGATGATGACTTTCTTTTGCCAGCAGAGAGAGATAAATTTGAGAGAGTCATATGTAGCCATGGAAAAGCCTTTACTATGTATCCTCATGAGATTGGTTGTGTAGATCCTAAGCTAGTTGCACCCATGATAGTATTTACTATTCCACATATTCCATGGAATCTCCTCCCTATACTAGTTCCAAAGGCTCATTTACATGAGCTAATGAAACTACTTAAGGAAAAGATAAACATGAGAATTTTAGAGCCATCTTTTGCACCTTAAGTCCTATTCAGGAAAAATGGGAATTACACAGGATTTTGAGACAGTTCTTTCTATCCCAATGTTTTACATTTCGACTCATTCATACACTACAAAATGTTATTATCTCTTGATCGGGGTATATTAAATTAATACTTGAATATTGAGGATAATTCTATTATAAATGAGGTAGCAAGTTTGGGCTAAAATTTAAGAAGTTTACATAATAAGTAACATAAATGGGACTCGAATAATTCCCAAATTCCCTGAATAGGCCTTCCTTACTCAAATAGATGGTTCACTGTGCCTAAAAAGAATGGGAAACTACATCTCCATGAAGAGTCCATTGCACCTAGAGTATGCATGTCAAGACCCCATTACAATGCCATGCATTTGGCACATAATCTTTTCAACAAAACTAGTGGTGCACATTCACAACTTGGGAATAGATCCTAGATTCTACTTCCATAAGAATGAACCTACAATGTAAATAAATAAATGCTTCAGCTAAAACTAACTTTTGTTTTCTCTCAGGAATATAAATAAAAAGAAGTGTGGTAATAGACTTTACTTACTTAAGCAAGGGGAAACAGAGTGATGCAATAAATGACCTATCACTGAGATGCACATAACACATGACTTGATTTCTACTAGAAGCTGATGTTCTCTCTATTACAAGTGCAGATGGCTTCTGAGGATTTTGAAGCAACTATTCAAGAAGAGGTGCTAGAGTTTCCCTTACAAAGTGTGACAAAAGCAAAAGGTCATTGGTTTCAAGAGGATCAACTCGTTGGGGATTATCTTTTCTTAGTAACAATAAAGATTATGGACATGGACCATCAGTTTCTAGTGATGTCTCAAGATTTCAAAGTTGTACATGAACTTTCGTCAAGTATAGATATAATGAAGAAGGCAGGTATTCAGAAGTACTTCGAACTACCAATCTACAAACCGGACTTA
Source organism: Ceratopteris richardii (assembly GCA_020310875.1). Classification (NCBI taxonomy): domain Eukaryota; kingdom Viridiplantae; phylum Streptophyta; class Polypodiopsida; order Polypodiales; family Pteridaceae; genus Ceratopteris; species Ceratopteris richardii. Next base: position 158,146,293 of record CM035410.1, on the reverse strand, counting down.
CAACAATGCACATAGGTGATACCCTCCAACCGGCTTTGCATGACCTGTTAGTGCCCGAAGCCAGAGTTCTAGATGTGGCAGGAGAGTGGGTAATCATCCAAGTCAGCCATGATTTAATCAAAGAAGCTTTCGGGTGGGAAAAGGATGGAAACACTCTTTTGAAAGATGAAAGCCGAGGGATTGACACGAACATTCACGGACATCAGTTGTATTGACATAGAAGAAGAAGTCCACCTGATTCATCAACACTTTTTCTTTCCAAACATGCATCGATATACCGCACCACAGAAAATCATAGTGCATATGCTATCTCATGCCATCAAACAGATAGGGAACCAAGTGAACATGACGCCATATATCCATGAATGTCTTTTCGAAGCAAAGAAGTAGTGGAAGCATAAAAAGTTCTTGAATGAAAGTGTCACTCTAACAATACTTATCTATCATGCACTAGGTATTCGAGAACATTTGAAAGAGATGCCCTCATCTTCGGAGATGGCTAAGTATGCTAAGTTAGCCACAGCTCCAAGGAAGAAGAAGGGAATAAAAGTAGGGAAGACGCCGAAACTAGTTCTCAACCAAAAATGAGAGGTACCAAATGACTACGAGAAATGATGAAGGTAGAAGAAACCCTTCCTGCGTCAAAAAGGATACATGTACTTCCAAGGACAAGGTTAGAAGACAATACGCCCATTACAAAAGAGGAAATAACCGAAGCCATGGAAGCAACTCATCAGTACATGGAAGGTCAAGTAAACCTGTCGGTACAAGGACATCATTACCAACAGTCTCATGTAGACAATGAACAAAGAAAGAGGCTGACTAATGTTCATCGATATAGAGAGTTAGGATTGGCCAACTCTAGTTCATCATTCGATATGCTAGAAGAGCAAGAACCATCTATGCTGAATGTGGACATTAAAAGTGACTCAAAAGATGATGGTCAATGGGAGGAATTGAATCAAGTACCCGATGACTTTGGAGTGGAAGGTACAAAGGTAGATCAAATTACAGATGAAACTAACAAAGGCACAACAAGGCAGGAATCACCTAAAGAGGGAATTCATGTATTCAAAATGAATGAAGCAATGAACATTCAAATCACAGGGACTCACTTAGATGGAGATGACCTGGTAAAGAATCCAAAGGAAGAAAAAGTAGAGGAAATAGTGGAGGATCCCGAGCCATTCACAACAATCAGGGTGGTAGCAGATCCCTCTCCTTTGGATGTCACGTTTCAAAGCAGTTCTACAAAATCGACCACAAATGAAGATGATGGAAGAGAGAGAGAGAAGTACACCTTCAAATAAGACAACCACGCAACGAACCCATACACGTGAAACAAGGAAGAGACATACGAACAGGAGAAGAACCAAGAATCCCCAAAACATGACTAAATGTAGATGTAGCTAAATTAACACCGGTCATCAAGCAAATGATACAAACGGCTATGGACACTCAACACTTGATGCTTGAAGTGGATGCAGACTACAACAAGGCTATGCAAGAGAGAAGCCAATTCTAGGTAATAAGTGAAAACTTATCTGCACAATTAATTCAAGCTTAAAAGGAACTCTCAGCCAAGGAATCTGAATCCAAAGAAGCCAAGGACAAATGCACCATGCTAGAAACTGAAAACAAGAAGCAGCAAGATCAAATAAGAGAGCTACAAAGAAAACATGAAGCTAGTGAAGTAGAGAAGGCCAGAATCAATGCCAGAAGTAAGTTGCTAGAAATTCAAATCAAAGTGTATATTGAGGAAGTAGACAATCTAAAAAATAGGAATAAAGAACTGATGACTACCATACTATGCAATCAACCCATAGAAGCACAAGAAACGACCACAAGCGACACAGGCATTGGAGGATCAAATCGCCAAATATGCAGATCAGCTGAAAAAAGAGCAATCCATCATAGAAGAATGGGAGAAGAGATGTATGTACGACACTAACGAACTGAGGAAAAAATGGAAGATGGTAGAAAGTAAACTCATTGAACAATGCAACGAAGATGCTAATCAAATGGCTGCCATAGGTGAAGAACTCTTGAAGAAAAAGGAAACAATCATGAGGGCGACTGATGAAATCAAAGAGAAGGATGAACTCATTGCAAAATTAAAAGCTCAAATAAAACAATAGATAGCAACAAGGACACTAGTAGTTCCAAGCTCCATAGCGGCTACTGAGGAGACTGAGGTACGTCCTCTTTCTCCCCCCATGCATCATTCACCGATAAGGGAGGAAGCAGAGCCCAACACTGAAAGACATAACTGGGCTATTGCAAAACTAAGCCGAAATGAGCGGGCACTATTGGTGTCCAAGCTTATGGAACAATTTGAAGAACAGGTGGTCAATGTAATGAAAGAGGCAAAGATTGAGAGCAAGAGTCTAGAACAGATTTTGAAGCCTTTCAATATACCTTATGGATTACTAAAAAAGAGACATGCCAGTATATAAAAATGACCACCAATAAAGAACCAGATAGCGATTTGCAATTCAACATGCAGACATTCACCTATACACAAAGAGGAATTTGATAAAGCAGTCCCTATTTGGAGACGCAAGTTTTTGGAAAAGAACCCTACGTTATGAGTACACTGGGAATCGGCATTGTATAAACTTCAAATTAATCCATATTTTTGCCCAGTCCCTAAAAGATGCTCCTAGACACAATTTTGGGAGGCATAGTGTCAAGGAACCTTAAATAATCAATGGCTAAATTATCCACTATTGTCGAGCCCACCACGTAACTACTTATCGACAGAAGAATACATGGTAAAACCATCAAGTTTTGGATCTCCAGATATGCTACAATACCTAATTTAGCCATCAAAATGACAAACAAAATTTTGAGTATGCTACTTATAGTATTAAAGGTATTTCAGCACGCAAAATATACCTTTTTAAATTTCATCGAAATTAACCAGGGATTAGATGCACTAGTTTTTTATTTATCTACTATCCCTAGTCCCTTAACGCTCATGGCCATATACTCCAGACTTATGTTTTTACCGAGTCCATATATGCAAACATTTGAAGAAGCATTCTTTACAAGATTTTTTGAAATGGACTCGGAGATGTTTACAAAAATATCTTCTAAGTTAAATGCGCGATTGGTGGCCTATGAATTAAGATTTTTGCACACCATACACAGGCACCAAATGAAGAAGTAAAGTCAAGCCAATGGAAGGAGTTGATGATATGTCAAGCAAATTTGCTTAACCATAAAGAGCAAAAAGTCATACAAACATACGCACCTCACCACAAAAAGCCTCTCGGGGACGACAAAGTTCAGAAGGAGGGACGTATGGAGGGAGAATCGAGCAAACAGCGAAGAAGAAGAAGAAGAAGAAGAAGAAGAGGAAGAAGAAGAAGAAGAAGAAGATCAAAGACCAAAACGGCTCAATGAAGAGCAAGCTCAATAAGAAAGAACCACCCTCTGCCCAAAGCTCTGCAAGGGCACACATCAGGCAACAACACCAAAGAACCATGTCCTAAGGAATGAAAATAAAGAAAGATAACAACCAGGACTTTTCATGGGAGGTTGCACACAACTTCCTCATCCACCAGGTGCATGCGATGGAAGAAAATGAACAGGCTAAAGAAATGCATCAAGTCCTAGAGGATGTCAAAGAAGATTTAAGAATAGGACCTTTAAAATGTAATGCTAACTTAGAAGAGAGAAAATCCCTGCGAAGTAAGGTGTGCAGCAGAAAGAAGTAAACAGGCCCCTGAAAACACAACAGTGGGAAGCACGCCACAAGCAAGGACGGATGAAGGCCAGAAATTATCCATGAAGAAGTGCAAGAAGACATCCAGCAGATCCTGAGCCCCAAGAACGTGCTTCAACCTCTTGATCTTCGGGAGGTCCAGATCAAAGGTTGTAAATACAGAACTTCATACCTTCCGTATGGTGCTTGTAGTGTAGATATAAAGAGACAACTGGAAAATTAGACTACAAATTTATTGTAATCCATCTTCACTGATTGGGTGTGTGATAGCCTGGCTTAACACAACAACCTAGATTTAAAGAGGTTATTGGTGAGCTAGACAACAAATCGAGTGTAGTTCATCTCCGTGGGTTGTGTGCAGTTAAAAGAAAAGAAGAGGCCAAAACCATACAAGTATAGAACTAGCAACAAGAAGCAAAGCCTATCAAGGGATGATAGAGACAAAGAGGGGGAGAGTGCTGCGGAGAAAAGAGGCACAAAAGAGGAGCCCCAAAATTTTCAAATTAATTAGCACAAATTTTCTTCTTCAATCTCATAGGAAATTCCCTTGAAGCTATGTAAATGCAGTAGAGGAGTCCTCTAGATGCATAAGCCAAAATCCTTGTAACATAACTCTTGTAAAATATTAGGAAATTAAAGATTAGTCAATAAGGTGCTGGTCTCTTATGTGAAAGGACCATTTTTGGGGCACATGTCTATAAGTCACTTGGTGACTCTTTGTAAAGACTTTTTACCATTGTGAAGAAGGAGAGCAAAAATTCGAATTTGCTTCTTTCCTGCTGATTTCCACCTTCTCCATGATCTTTTGTGTGTGAAATGCTTGGAATGTGTGTGTAGGACTGCTAGCTATCTGTTCCCACCATTTTCAAACTATTGTAGTGTGTGTGTGAGCCACCACTAGTTGCAGAGTAAGTGTTGGTGTTTCCCACTATGCATTGTTTTTCACATAACTTGAAGATCATTTGTCAGATTCAAGTGAAGGTACCATGAATAGATGGGTCTCGTCGAGAGCTTCGAAAGGAACCCACTATTGGCCATATTTGGATTTCAGATCTGGGAGAAAAGCTCAAATTTCTGCTTACTATTGTGAGTGGTATCGTGGCATGCATTTTCAAAGGTTTAGTAAGTTGGGGAGATAGTTAAGTCTTTTCACGCGCATTGTAGCTCAGCCACTTCACTTTCGATCATGTGCGCACATGTCCTCATACACTTGGTTCATGTGGTTCTTCAGATTGATAATTAAACGTGCATTGGTCCACCACTATATGCACTTGTGGGGCGATTGAGATTTAGTATCATCGACATAAGTCCCTAAGGCTTCACGACTTAGGTACACATATAGGTTACCAAAAACTTGTTGGGAGTCTCAACTATGCACCCTAACAAGAGTGGATATTTGTTATGGAGTAAGTACATTAAGCTAGTTTATGCACACACCAAGAAAACCTCAATTGGAAGCTGCCAAAAGGATCCTAAAATATCTAAAGGGTACATAAATGAGGGCTTCTTTACCCATTCACTTATGATTTGGGCATAAAGATGTATTCTGATGCAGATTGGGCTAGTTCCAAGGATGATAGGAGAAGCACCTCAAGATACTTGTCCTTTGTAGGTTCAAAGCTAATATCATGGTCATCAAAAAGGTAACCAACTGTGGCATTTTCATCTATAGAGGCAATATAGAGGCTTAGCAAATGCAATACAAGAAGCTATCTGGTTGAAACAACTCTACACAGATTTGGGGTTACATTCTTACACTCCAATGATTTTTGGAGACAGCACTAGTTCACTTCATTTGACTACTAATCTTGTGTATCATGCAAGGAATAATCATGTTGAAGTGCACTATCATTATGTAAGAGAGAAATTACTTAGGAAGGACATCCAACTGTCCTATGTATCAACTCATTTGCGTGCAGATATACTCACAAAGTCCTTAGATGGAACTAAGTTGAACAAGTTCAAGATGATTATTGGTTTGCAAGAGATCAAGGTGGAATGAAGATCAAGCATGTTAGGCTTGAGAAGGAGCTGTTGATGCAAGAAAATCGAAGCCTACATACTTGGATAATCATCACGTATTCCATATAATCACATATGATCATTCCCTTGTAAAATCAATTACTTTTACCTATGTAAAAGTACATATGTTAGATGCACTAATTCCATGAGGAGTTAGATGGAATCAAAGCTCGAGATACTTGATGAGAGAATAAATTCTATAGTTTAGGACTTACTTTTAGGTGGGCATTTGAATTTGAATTCAAAGATTGGCTCCAACTTAAACTACAAAAAGAGGATTAAAAAAACTTGTGGAATAGAGGGATCAGAAGAGCTCGATTATGAGATCATTTTGAGAGAAACTTAAGTTATTAGTGTGCTCGTCTCATAGATACTACACTACCCTCACATTGTGCAATTGATCATTGCCAATATCATTGTATTTTGATGTGATCTAATACATACATATTGATTATATCTCCACTTCACTTCTTTGCAATGACTATCTTAGAACAATGATTTTTCTCAAAGCTTGTTCTCAGTGCATGGTTGATCATTTGAAGTGATTCAAAGTGCTATAGAATCAGTTTTCTACTTTATAGCTACAAAGTTTCATTGTAATTGCATTATTCAATCATGAGATATCTTCATATCATTACTATCAAGTCTGTAGTCTGAAGCACCTCGAAAATGTCAGGCAAGTCTTGTAACTTGCTAAGCATCATTCTCACTATGTAGTCTATCTTTTTTATTGAAATAACTCATGATTGCTAGGTATCTAAGTTAATTAGATACCACCAAAAAGAATTTGAATAATTGCTAGCAGGCTTAGAGCTTTGTTCATTCTTTTGAACATATGCAGAGACTAAAATAGCAATTCTATGATCTTGGATCAACTTCCTACTCATCTATTTTGATCCATTGATTAGTGGATCATGTTCCAAATCAGATTAGTAATCATTTCTGATCATTAGGTAGCTAAAGAGGCCTACTACACACTCCACCATTTGTTCTTGGCTAGTGTGAAGCAGGGTGTTGCAACATCACTTCATCTCTGAAGATTATCCACCATCTCCTCCAATAACATGTTCCAAATAGAGAGAGAAACAAGATTCGACCAAAAGCATCAAATGTATCTTCTTAGGATACAACAAGGATAAGAAGGCTCATAAGATTTATGACCATGAGGCTAAGAAGATCATGGTGATTTGTGATGTGTTGTTTAAGGACGAGTAGTCACATGCAATGGAGGAGGAAAATATAGCTTTCACTTTATCATCAGGTGAAGGTGCAACCCACTATGAACTTGGCCCAAGAGCTATCCCTTCTATACAAGAGAAAGAAGCATCATCTTCAAATGATGATTCTAAAAGTCACCAACCTGTGATCACTCAAAACTAGTTGAATGTTCATCACCCAAGAATCCTATTTTCCATGCACATACCAAGCACATAGAAATTTAGTATCATTATGTGCATGAGTTGATTCAAGATGAGGTTGTTGATATAAGTTATTGTCCAAAAAAAAAATGGAGCAAACATCTTCACCAAGGCCCTTGGGAGAGAGCAACTTCATCCACACTTTGGAAAGCTTGGCATTGGACTAAGGAGGTAGTTCACCATAGAGTAAACATTGAAGGGGGGTTTAGATATTGTTAGTAGCCAGTGTGGTCGGGTTATTCTTTGTAATTTCTACTTTTGTAATAATGGAGATGCCAAGAGTTTCCGAAATAACAAAGGTTTGGAATGGTGTGACGTTCATCCTCATTTTTCTTACGTTATGTGGTACTAGTTTGAGCCAGCCCCATTTTTTGTCCGAATGGCAGATCAATCTCATGTTCAACCGATGGGGCTGATTAAGGATATTCCGATCCGGATTGCGTAGGTACTATTTAAAATTACCTTTATCATCCTAGAATTAAAGGGGCAGAATTTAGATTACAATCTACTTCTGGGATGACCATGGCTACAGAATGCCAAAGTTTGATAGAACTGGGATGAGAAGACTATCACTTTTCGGAAGGGATATTCCAAATTTACGGTTTTGTTGGATGACGAACAGTACTTCCTCCCACAGTAGAAACCAATCTGGGTGGAACCACCACATATGCTAGAAGGCCTAGAAGAGGATGAGGAAACTAAATTTTTGGAGGCTAATAAAGACTTGTTGTCCATAGGAGTGGTCGATGTTAACTCACCTTTTAGCATGGAAGTAGATAGTTTAACAACTATAGTAGACCACGAAGTGTTTGACAATATGGAGACTCAATTACTAGAATTTTCTTTGAAGGATCCTATGGAGATGAGTAGTGTTCACGTTGAGGAAGATGCTCTGGAAGTGATCAACTTTGGAAGCGAGGAGGACCCGAAGCCAATTCGAATCTGTTCAGAATTAGCCCCAGACTTTCGGCCCATTCTGATTGCACTATTAAAGCAGTACAGTGATGTGTTTGTCTGGTCGTAATCAGATATGCAGGGACTAGATTGTTGGAGCAGATCAATCATCAATAAGTGATTACATGAAGTCCAAAAGGAAAAGATATGTGGAAGGATGAAGATTACTTTCAAAGGAAGAGAATAGAATCAGAAATGTTTTCTTTTGTATATTACTCTTGTAAATAGTTCAATGTAATTGAAAAAGATGACGAGTTAGACTCGTATATATATCTACAGATATGTATTCGTAGTAGGAGAGAGTGATATAGATCAGATAGAGAAGACAATAGGTGAATAGGTGATGAACATTGTATGTATCATCAACCATATGTATGAAAAGTAATGAAGAAGAAAATGTTGTAGAATTCTGCGCGTCGATCTTCTCTCCCATTCTCCTTCTGTGCTTAATCTTTTGAGGAATCCTTTTGCACTTATCCAAGTCCATAGCTAATCTATCTATGGCTAGATTTTGAGAGGTTAATTGCAATCAGGCTGAGAGAATTTTGATTAGGAACATTCATATGTAAGAATGTTCTAAGAGTCGTAAAATCTGGCGCACATTTCATCTTCAAAGAAATGATCAGTGCTCAGTCCACAGTGTAAAGTTTTACACAAGTGAGGGCTCAAAATCTAAGTTGGAAGGTAAGCCATCTATGGCTAGAAGATCTTGATCAAACGGGTTCAACATTGTGAGAACCAGTGCTAAGAAGTTGCAGGTGTCAAAGTCGCCATTGCAGAGAAGCTCTTTCAGACATAGGTAAATTGTTTCACACATTTCTCAGTGTGTACTCAATCTTTTTGAGAAATTTAACTTGGTAAAGTTGCGCAATCTCAAGGCGAAGTGTTGTGCAAAGTTTTGTCAAAAACTTTACAGAGTTGATTAGTCAATGAGTGATTAATCTGCAGCAGACTTTTCTGAAGAAGTTGAATTTTTCAGAATAATCAACTTTCTGATAAATTGGTGAATGATCTCTAAGTTTGGTGGAGTCTAAGGTTAATCTTGATATAGAGGTGATCTAAATTCAAGGTTAACTTGTTCTTTTGGAGATTAACACTCTCCATCAGTGGTATCAGAGCAGGTTGTGTCAAAATTGAGAAAAAGAAGACTCCAACTACTGCAGAAATACAAATCTTTACATCTCGAAGGTGTAAAGGTTAAAGTGTGAAGAAAGATTGAAGGAAGACATACAAAAAGTATCAAGAGGATCAGAAGGAGCAACATTAGAAGTAAAGGTACATTCATTATCTGTAAAGGTTAAAGATTTGAAACTACAGGTGAAGCAAGGATGGGAGATAGTCTCCAAATTGAAAAGCTGGATAGAGAGAACTATCCTGCATGGTCTATGAGGATGGAAGCTCATCTTATGAGCAAAGATCTGATAGGATACATCACAGGAGATGAAGAAAAGCCAGAATTTAGAGATCCTAGTGTTCCAACTAGGGAGGAGCTTGCAGACTTGAAGAATTGGATGAAGAAGGATGCTCAAGCAAGGAGCATAATTTACATGGCAGTCAATGACTATTTGCTTCCTCACATTAGAGGACTTGAAAGTGCATGTGACATTTGGAATGCTTTGGAGGAGCATTTCCAAAACACAACCAAATCAAGGAAGGCTTCACTATGGGCAGAATTTACTACTTTCAAGAAGAAGGCCTCACAATCAATTTCTGATTATGTGACAAAGATGAAGGACATTGCAGATTCTCTAGGTGCAGTGGATGAAGACATTGAAGAAGACAAATTGGTAAGACAAATACTCACAGGGCTAAGAGGAGATGAGAAGTGGAAGCCTTTCATTTTGTCTACAGAACTTTCATTAGATCACTTTACTCCTGATTTGAATCAATTGTTAGGTCATATGCTAACTTTTGAGAATGATGTCAAAGGAGATGTTGATAAGAGTGCAGGTCATGCAATGTACTCTAAAGACAAGAAGAAAGCTAACAAAGGAAAGCAACAATCAGGTGAAGAAGAAGGTACATCAAACCAAGCAAATTTCATAAGAGGAAGAGGAAATGGCAGAAGTAGAGGAAGAGGCAGAAACAACAAAGATAATGCAAGAGCTTGTTGGATATGTGGTAAGACCAATCATCTATCTCATGATTGTTGGCATAATAATCAAAACAATGGTAATTATCAGAACTTTAATCAAAGAGCAAGAGGTGGTAGATTTCAAAGAGGAAACTTCAGAGGTAGAGGTGGTAGGAATTCTTTTGGAAGAGGTGGAGGAAGAAGCTTCCAAAATCAATCCTATAATAACACCTGCTACAACTATGCATCAGATCAGAAGGAGGACTCGACTCTCATTATGAATACATGTGAAACCTCACATGAGGACATGAGAGTGTTCTATATTGATTCAGGATGTAGTAATCATTTAAGTGGAAATATTTCTTTGATGACTGACCTAGATCATAATGCAATTAATCATACAGTTCAGACAGGTGATAATACAAAGCATAAGGTAAAGTCAATTGGTTCAATCAAAGCTAAGGATGGGAGTACTCTTCTGAGTAAGGTACTTTATGTTCCCACAATTCCAAAGAATTTGATCAGTGTAGGTCAAATTGTGGAAAAAGGATATGAGGTAAGGTTCACCAATGATGGAGTTTATGTGGAAGACCCTAGTCAAGGGTATAAACAAGTTATTGCAGGAAAGAAAGAAGGAAGGCTTTTCACATTGAAGGTACAAGGAAATGTTGGACATGCTATGTTCACATATGGAGAGCAGAAGGTGTCAGAATTGGATCTTTGGCACAAAAGACTTGGACACTTTAATGAAAGAGGTATTAAAGAAATGATTAACAATGATTCAGTGCTTGGATTGCCTAACATTGCAGGTCAACACATGACATACAGATGTGAGGCATGTCAATTAGGTAAGGCTCATAAGCAATCCTATTCCAAGCATGGGTTTATGTATTCAGAAAGACTTGAATTGGTGCATACAGATGTGTGGGGTCCTTCAAAGGACTTTAGTATAAATGGTTCAAGATATTATGTCATATATGTTGATGATGCTACCAGGTGGATCACAATTTATGTGATTAAAGAAAAGTCAGAAGTGTTTAATACATTTAAACACTATCATGCATATGCAGAAAGGATTACAGGTCAAAAATTAAAGAGACTAAGGTCAGATGGAGGGGGAGAGTATTTTTCAAATGAGTTCAATGATTATTTGTGGAATGCAGGTATAAAGAGAGAAGTTACTTGCAGGTACTCTCCTCAACAGAATGGGGTAGCAGAAAGAAGAAATAGGACTCTTGTTGAGTTTGCAAGGTCCATGATGAAAGAGAAGAATTGCCCAAATTATTTGTGGGCTGAAGCTGTTAATACAGCTACATATTTGGTTAATAGATTGCCTTGTAAAGCTTTGCAGGGTATGACACTATATGAAGCTTGGTGGGGTAAGAAACCTACCTCGGATCATTGCAGAATATTTGGATGCTTGGCATATGCATATGTGCCATCTCAATTGAGGCATAAGTTGGAGCCTAAGGCAGAAAAGTATGTATTCATTGGCTATGATGATAAGCAAATGGGATACAGGTTGTGGAATCCATCCACAAAGCAATTCCTTGTATCCAAGGATGTTACATTTGATGAGCAAGGTACTTGGTATGCAGGTAAATATAATGTACATGCAGATGATGAAGAAGTAGTGGAACAAAGAAAAGGTAAAGCAAAGATTCAATTACTTGATGAAAGTGAGAACAATGAAGTACAGGTTGAATATGAAGAGAGGCCAAGATTTGATCCAGAATGTGATGAACCAGAAACTTCAAGAAGTGTAGAAGTTAGGAGGTCATCTAGGCACAAATGGCAACCTACAAGGTATAGCTATGACACTTCATTCTTAACTACTAAAGATTATGCTTATTTGGTAAAAGCAGATGAAGACCCTTCTACATATGAAGAGGCCAAAGGGAAGAAGAATTGGGAAGATGCTATGCAAGAGGAGTATGATGCATTGATAGAGAATCAAACATGGGATTTGGTTCCTAAACCTAATAGTCAGAAAATCATTGGTTGTAAGTGGGTTTACAAGACTAAAAGATTTGCAGATGGAAGTGTGTCTAGGTACAAAGCTAGACTTGTTGTGAAAGGATATGCACAGACATATGGAGTGGATTATGATGAGACTTATAGTCCTGTGGCAAAGATGACAACCATCAGGACACTCATTGCAATTGCTGCTTGCAAAGGTTGGAAGTTATCTCAATTAGATGTAAAAAATGCTTTCTTAAATGGTTACATTTCAGATGAAGTCTACATGGAGCAACCAGATGGGTTCAAAGATCAAGTGAGTCCAAATTATGTGTGTAAGCTCAAGAGAGCTTTGTATGGGTTGAAGCAGGCCCCAAGGGCTTGGAATTATAGGCTTGTAAAATTCTTGAATGATCTTGGATTTCAAGCATCAAAGGCAGATAGTAGCTTTCTAGTCAAAGCAAGTGAAGATGGATTCATTTATGTGTGTATTTATGTTGATGACATAATAATTACAGGAACAGATGATAAGGGAATACAAATGATCAAGAGGCAGATGGAGAAAGAGTTCAAAATCAGTGATTTGGGGAACCTATCATTCTTTTTGGGAATGGAGATTTCTTATACTCAACATGGAGTATATGTGACCCAAGAAAGGTATCTTAAAAATTTGCTAACCAAATTTAAAATGGAAGATTGCAGGGTTGCACCTACACCTTTGGAAGTAAACCATAAATTGTCTAGGTTTGGAGGAGAAGAGTTCAGAGATATGAAACTCTATCAAAGTTTGGTTGGTAGCTTGATCTATGCTACATTAACAAGGCCTGATTTGTCATATGCAGTTGGTGTGCTTTCACAATTTATGCATTGTCCTAGAAAGGAACATTGGATTGCAGGACAAAGAGTACTTAGATACATCAAGGGTACACTCAGAGAAGGGTTGTACTATGGATTTACTTCTGATACAAGAGTGAAGATATATAGTGATGCAGATTGGGCAGGTAATGTGGATGATAGAAGATCAACACATGGATACTTGTGCTATGTAGGAGACAAATTGATTTCATGGTGTTCTAAGAAGCAACATACAGTTGCTTTGTCATCTAGAGAGGCAGAATATAAAGGTATGGTGGAAGCTGCAAAGGAGGTAATATGGCTAAAGACACTTATGAAAGTTTTTGATGTTGTTCAAAGTACTCCTATTGTTTGTGGAGACAACATGAGTTCTTTATACTTGGCAGCTAATCCTGTGTTTCATGCTAGAACTAAGCATATTGAAATACAGTATCATTTTCTGAGAGAGAAGGTCATTGAGAAGGAAATTGAAGTCATACACACCCCTACAAAAGATCAACTTGCAGATATGATGACTAAAAGTTTGGATGGACCTAAGTTGCAGAGGTTTAAAGATATGGCAGGAATAAAGAAGATGCAGGTAATCACAATTGAAGATTGAGGGGGAGCTGTTGGAGCAGAGCAATCATCAATAAGTGATTACATGAAGTCCAAAAGGAAAAGATATGTGGAAGGATGAAGATTACTTTCAAAGGAAGAGAATAGAATCAGAAATGTTTTCTTTTGTATATTACTCTTGTAAATAGTTCAATGTAATTGAAAAAGAGGACGAGTTAGACTCGTATATATATCTACAGATATGTATTCGTAGTAGGAGAGAGTGATATAGATCAGATAGAGAAGACAATAGGTGAATAGGTGATGAACATTGTATGTATCATCAACCATATGTATGAAAAGTAATGAAGAAGAAAATGTTGTAGAATTCTGCGCGTCGATCTTCTCTCCCATTCTCCTTCTGTGCTTAATCTTTTGAGGAATCCTTTTGCACTTATCTAAGTCCATAGCTAATCTATCTATGGCTAGATTTTGAGAGGTTAATTGCAATCAGGCTGAGAGAATTTTGATTAGGAACATTCATATGTAAGAATGTTCTAAGAGTCGTAAAATCTGGCGCACATTTCATCTTCAAAGAAATGATCAGTGCTCAGTCCACAGTGTAAAGTTTTACACAAGTGAGGGCTCAAAATCTAAGTTGGAAGGTAAGCCATCTATGGCTAGAAGATCTTGATCAAACGGGTTCAACATTGTGAGAACCAGTGCTAAGAAGTTGCAGGTGTCAAAGTCGCCATTGCAGAGAAGCTCTTTCAGACATAGGTAAATTGTTTCACACATTTCTCAGTGTGTACTCAATCTTTTTGAGAAATTTAACTTGGTAAAGTTGCGCAATCTCAAGGCGAAGTGTTATGCAAAGTTTTGTCAAAAACTTTACAGAGTTGATTAGTCAATGAGTGATTAATCTGCAGCAGACTTTTCTGAAGAAGTTGAATTTTTCAGAATAATCAACTTTCTGATAAATTGGTGAATGATCTCTAAGTTTGGTGGAGTCTAAGGTTAATCTTGATATAGAGGTGATCTAAATTCAAGGTTAACTTGTTCTTTTGGAGATTAACACTCTCCATCATAGATCCACAATTATATCATCACTGTATTTTACTCAAATCGGATGCCACTCCAATAATGTAGTAGCGATATCGGATGAATGCCCACTTTGCAGAACAGGTTAAACTCGAATTGGATTGTCTACTTAAGGTGGGTTATATTGTTCCTATCAAAAATCCGGAATGGGTATCGCCAATAGTCATCATCCTGAAGAAAAATAAACAACTGCAAATATGTGTGGATTACCGAAAATTGAATGTTGCCACAGTTCCAAATCCCTTTCCATTACCCTTTCTGGACAATATGTTGTATGAAGTCGCAGGGCGAGAAATGTATTCTTTTTTGGATGGGTTCAGTGGCTATAATCAGGTGCACATTAAAACATCATTTATTACCAATTGGGGCGTCTTTGCATGTACAGTTATGTGGTTTGGACTCTGGAATGCTCCAAGTACCTTTTCAGCACTATATGCAACAAATCTTCGTGCCCTACTTAACATCTTTTATGCGTATATTTTTGGATGATTTCTCTGTTTCCGACAGGACGGTGTCGCATTTGGAACATTTACGTTTATGTTTTGAATCCAATTGAAAGGTATGGCTATGCCTAAACCCTTTAAAGTCAACATTCACGGTGAAATGTGACAAATTGCTCGGACACATTATTTCGGAAAAAGGAATTGCGGTTGATCTGGATAAGGTTAAAGTTATTTGAGATACACCAGCTCCAAAGAGTCCAAAAGAAGTGCTTAGGTTTTTTGGGAAAATCTACAGGCATGGCAGATATTTAAGAGGACTAGCGCATATTGCTATCCCGCTTAATAAGTTAGCACATGTACCACCGAGGGATTTTCTCTGGACTGATGAAGCACAGCTTGCGTTTGAGCGGCTCTAGAAAATGCTTGTGAGTGCTCCAATATTAAAGGCTCCGGACTAAAAGTTGCCCTTTCATGTTTTCGCGGATGCCTCAGATCGCGCAATCGGCAGCGTTCTCATGTTGAAGGAAGATTCGAAGTGGTTTCATCTGGTGTACTATGCTAGTCGAAGACTCACATCGGCTGAGCACAACTATTCGACTATAGAGTGTGAGTGCTTGGGTCTGGTGGCCCACTATGTATGCTGATGTGTATGCCATTATTCGGAAGTGTGATCCTTGTCAGCGAACTGGTGAACCTTGTGACGCTCATCACTTTCCTCTCCAACCTATTTTACCATTGGAACCTTTTCAGAAGTGGGGACTGGATTTCATTGGCCCAATTAAACCCCCTGCGGTGAATACAGGTGCACTTTAAATACTTACTTGTACTGACTACTACACTAGATGGGCGGAAGCATGGGCAAATAAACAAGCCACTGCATCCGTTGTGGCTAAGAAGCTCCAAAATGACATATTTCCACGGTATGTTCTTCCCTTGGAATTAGTTTCGGACCAAGGCATGCATTTTCTGAATCAATTGATTGCAGAGCTCACAACCGGATTTCATATTAAACATTGATTTAGCTCCCCATACTATCCTCGTGCTAATGGTTTAGCCGAAAGTACTAATAAGGTGCTATTACAGATGCTCTAGAAAATGCTCCTGGATAATACTGATCAATGGGAGATCATTCTTCCCACGGTGCTATGGGCCTATCACACCTCTTACAAAGCTTCAATGGGAAGTACACCCTTTAAGTTGTTATATGGGCAAGAGGCTATTCTTCCTTTTGAACTTGCGGTCCCCAATTTCCGTATGGCAGTACAGAAGCGTTTAGATGAATCTTTTGCATATCGCATGGATCAGCTGCACCAGTTGGATGAAGTTCGCTATCAGAGTTTTCTCTTGCTTCATGAAGTACAACAGCGACAGAAGCGTTGGCATGACCGGAATTTGTGAACTCGAATTTTTCACCCCAGAGATTTAGTTCTGTATTTTCATTTGAAGATGAAACGAAAGATGGGCAAGTCGAAATTACGCTGGAATGGTTCGTTCCGGATTCATGAAAATGTGCAGATCGGGTACATTCCGACTTGCTACACTCACAGGAGAATTTTTGTCAGTGGTCATCAATGGGTCTAAGCTTCGACCCTATCAATGCTCATGAAAATAAATAAATAAATTTCATGGGATCAGGATCTCATGCAAGATGTGCAGTAACTATTTTGCATGCACACGTACAACAATTATAAGGGTGGCGATGGCGGTGGCAGCGTTTCAAATCAGGATGCATTTCTTATTTTGAGAGCCAGTAATCAGTGCAGATTCAAAAGTTATGATCCCTTGATCACCTATCATGACGCAGACTCGCAATTTTTTACACAAGAAGGCTGGGCATAAAAGGTTGTGGAGATAGCGATGGAGATCGTCCGACAGACAGAGGGAAACAACATCAATATTCAAGGTATTAGGATTCAAATAGGACAGGAAGTACATTTAATAGTGCACTTGATCACGGACGATTCCATGTGGCTAAGGAGGGTATCACGACGAGCTTTTGAAGGACAACCCACTGAAGTGGGGAATGTTATTAATGAGCATATTAATTTACAGGCTAAACACTATGGAGTATCCCAGCATCTCTTCACGGTGGTGAAGGAAGCGACGCAAACCCAGGTAAACTAGGCGGAAATTATTTTCCAAAAATTAAAGAAAGAAGTCTAGAGATTATTCTCACGGGCCGGACGGGCACTCAACGTAGTACGAGACTCCAAAGTGGGAGTGATGTTCTCGTTACTTTTTTTGAGCTTGGCATACTTACCTCGAGAATACACATTATGCTCGAGGAAAGTGTTTTTACAACTTTTGAAGTGTAAGGTCACAGGAATGGATTGTATTTTTCATATATCCCACGCACCAAAAAGGCGTAGTGAATAGTTGTAACTCTTACCCTTTAATGAAAAGGAATTACGGTGATCCTTTGGCATGAGAGAGGCGGGTTCACCAGACTTTGTCTGGGCAACGCTACCGAGAAGATCATGTGCAGATTTGCAGATATCTTGTGTACTGTTACTCTGTTCTTGTGAATTGCAGTAATTCATTATTAACACAGTAACGTTGTCTTAACATTAATAAGTATGTGCGCCTATGTGAGTGTTAACTCGCGCGATAAGTTACTGTGTAAGATAATCATAACTTGCACGTATTAACTGTGTAGCGGAAGTTGTTGCTTTGAAAGTATAGTGACTGCTTATTTGAATAGTTAATTTGGGAAAATCAAATAAAGAGCCTCTGCACTGTCAGACCTCTAGCCATCCCCAAGAACCCGAAACGATATTAAAAGCGACTTAACACAGAAAGTGCTTTTAACACTGGTGTTGTTTGTGGGAAGATGGAAACAAATTGGGAATAATCAGTAAGGGAAGAGCAGTAAGCAAGGCAAGCAGTGGAGAATAGTGACCACTAGTTGAAGAAGTGATATATGCCGGTTACTCGTTCCGGCGAGTCCTATCCAAAGCATAGGAGAGATCAACATCCTTGGGCAATTCCAAATCTATTAGCGACACCCTTAGGTGGTAGAAGTGCAGGCCAGTTGAGTCCAGTTGTAGAAGGATCGGAGCCAGTTAGTAGCGATTTCGGTGCTAGTTTGGTGACACATGATGAGATTTCGATAAATTATGGTGTGAATCCGGTACTTTGCAGAGAGGGTACAGTGACTTCTGGGTGTACAGAGACGTAGTGTGGAGTTAGTCTGACACAATCTGGTCATAATTCAACCATTTTCGGTGATAGAGTTGTGTTACTGAGCGAGACCATTTCTGGTGAAAGGGTAACCTGGTTCGGTGAAAGTTCAATAATTTCGGTACCATTTGGTGGGAATTTGAAGTCTTTCGGTGATAGTGCGGTATTACCTGGTGGACCCTTATTACGTTCACCACTATTCGGGGCAAGCATACCTAATCTCAATACCAAAGCTGAGGACATGCTATTTGATTTGGAGATAAGAAAGAGATTCAACGACATTTTTGAACCAGAAGGTGAGCAGGCTGATAATACAGATTCTGAAGGACAAGATGTTGGCAGCAGTCAGCGAACCAAAGGAGCCACAAGACGAAGAGAGTCAGAGCGAAGGGACAGCACAAGCAGACATGGCAGTCAAAGAAGATCTGGCAAGTAGGCCAACAATTCTCTTCATGAAGAAGCAAGTATGAGCATTCACGCAGATCTAGCACTAAGGCAACCTTTAATTTTTCAAAACCTTTACACCAATTAAAAGTGATTCTCATCACTAAACACCATTGTAAATACCATTTCATCTTTTTGTAGCTCCATTTTGTGCAAGCCAAGGAGTCCTTGAGCTTGAGGAGCTTTAGAAGTATCTACCTGCCAATTTTCACATTTTTTAGATCTCGTTTGAGCCCTCTAATAAGCCCTGGAACCTAATTCTCTTCATGAAGAAGCAAGTATGAGCATTCACGCAGATCTAGCACTAAGGCAACCTTTAATTTTTCAAAACCTTTACACCAATTAAAAGTGATTCTCATCACTAAACACCATTGTAAATACCATTTCATCTTTTTGTAGCTCCATTTTGTGCAAGCCAAGGAGTCCTTGAGCTTGAGGAGCTTTAGAAGTATCTACCTGCCAATTTTCACATTTTTTAGATCTCGTTTGAGCCCTCTAATAAGCCCTGGAACCTAATTTTTAACTAGGCCGGACAATAGGTCTGAACAGGGCCAAAACTAGTCAAAAACTATAAAAGGAGCTAGAGAGCTCATTTTTGGGTAGTAGATTGTAATTGAAACAAACTTGTAAGAGCTTCCTAAAAAGTAATCTAAGAACTCCATTGATTCTCACTCTTTGTCTTGCTGTGCGTGCGCGTGTGTGTGTATGTGTGAGCATGTTGGTGTGCTTCTCACTCACGCACTTGTGCCGTCACTTGCTCGAGGTCTTCATACCATCCTCACGTCTTCCCGGATTGACATTAAAGGAGGTGCTACTCATCACTGAGCTACACCAAATTTTGGCGCCGTTGCCGGGGAACGAGCATTGAGGACGAGCGTGTGATGGTAAGACGTAGAGTTGACGCGTTGGAGTTGTAGGTATTTCCTTCACTTTCATCTATTTTCTTGTTTTTTCTTCACCATCCTCACCACCATCATCATCATCACCATCTTCCACCTCCATTTCCATCATCGCGAAAATTTCAGTTTTTTGACTATATCACTATCTCCACCTCATTTCCCTCATTTCACTTGTGAGAGAGAGCGAGAGAGCGAAATTGTGTGTGCTGTTTTTGCATGTTTCTTGAGCTGTCTTGCAGGTACAGGTCACATCATCGTCCCCAGCACTCTGCGTAGGTACGGAATTCGAAGTAACTGTCTCTGTGTCGCCGACTTCTGTCAATCGCGACCGACAGAAAAAACGCTCAAATTACCAAACAAAGTGCAAAACCATGATCTACAGGCCTAGAGCTTCCCAAAAATGTGTTTAGTTTCTTGAAATTCCTCAGATTCCTGTCAATCGCGATCGCTCTGTCAATCGCGACCGACAAACCACGACAGACAGATCTGTCAATCGCGATCGACACGTCAATCGCGATCGACAGCCCACGACGGCTCTGTCAATCGCGACCGACAGAGTCAACGACCGATTGACCACGACCGACGGACCATACGCGTGACACGTGTCAATCGCGATCGAGTCATCAATCACGATCGACACAGTCAACGACTATTTGACCACGATTGACAGCCCCGACGGCTCTGTCAATCGCGACCGACACAGTCAACGATTGTTTGACCACGACGGATAGACCCTCGCGACCGACCTGTCAATCGTGATCGACCCATCAATCGCGACTGACAGAGTCAACGATCCTTTGACCATGACTGATTGACTTTTCGAGCCACCTGTCAATCGCGATTGACACGTCAATCGCGACTGACAGCCACGACGGACCTGTCAATCGCGATCGACACGTCAATCGCGACTGACCTGTCAATCGCGATCGACAGACTTTGCGAACACGTTAGAAGGGCAAATTAGGTCAAATTTGCAAGGCAAAAATGATGGTCTAAATTTTGGCCAAGTGTGGGACAAACACTATGGTGTAGTATTGCATTGCGAGGGCATGACTCAAGTAAACTCGAGAATTCCTGTTTGCCTATTAACCTAGTTTAATCCGGTTTGAGTCCCAAAACCCTGAACTGGCATAACTTTCTCATACGAAATCCGTTTGCCGTGATTTTTGTTTTGTTGGAAAGCTCGCGGGGAGTACAACAAAAACATTGACTGGTTACGGTTAAATTAAGATCAGGAATATTAGATAGGGTATTTTGAAGTCGACCATACCCAGGGGGAACAAAGTTCAGGGATCTCTAGAGTTGTGTCCAAAAAAAAAAAAACATAGTGCAAATTGGTGAAGTGTTACATGAATGAAAGTGCTTGGTTCTGTCTTTTGAATTTAAGTCTTGAGCTAACAGTGGGCCTTTTACAGATCCTTTGAGAGCAGCGAAGGGTACGCAAGGCAAGAGTAAGTACAGGCTTGCGAACACGCGTCCTGGGCACACTAGGACAACAACACAAGGGAAGGAACTCAAGGTTGGAAAACCTGCAACACCCTCTGTCAATTCTTAGTTTAGGCTAAGTGCGGGTAGTGTTAGAAGTAATTCTAGGCAACGATAGGCACGAGATAAATCAAAGACTATCTAAGAAATCAAGAGCAAGTCAAGAGATAACCTGTGTGTGTGTGAACGACAACCTTAAAAGAAAAGAACCTAACGTGAAACGACCAAACTAAAGTGCAAAATTAAACTCAAGTATTCCTAACGAAGTGATATCAGACAAGATTATAAACACGATAATCAACATAAAAAGGGAATTAAGTAATTGATACAAAGGACTCAGAAACGTGGTGGTACCTGGGACAAATTGGGTTAATCAGTTAAGCATATGAACCTTAGATCAAAACGACACCTAGTAAGAGAGAGACAAAGCCTTAGGTCTTCAGAGGCTAGTGTCAACCATACTGTGAGGTCTTGGGCCCAGCAGTTGAGTCACCACTCACATTACCCTAGCTCTGATACCAGTGAATCAGAGATGTCTCAAAGCATGGACAGACCTACAGGAAGTTCAGGAGTGCCATACTTGCACAGGGTAGAAGGCCCATACAAAACGCAGTTGGAATACCTTAGGTCCAACCGATTAGGTGCCAGCATCTATGAGGACGGCCTAGGAAGATCTGTGGTACAGATTAAGAATCCTGATCAATCCATTGGATTAGAGCACCCAGCTGTCAAGTTTGAAAACGGAGCATACTTGGACAAAGAAGGAACCATATACGTAGTCACCAGTCACCCAGATAGGACGGACGAATTCGGAAATGTGATCTCAGAAGCGGACTTAGGTGACTTGGAGCAAGGAAACATGGGTGTAGAACCTAGAACCCCCCGAGGCAAATCTGTTCTCACTAGGATTATCACACCTGAGTGGGTTCCCCAAGACAACAAGAGCATAGATCTGCTCCTCAATCGAGAAACTGACGAAGCCTTTTGGAGGTATAAATCTGATTAGCCAACTGATATAGGAACAATCATGATCTATGAGTTTAAGGATCCTGATAGCCCAGGCAGAGTGACCTACTTAGATCACGCTTCGGAGAGGATCTTTGTGGTTATGGAAAATGATAAGCATGCTTACACTTGGAATGGTGAATTCGTTTTCCCCCAACCGAGATCGAATGTATCCTATGGTCACCCTGGAGCTGGAACATCCCAAGCTCATGGAATGCAAAGAGACAGAAGTAGAGATAGACTAGAAGTAAGCTTTGCCAACCCAGTGGGCAGAGAAAGAACGAGGACGGAAACAAATAGAGTAGAACCTGAGATGCTTAGAGCTCACAGGAATCGAAGAAATGCGGATGAGTTCCCTCTACCACGACCTAGAGAGCACACAAGAACCTTGAGACCGACTCAGTTAGTTAAGTCCATGAAGAACTACTTCGATGGCACTGGAGATCCATACGATCATGTGGCTGAGTTTAGGCAAGTCCTGAGAGCTGAACAAGTGGAGGACCTATTCACGCAATACAATGCCTTTGGTCTGACCCTTAGGAACACTACCCTGACATGGTTTCAGCCACTAAATGAGAGGCAGTTCAGGAGTATAGACCAACTCCTAGAGGCTTTCATTATTGAACTCTCTAAGAGTGGCATAAGGCATAATACCTCCTCGCTGATTCACAGCTTCAAGCAAACCCCTCAAGAAATCGTGAGACTTGCAGGAAGAAGATTTAGGCAATACTTAGAAAGATGCCCTGTCTCGGAGCTACCTACACCAGCTAAGCAAGTGGCTTTATTCTTGGATGGATTGCTAAGTACCAAATTGAGATCATATGTGTACTTGAAGGACCCTAGGACCATAGAAGAGTGTGTACGCATGTGTATTGACATCGAGGATAACCTAGGGGAGGAGTTAGAGCTTGCTAAGATATACAAAGATTCGGATAGTGCCTCAAGCCTCTCTTCCACGCAATCCACATCAATCGAGGAACTTGCAGAGAAAGTAGCTCAGAAATTAGGTGTAACTAGCAAACAAATCCCAAGGTTTGCCCCTGTGAAAAGGTGCTATACTTGTGGTGGTGACCACATGGCGAATGTTTGCCCCATTATGGCTCAGCCCCAAGTAAATCCTAGTAGCCAGTACTGCACCATAGAACGGAGATACACCAATCACACCGCGCAAGATTGCCCATACAACAAGCAGGCAGTTAGGCAACCCTACCCTCAGCCGTACCCTCAACAAGGCAGATACCAGAGTCAATACCCACCACAACAGTACACTAGGCCACAACAAAATTATCAACCACAATATCAAAACCAACAAAGGCCTCAGCCAGTGTTAGCTCAACAACCCCCTGCCCCAGCTAATGTGATTCCGGTGAAGTATGCTGTTGCAGAAGAAAACCTGAATAGAGCTATAATCCCTGTAACACCCTTGCTTTCTGAAAGTGACCCCAGTGACCATAGCTTTGACTCTACACACGCTGATAGTCCCCAGGCGTACTACATGCAGTCTCCAGAACATGGTGAGTCCTATTACAACGAAGAGCCAAATGAACCTAGTTGGGAGTCAGATTACACAAACGTCATGTATGCAAACCCCAACCCTAGGCCTCAACCTAGGCAAGTAAGACCTCCATTCCCTAGAGGACCGTGCTACAGATGCCAAGGAGATCACCTCATTCGTGATTTTCCCTTACCCCCACCTACACAAACTCAGTCAGTGACGATCCAAGGCTTTTGCCAAGATTGTGGAAAAGAGCATCTCTTACGAGATTGCCCAAAGAACCCTAATAATATGCCAAAAATCACTCCTATCAACGTTATTGGGTTAGTGGTAGATTCCATAGGAAGTGTCACTTCCACTGCTCCCGTACAGGTAGTCACTAGAGCTCAAGCATTGCAGCAAAATCAAGGGGTAAACCAGGATAAGAACCCAGAGGCTAGTGCAACCGAGAGCATAACAAAGAAAAGGACTAGAGCATGGAAAGATAGTCGGGAAAGAATGAAAAGACAATGGGCTAAAAAGATGAGCGAACTTGAGGAAAGCATAAGAGAAACCAAAGCCAGGATAACTGAACTCACCTCTCAAACCCCCTCTCACACTATCCCACCACCACCATTCCCATCGCCATCCGACCCGCCACCTTCCAACCCAACTCATATGATTCCACCAACCCCAAGAGTAGGATCCGTATTAGCTGATCCCACTCCTGAAGATATAGACATGATGCTTAAAGCATATCAGGCCAGAATCCAAGAAGGGCCAAATGTCACGGATCATGAAAAGTGTTACCCTAGAGCTGACCTAGAGATAGAAAGAACCAAGCTTTGCGCGAAAATGGTCGCATTGGCTCAGACTATGTTTGAAGCCAGTCGCCTTTTCAATTACTCGGGCTCAGCCAAGACGCAATTACACCTGGATGGACTTCTGGAGAAGTTAGAGGGCATAATTGCAAGATCGGCCAAGGAAGAAGAAAATCAAGAAAGAGATAACGCAAGCAAAAATGTGACCCATCCCCCACCGAGAGCTTATGTGCCAAATTCCATTGAACCAGACAATTCCCCCCCCCTAGAAAGAATGGAGAATCTAATGGCACAATCACAAAAGGAACCAGCCTCTCAACACAAGGGCAAGGCAAGTGAAAGAGTAAGCATTCCTGCCCAAGAAGCCTATGCGCCTAACTCTACGGAGCCAGACACATCATCTTCTATGAATCGGTTCACACCAGAATTCCTACGTGAGATTCAAGAAGATAAATGGGCTAAGGAAAGTGAGGTCCCTCCTCCCATTGAACTTGTGGATGATGCACATGACCAATTCCCACAAGACATCCCATCCATTTACGGAGAGCAGGAGAGCATCCAATCTCAAGAAAGATTAGACTTCGAGTCTAATTCTTTACAGGAACTACCCCATTTCACAGGCCCATGGGAAGCAAGGTCCACCTGTATGAGAGCACCTACAGTCATGGTAAGAAACGAAGATTCAGTCATACCTAGGAACACAGAGGTAGTGAAGAACACTAACGTGCAGTGCAAGCTCAAGTTAGAAGAGCTACTCAAGGTTAGACCTGAATTATGGAAACATGTCGCCAAACAAGTACCAGAAATAGCCAAACCTCGTTCCCAGGTAGGATCCCATAGGACAGTGCCAGAAATTCCCTTGGATAAGATAGGAGATATGTGTGAAGGTGAAGAAGGGAACACCTATCTTCCCATCACCTACCAGGAGTACACCACCAAGGCAATTTTGGACTCAGGTGCAGGAGTTGCAATTGCCACTACTTCCCTATGGAAGCGTTGGGGCAAGCCAGCACTCAGGCCAACGAGAATGAAATTGCAGATGGCCGAAGGTCACATAGAGAGACCCCTAGGATTGTTAGAAGGAATAACTCTCACCACTTGTGGTGTCGAGTTTGAGCATACATTTGCTATATGTGACTTCAGCAAAAATCATGCCTATGAGATGATTTTGGGAAGACCATTTATGCGACAGTTGCAAGTGGTACAGGACTGGGGAACCAACTCCTTGTATCTGCAGCACTTAGGTGTTACAACCAAAGTAAATCTCAAAGATTACTCTCATCGAGATGTCCCTCCCATCCAATGGAATCCCATCCATAGAGCCAAAGATGATACTGAATCGGTGCATTCCATAGGGTCTGGATCCTCGTGGATGCATGAAGACACTCACTTATGGATGTGCAAAGTAGCAATAGAAGAAGAGAAGAGAGAGAAAGCCAGAGAGGTAGGTGCAAAAGAAAACCATAGATCAATTCAAGACCCAGCCTATGCACCTGTAGTTTTTCCAGACGAAGAATTTGAACCTCACGGCTGGGCAGAAATTTTAGCAACCATGGATGTAGCCATCAATGAGGAACAATGGACACCTCACTGTGATGAGGATGGCTATGACATTTCAATCTTCTCCATAGAGCCAATCATGGGAGAGGCAGTTCTAGAAGAATGCGAACCGAGCCCGGATGCATTTGAGGATGCAAGTGACTCCGAGCTAGAGTCAATCATTATGGACCCACCATTTGCATCAGATGAAGAATACTTCCATGAAATAGAATTTCAACTCCAAAGGCATGGAGAGCTTACAAATGATGTAAGATTAGCGACACAGGTGACCCCGAAGGAAGAAGGGAAGAAACGAAATAAGAGAGAAGTCTCACCAGGAGAGGAGGAATCTTTGTTTGAGGTCCCGGAAAATTTTAAGAAGTATGAGATAGATGACAGGAGGGTCATGATAAGAATGCCTAAACGAGAGGCACAATCAGGAGAAGCCTATGATAACAAAGAAACCACCAAGAAAATAGTAGTGGCCCTAGAAGAAGGAGAGGAGAGATGCACGTACATAGGCCATGACCTAACAGAAGAAGAAGAGCAGGCGTTAATTGCCTTGCTAGGAGAATACAGAGACGTCTTTGCTTGGAGTTACAAGGATTTGAAAGGTGTTGACCCGGACATATGCTCACACACCATCCCCATGACCTCAGATGCTAAACCCTCTAAGCAAAAGCCCTATACATATAACGATAATTACGCTGCTAAGATCAAAGAAGAGATAGATAGACTGGTTGAAGCTGGATTTATCTATGAAATTGAGCACACTGAATGGGTATCCCCCATCGTAGTGGTGCCCAAGAAGAATGGAAAGCTGCACGTATGCATTAACTTGAAAAAGGTTAATGCGGCCACGATTCGAGATAACTATCCGCTTCCCATCACAGAACATCTCTTAGAAAGAGTGGCAGGCAAGGAAGTGTACAGCTTCCTTGATGGATTTTCGGGTTACAATCAAGTAGCCATAGCTCCAGAGGATCAGCATAAAACGGCTTTTGCCACAGAATGGGGCATTTTTGCCTTTAGAGTAATGCCATTTGGGCTTACCAATGCACCAGCTACCTTCCAGAGGCTGATGTGCCATGTGTTTAAGGAGTTCCTGAGGAAGAGTTTAGAGGTCTATGTTGATGATCTTTGTGCTCATTCCAACATTAGACAAACCCATATCCCTGAGCTCAGACAAATCTTTGACAAATGTAGAGAATATCAAGTCTGCGTGAACCCAAAAAAGTGCGTTTTTATGGTAAGGCAAGGCAAGATTCTAGGGCACATAGTGTCAAAGAATGGCATATCTACTGACGAAGAGAAAGTGAGAGCTATAGCAGAGCTACCTAGGCCAAAGAATGTCAAGGAAGTGCAAGCTTTCATGGGGCATTGTGGTTATTACCGACGATTTATACACATGTATGCTGTCATTGCAAAGCCCATGTACGGACTTCTGACTAACTTTGAGTGGACGGAGGAATGTGAGAATTCCTTCCAGGAATTTAAACGAAGATTGTGTTCAGCACCAATCTTGACCACACCAGATTGGAATAAGCCATTCCATGTTCACGTGGATGCATCCAATTACGCCATTGGATGTGTGCTTGCACAACCTACTGGTGAAGGTAACATGGATCTTCCAATTGCCTATGCCAGTAGACAATTGAATGCAGCTGAACGGAATTACACCACTACAGAGAGAGAAGGTTTAGGCATGGTATATGCAGTTAAAAAATTTAGACACTATTTGCTTGCAAATAAGTTTAAATTTTTTACTGATCATCAAGCATTGCTATACCTCGTAAACAAGCCATGCAATACAGGAAGATTAGTGAGATGGTTTCTCTTGCTCATGGAATATGACTTTGAGGTTGTGGTAAGGAAAGGTAGGACTCATTTGAGAGCAGATCATCTCTCTAGGCTCACATCGGGAGAAGCCCCACAAGGAGTATCAGATGATCTTCCTGATGCTTACTTGTTTAATTTGGAAGTTGTACCGCAGTGGGCTAAGCCATTGGTACCAATATTGACATACGGGCCTAACCATCCTGTAGTAAACACACAGAATAGAGAGGTTGTGAAAGCTCAAAAGTACCACATCGTGGCAGGAAGCATGTACAAGCACACAGATCAAGGAATCTTGGCTTGTTGTGTGGAAGAAGACGAGTACAATAAATGGTTGCATTTAGCACATGTAGGTGCATTAGACCAACACTATTCAAAGCAACGAACCCTACAAACACTAAGGAGATTCGGAGTGCATTGGCCAACTATGGAAGCTGATGTCCAAAAGTTGTGCAAGGAATGCCCGATCTGCTGCACTAAACCACCTGTGGAACACGCCACTCTTTATCAAGTATCCATAGTGCCAGATTGGAGTGAACCACTAGTATCCTTCCTGAGGACGAAAACATTCCCTCCAGACATGACTCTGGCTAGGAAAAGGAGTTTAGAACAAGAAGTCCTGGATTACTCACTCATTAGTGATAATCTATATAAGCGTGGTAAAGATGGTTACCTGAGGCTATGTGTCCATGAAAGTGAATATCTTAAGATCTTGGAAACTGCTCACCAAGGTGTAGCAGGAGGACACTTTGGACCGGATCGGGTGATCAAGGCAATACTATTTGCAGGCTTCTGGTGGCCTACCCTTCACATGGATGCACATACCTATGTGAAACGGTGTGATGTCTGTCAGAGGATTCAGTATCCTATACGCAAAGATGAGATGCCACTGAAACCTATGATGGGTGGACGTGCGTTCTCTAAGTGGGGAATAGACTTCGTGGGTCCTATTAATCCCCCAGCGAAGGGTTCTCATGCGGAATACATCATTGTTGCAACAGACTATCTAACTAAGTGGGTAGAGGTAAAAGCCACGACAAAGAATGACGCTCACACAACTGCTAAATTCTTGTTTGAGCATGTATTCACAAGGTATGGGCTACCTATAGAGCTGGTAAGTGATAGAGGCACTCACTTCTTGAACGAAGTGATTGAAAATCTACTCCAAGAATTCTTGGTAATACATAAGAAGTCTGCCCCCTATCACCCTCAAGCTAATGGACAAGCTGAGAGCACTAATAAGATCTTATGCAATGTACTGACGAAATTAGTGAACACTAAACGCTCTGATTGGGACAAACAGCTACACCATTCTGTTTGGGCATATCGAGTTGCCTACAAAACGGTACTCCAAGCCACCCCCTTTCAGATGGTATTTGGCCAAAACGCTGTGCTACCCTTGGACTTCTTGATTCCTACATTGAGAGTAGCACAAGAACACGAATGGACAGGTCATGAGCTCTCCTCTAGGATCTTTGACCTTGAACGATTAGGAGAAACAAGACTGAGAGCAGCTGCAGGAATCTATGCAGCTAAGAAGAGGCAGAAGGCATACTTTGATGCCCATGTGAAGGATAAGGGCTTGAAAGCAGGAGATCTAGTTTTAGTCTATACACTGAAACAACACGCAAGGAAGCTAGAAAGGAGAGGCTACGGACCTATGATCATCAATAGGATCTCCACGAGTGGAGCAGTACAACTAGCCACCTTAGAAGGTGATATTCTCCCAAACTATATTAGCGGATGCAGAGTCAAGCTGTATCAGGAACCCCTCACGGAGGAAATGCTCAGCCGACTCACCACTGCCAAGAAACGCAAAGAGGAAGAAAAGCGAATTCGAGAAGAAGCTCAAGCAGAAGCTGTAGAACGCATCAGAAGGATGAAGTTACGAAGGCAAGGTAGAGATCAGCCTAGAACGAATGACTATGCAGATCAAGGATATCATATGGCCATGTGTGAAGTCGCAGGAACAAGCTCGCATAGGATAATTGATCGACGTCCTTTCATAACCCTAGATATAGGACAAGGAAAGAGTGCAAGGACCGTAAGAGCCTTGATTGACTCAGGTGCAGCCACTAGTGTTGTTAAATTGTCTTACTGTCAAGAGTTGCAATTGACTGTCAATCCTATGGAAGCATATCTCATAGGATTGGGAGGCGTGGAAACCCCTTGCATGGGTGAGGTGGAACTTCCCCTCTACATTCATGATGAGGCAATGACAGTTAAAGTACTAGTGTGTCAAGATGAGGACCTCACTG
Source organism: Ceratopteris richardii (assembly GCA_020310875.1). Taxonomy (NCBI): domain Eukaryota; kingdom Viridiplantae; phylum Streptophyta; class Polypodiopsida; order Polypodiales; family Pteridaceae; genus Ceratopteris; species Ceratopteris richardii. The sequence continues at coordinate 158,116,259 of CM035410.1, read as the reverse complement.
AACCCCTTGTCTTGGGTCAAGACTGGATCTATGACCAAGCAGTCAACTTAAACCTAAGAAGTGGACTTCTTCAGGTATGGGTCAATCATAGTCAAATTACAGTAGAGTTAGATAATGGAGCACTCAAGGAACTAGGAAAGGCACAGACTCCTGGTCCCTCCAGGGGTGCACATGAAGTTGACCATGCTGTTCTTGTCCAAAACTATGTGTTGCAGAAGAATGATATTCTCAAAAAAGGAGTCAGGGATGCAACGGAACTCCCTTCTTTTCCAAAGGCCAGAAGGAGGCAGCAACCAAAGGTGGATCAAAAGCAGAAGAAGCAGAGTACTACCTATGCCGGAAATCAAAAGTACCTGCGCAGCAAAATGTCTCAGCAAGTGAACCAAGTGTGGGTGTGGAAAGGCGAACACCCGGTTGCACTCACGCCAACCACACGGGCAAAGCCTCTTATTAGTAACCAACAACACGACACTAATAAGAAGTCTTTCAGAAATTCTTCTGCTAACGTGAAAACTATTTGGGTGCCCAAGAAGTCGATGAAGGCTAGCCCACAATCAAGACAAATTTGGGTGCCTAAGGCTTGCTTGCGGGCGCATATAGCTACGCGGAGGCCACAACCTATACAGCGTAACCCATTCACTCGCACTGCCAACATTCACTCGTTTCCAACACTCAGGAACACACCAAGGCCCATGAGCACGAACATAATCGCTTGTAAATGGGTCCCTAAAAAGCCTCATTTTCAAGTCGATACACCTATAAAGCTCTCTAGAGTCTCTACGAAACCAAGAACAAAACCCATCCACTGCATTTGGCAGCCTAAGACCTGTAATAAACCCCCGACCCCAATTTGTAAACTCATCCCCACTTACTAACTGCATTAGTCTCCTAGGACTACCCAAGCATTAACTACACACACTGTCTTCGTGCACTTACTAACCACTAACTCACCATCTACCTCATGTTAATGTTGTAACGGGGACAACAACGGATTTATTCTGTCCATTACGATGTTAACACGTGGTTCTATATTCTTATTCTCACAGAACCAACCAGCAAGCAGGGCCATGGCAGAAGCAGGAGGTGCTAGTTCTCAAGCCGGATCCGGTGCACAGATTGTGGACATAGAAACACTCCTCCTCGAGCCACATCTCACCGCAAGGCCGCAAGAACTTCAAGCCGTGCATGTGCTCCCCATTCAGGATCCTCCTCAAGGGCACACTTCTCAAGTAGGTAAACACGCTCACTGGTTCAGTGATGTCGCTGGACCATTGGGCGATGGAACCTATTTCTGGGAAGCTGAATTGGAATTTAATGGTAAATGGGGACGTTACCACTTTTTCACGCGCGAGCTTGAAAGCTATCAAAACGCCGAAGTCATGCGATCAGTTTGGACCAAAGCCGGTGTGGACAGTTATTTCAGGGCCCACTTACCAAAGCCAGATTTCTTACGATGTTCATATCTTATCAGTACCATCACGCCAAGCAGGGCCAAGGGAGGCGACAACACCTTTGTGTTACCCTCACTGCTGCCGGGTCATGAGCTTAAAAGATTCAAGCTGACCCTTAATCTGGTACGAGAAGCGTTGGGCATGTATGGCATGCACATCCCCACTGAAAAGGAAACCATGGTTCCAGGACGAATGAAACACAAAGATCTTAATAAGCTGAAGGATATGGTAGCGATGACACCTACCATTGCGCTTCACCTGCGGACCGTCATGCAACATTTTGCTTTCCCCGCCCAGGAAAGATTCACAATGCCCCCAAAGAAAATATGGTTCAGCTTGTATCTGGCAGAGACAGAAGGCCTTCCCATCAATGTGCCACATTGGATCATAGATCAGATCCACCTAGCCCATCAAAGGTGGAACAAGAAGCAGAAAAATGTGCTTCATGGATGTCGCGCTCTAACAAAGATAATCTACCGATGTCTGGCCTATGACGTGCCTATTCAGCGGGCACTCATATGGTCCCGCGCCCAAGAATTCCAGAGAAGACTATCAGCAGCAGGTCCCCCATCAAAGAAGATGAGGGGGGGAGTACAATTACCCTGTGCTCAACCAAGGGGAGCCACCACTACACCAGAAATTACCCCTCCCCAGACACGACGCGTTAGGCCATTCACAATCCGGCTACCAAGACCAAGCACAGATGGACCTAATCTGGTATTTCCACCCGTCCCATCAGATCTGGAATTCCCACAGGGTTTTACTCTAAATGATCTTACGGATGAAGAAGTAGCCCGACTGATCTATGATTCTAATCTCGAGACGGAAACAGAACGTGCTCAGGAACCACAACCCCAGACAACAACAGCAGCCCCCACCCGACCAGAAGTGGTAGAAGTCGACGTCGAGGAACAAGAGACAGAACAAGAAGAAGAAGCCTACGAGGAACAAGAATATGACGAGCTTTCAGAGCTGGCAAGTGCCCCTGCGTATTCGGCACAAATCAAAAGACTATATCGAACCATGCAACTAGTTCAAGAACAGCATAAGATGTCACTGGAATTGGGCAAGAAACTCATGAACCAGTTGCTAGCTGAGGAAGGTGTGGACGATTTGTTCATTGAGTCCATAAACCTTCATGCCGACGCCGTAGGAGTGGATGAGGCCATCCATGAGGCAATGGCTTACATTCACAGATTTGAGAAGAGGGTTCCCGTTCGTCCCAGGAGGTCCGGGGAAACAAATTCATATCAATGTATCAGCACCAGGAGAGACAACGCAAGCAGACGAACATCAGGAAGCACCACTGTCACCACCATCCCCACCTCGCACTACACAATTCACTCCACCACATGACACTAGCACCACCACGTCCACTACCACCACCATTGTCATGGGTATCCCACTCTCTCCGGGAATCCAATTCGGGGGAGTCACCATGCCCACTTTCACCACTCTTTTCACTGACGTCACATCCACTCCACCCACGATCCCCATCTACACTGTCACTCAAACAATTGACACTATGGAAACATCTCCTGCCACAGCACCGCTCCCTCCCCCCATGCCATCTTCATCTCCCATACCCCCTCCACCCACATCTCCACTTGCATCCACATCATTCACAACTCCCATTCCCGCCCCCATTCCCCCTGCATCTTCACCCCTCCCAGCATCGTTTAATGTAAATAGCATATTTTTAGCATTAAATCAATGTGTATATCAGCTTCAGAATGAGTACAGAGCTCTGGACGGCCGGTATCAACAACTGACAACACATCACCAGAACTTACAAAGACAATTTCACATTCTACAAGAGGAAAATGCAGAAGTGAATCAACGCTATACAACGCTTGAGCAGGCTCACCAAACACTATTGGAGGCACCACAACCATCGACAGAATCAGGCATCAAACAACTAGAAGCCTTGCTCGAAGTATACCACGCCGATAACCTACGAGTCAGACGCAACTTGGCGCTACTAAGGAAACATATGGCCACAACACTGGAGGAGAACAAAAGACTGCAAAAACAAAATGAAGAGAATCTGGAAGCGGCAATGGAAGGCTCCCCTCACGAGATAGATCCAGAGCAGTTCAAAGCAGTTCCCACGGAGACGATGAAAACCATTTTGGAAAGCTATGCAGATCTCCTGGAAGCCCATGATGACTTGGAAAGAGAGCGTGACACACTTCAGAGCAAACTTAAGGAACAGGAGGAACAACCGAAGAGTGTCCCATCAACCTCCACCTCAGACGAAGTAAAGGCCTTAACTGAGCAGGTAGCAGAATTACAGCAGAGGTTACTGACATACGAGAGGCAGCCATCTCCAGTGGTAGAACCAGAGCAAGAAGAGTTGGTCCCTATTGAGGTAGATGATTCGTACGAGGAACCTTATGTTCCTATGTCAATGCCAGGTGGGCGACGAACCTCAGAGGGACTAGACACATTGGAAGTGGAAGCACCCGAGTGGCTTCAAACACTGGAAAGGACAGCGAACACCCACGAAGAACGGGTGGCCATTCAGATCCAATCACTAGCGAACTTAGAAGAAACTGTCATAAAGTCTGAATATTTCAGAAGCATGTCTCATCATAGATGGATCGGCACCAATAATGACCAATATGTACCATTCTGTATACTTTTGGCCGATTACAACGCGGAGATTCAACGACAATGTGGCAAGCCTCCCACATTTGCTACACAATTTGGTCCAGATGATATACCGGAAAGTGCTCAGCGTGGGTCCATCCATCAACCCACCTAGAGAATCAGACTTTTGGAAACGTATCCTGAAATGGTCCGAACCTGGAATAATATGCCGTTGTTTATTAAGTATAACCCTTGTTACATCCCAGTTCTTCGATGACGCACCTGGCCTGAATTCACTATTGCCGTCAGAGACATCAAAGCCTGTGCAAAATGGTTGAATTATGTTTATCTAGCACCTCCACGAGGACCCCCCACGGTCAACTACATGATTTCTACAATCCGTCACTGGAGTACTCGGCTACGCAATAATCCTGATGTGATGGCCCAGATGTGTATGAAAATATTTGAATTAATGCTGATCACTTTCAGGACGTTTAAGAACATTAAGGACCCTCACTTCTCAGGTGCAGGCTTTGTGACAGGAAACCAGGATCTAGTGTACGATATGAGTACCACCCCGTCAATTGAAGTAATATATGCTTGGCACGCCAGAATCAAGTACCTCCCAGCCTGCTTTAAACAGACATTTGAGGAGATGTTCATCACAGGATTCTGGGAATATCACTCCGAAATCTTTATACCCAGACCATCACATCTCCTCCAATTATTTGCTGTGGAGAGAACCATTTACTCAGAACAATTGAGGGTGCCTCATCCCGATGTTCCCGGACCTGTGAATTGGGATGATTTGCTCACAGATCTAGCACGCGGCTTGCGCCTCGAAGAACACCACCTAGCCTCCGATGTCGTCCAATACTATGTTCAAAAATCCTCTAGACAAGGGTCTGTCAGGGGCGACATACGCGAGAGTGGGGGGGGTGTTGGCAGCAGTCAGGGAACTGAAGGAGCCACAAGACGAAGAGAGTCAGAGCGAAGGGACAGCACAAGCAGACATGGCAGTCAAAGAAGATCTGGCAAGTAGGCCAATAATTCTCTTCATGAAGAAGCAAGTATGAGCATTCACGCAGATCTAGCACTAAGGCAACCTTTAATTTTTCAAAACCTTTACACCAATTAAAAGTGATTCTCATCACTAAACACCATTGTAAATACCATTTCATCTTTTTGTAGCTCCATTTTGTGCAAGCCAAGGAGTCCTTGAGCTTGAGGAGCTTTAGAAGTATCTACCTGCCAATTTTCACATTTTTTAGATCTCGTTTGAGCCCTCTAATAAGCCCTGGAACCTAATTCTCTTCATGAAGAAGCAAGTATGAGCATTCACGCAGATCTAGCACTAAGGCAACCTTTAATTTTTCAAAACCTTTACACCAATTAAAAGTGATTCTCATCACTAAACACCATTGTAAATACCATTTCATCTTTTTGTAGCTCCATTTTGTGCAAGCCAAGGAGTCCTTGAGCTTGAGGAGCTTTAGAAGTATCTACCTGCCAATTTTCACATTTTTTAGATCTCGTTTGAGCCCTCTAATAAGCCCTGGAACCTAATTCTCTTCATGAAGAAGCAAGTATGAGCATTCACGCAGATCTAGCACTAAGGCAACCTTTAATTTTTCAAAACCTTTACACCAATTAAAAGTGATTCTCATCACTAAACACCATTGTAAATACCATTTCATCTTTTTGTAGCTCCATTTTGTGCAAGCCAAGGAGTCCTTGAGCTTGAGGAGCTTTAGAAGTATCTACCTGCCAATTTTCACATTTTTTAGATCTCGTTTGAGCCCTCTAATAAGCCGTGGAACCTAATTTTTAACTAGGCCGCACAATAGGTCTGAACAGGGCCAAAACTAGTCAAAAACTATAAAAGGAGCTAGAGAGCTCATTTTTGGGTAGTAGATTGTAATTGGAACAAACTTGTAAGAGCGTCCTAAAAAGTAATCTAAGAACTCCATTGATTCTCACTCTTTGTCTTGCTGTGCGTGCGCGTGTGTGTGCATGTTGGTGTGCTTCTCACTCACGCACTTGTGCCGTCACTTGCTCGAGGTCTTCATACCATCCTCACGTCTTCCCGGATTGACATTAAAGGAGGTGCTACTCATCACTGAGCTACACAAGAGAAACCCCCTCAACATACAGATAACAACAATACTACCCACAATAGCATCATGAGTGGTTCACAGTCACAACAACAAACACCCCCACAGCCCCAACCATAGTTTCAGCAACAGCAACAACAACAGCCATAGCCAATCATTCCACCTCGACCGATTCCAACCGGAGTGAGATATACAAAATTTGGTGGATTTCTAGGAGATGACCCTGATGCACATGTTTGCACATTCGAGATCAGTTATGCAGTGTTGAATCATCCACTAGATCCGGCATACAAGGCCATTGTATTTCAGGCCACATTGGTTAATCATTTCGGTAATTATGATGATGTGAGAGACGAGTTCTTATAGAGGTTCCATTTGAAGAAGAACCCTGCAGAAATCTTTGACTATGTGCAGAAGAATCGACAGAAACCACTGTTGGGAGAAATGGTAGGATGTACTCAAGAGATTGAGTTGAAGCTGCTAGACCTGCTTTGCTTCAGCCCTCCTTTGCTTCAGATATGCTTAGTACACTTGTTTAGCTTCCAAATGATACCAAGAAAGCATCTATGTACTTTTCAAATGATATGTGTAATGATCAAATCAAAACAGACTACTTGAGACTTCAAGAATCCAAGAAAACTTGCTATTTTTGTAGTGACGCCTACTCAGTCTTTCACTCAGTGTGATCAGCACACTTACAATTGATCTAATTCCTTCTGGACATATTAAATTAGCTTAACAAGCTACCATTTGCAAGTGGAATGAGAAGAAATGATAAACTACTCACTGAGAAACCAATTTAGCAAAATTATATGTACCCCCGACTTTTTAGGAACACTGCAGCAGAATACTAGAGTCCACTTCGAGCGCGATTTCTCTCAGATGGCTGACCCTTTGACCTTGAAATTTTGTAGGCATGTAGTATGCTTGGAGCTGGTTCCAATGTGCTTTGAATCATTTGATTTGGTTTAGTAGATCCTGAGATATGCCCTATTGAAGTTGACAGACTTGGAGTAGATGACTCAGAGACAACAGAGATAGTGAATGTGTATACTTCTATTGATTGATGTAGTTGTACAATCTCATTAGCATGACAAGCATAGCTAAATGAGGTGTTGTGGTGTAGGCTATGAAGTAGCACTAACACACACTGAGTTACAATGGTAGAATGCCTCGGGGAGTGAGCTCAATTAGACCAGCTAACCCGCGACTTTTTGATTGCATCTTTTATAGAGAATGAGATGAGATTTGAATTTGAATTCAAATTCAAATCTCCTATAATCACTCCTCTAAAAGTAGGGAGATATTCTCTCCAATTACACCATCCAAATTCCATGACTCTAATCAATTAGGTGTGTATACATAATGCCAAGTCACTTAGACTTTTACAAGGAGTAAAAGGATAATAAATCATAGGTATGGGTTCCTATGCCCTTTCCTTCAAGTAAGGCCTTGATGAAATTTGTCCAAGCTAATCTTACAAAGTTCCAAGCCAAGTGTGAAGGCTTGAAATGCACCAACAGCTCCCCCTCAAGCCAAACACTTTGGCTTAAGTCTTCATCATTAGTCTTCAATCACATCCTGCAATCCAATCATGGATTTGAATCTGCATAACTTGTTTCCATCCAATGCTTTAGTGAGTAAATCTGCACACTGCATATTAGTAGACACATATGTCAATTGAATCTCTTTGCTCAGTAACTTCTCCCTCACATAGTGGTAATGAACCTCTATGTGTTTGGTTCTAGCATGATATATTGGATTAGCTGCAAGGTGAAGAGAGCTAGTATTATCTCCAAAGATAATTGGAGGTCTAGTGTATAGACCTAACTCTGTATACAAGAGGTTCAACTAGATAGCTTCTTGAGTGGCATTGGCAAGCCCTCTATACTCTGCTTCAGTGGATGACAATGCCACTGTAGGTTGCTTCTTGGCTGACCAAGAAATAGGTTTATCTCCTGCAAAACAAATGTAACCTGATGTGCTCCTCCTATCATCCTTGCATCCTGCCCAATCTGCATCTGAATAAACTTTAATGTCAATATCTGATGTATAAGGAAAGTACAAACCATGACTTTGAGTTCCTTTGAGGTACTTCAAGATTTTCTTTGCTGCCTCTAGGTGAGGTACCCTTGGTTTGTGCAGTGAATTGGCTTAGCACACTAACTCCATATGCTATGTCAATTCTTGTCAAGGTAGCATAGTTCAAACTACCTGCCATGCTTTGATATCCTGTAATGTCTTGTATTTCATCCCCTTCATGAGCACTTAGCTTTAGGTTGACCTCCATTGGAGTACTTGAGACTTTAGCATCCTGCAAATCAAACTTCTTGACCATATCCTATACATACTTCTTTTGAGTGATATATATACCTGAGTTGGTGTAGACTAACTCAAGACCTAAGAAGTACTTCAATAATCCAAGATCATTAATCTTGAACTCTTTCATCATCTGTCCCTTGATGTATCTAATCCCATTGACATCATTGCCTATAATGATGATGTCATCAACATAAACACACAAGTAGATTACCTCTGTACTACTTCTCTTTATGAATAGAGAAGTGTCTGCTTTACTCATCACAAATCCTTGGTCTTGGAGATAGGTTGTCAACCTGTAATTCCATGCTCTAGGTGCCTGCTTCAATCCATATAGAGCCTTCTTCAATTTACAAACATAGTTTACCTTCTTGGGATCTTCATAGCCAGGTGGTTGTGACATGTAGACTTCTTCAGATATCCATCCATTCAAGAAAGCATTCTTGACATCTAATTGGTACATGTATTCTTGGATGCAGCTACACTCACCAATATTCTGATAGTTGGCATCTTAGCCACAAGAGAAAATGTCTCCTCATAATCAATGCCTTGGGTTTGTGCAAAACCCTTGGCAACCAACCTAGCTTTGTACCTGTTTATTGTTCCATCAGAATTCCTCTTTAGCTTGTAGATCCATCTGGATCCTATCACCTTCATAGAGTCTTTCTTGGGTACCAAGTCCCAAGTATCACTTTCCTTGAGAGCTTCCATTTCTTCATCCATAGCTCCTTTCCATTCTGGTTTGGTGATTGCTTCTTCATAGGTACCTGGTTCTTCATTCAACAAATCCTTTGCAAGATATACAGAATGCTTGGTTACAAGAGAAGTATCATACCCATATCTGATAGGCTTTTTACTTTCTCTCTGAGATCTCCTCATTGCTTGAGTTGAGGATTCTGGTATATCCTCTAGCTTCTTTATCTTCATCTTTCCTTTGGACTTCCATGCCTTGAATTCCTCAAGGTTAATTGTATCATCATCATCTGAGCTTGAGTCTTCTTTCTGGATTGGTTCCTCCTTGGTGAGCCTTGGGAAGTCTTCTTCCATATTATAGGGTAGACTAACCTTCCTGCATTCATTCTCATACCATGAGTCATTCTCATCAAAGATGACATCTCTGCTTACCTTGAAGCCTTTGTTTGTTGGGTTGTAGAATCTGTATCCCTTTTGGTTCAAATCATAACCAATGAAGATACATTTTTCAGCTTTAGGGTCTAGCTTTCCCCTTACCTGTGAGGGAATATGCACATATGCTACACAACCAAAGATTTTGCAATGATTCAGAGAAGGTCTCTTACCATGCCAAACTTCATATGGTGTCATGCCATCAAGTGATTTGGATGGCAACCTGTTGATGAGATAGGTGGCAGTAGATACACTTTCTGCCCAAAGATAATTTGGCAATTTCTTTTCATTAAGCATAGACCTAGCTGTTTCTACAATGAGTCTATTCCTTCTTTCAGCTACCCCATTTTGTTCAGGTGAGTACCTTGTGGTTATCTCCCTCTTGATGCCTCTTTCCTGCAAGAAATCTTCAAACTCATTGGAGAAGTACTCTCCTCTCCATCTGACCTTAGCCTCTTCAAGCTTCTTCCTGTTTGGTTTTCAACAAGTGCAAGATACCTCTTGAAACAATTAAACACTTCATCTTTATGCTTCATAAAGTATAAAATTGTCCACCTGCTATAGTCATCAATAAAGGACACATAGTACCTTGAACCTGAAATGGAAGGGTCATTGCTAGGTCCCCAAACATCTGTGTGTACCAAGTCTAGGTAGTCTTCATGCATGAAACCTTTCCTTGAATAGGGCAACCTGTGAGACTTACCAAACTGACATGCTCCACACTTATAAATCATGTGTTGCTTGGATACATTAGGTATCCCAAGCACACATTGATCCCTGCACATTTGCTTTAGGGTTCTTTCACCTATGTGACCTAACCTCTTGTGCCATATTTCTAACTCTGAAAGTGTTTGATCCTTGTAGTTGTATAAAGCAATATTTTTTGTATCTTCTAGCTCAAAAGTAAACAATCTACCTGATTTCTTTCCCTTGGCAATTCTTTTGAAACCATGTCTTGGGTCCTCCACATATGCTCCATGTTGAGTGAACCTGACCTGCAAACCTTTCTCCACAATCTGACCAACACTCATTAGATTCTTGGTGATGGTTGGTACATAGAGTACCCTGCTTAATAGGTTCTGGTTACCATCACATGTCTTCACATTTCCAATTTTTACAACAGAATGTTTAGTGTCATCACCTGTCTGTACCTGATGTTTGCCCTTGGGTTCTTCCAAATCAGAGAGTAGCAATTAGCAAGTATTGGAGAGGAGATTGAAGAGGAACAAATAGTCAGGCAAGTAACAAATGGACTCTCAAGGCAGATGATAAGTGGGAAAGCTTCACCACTGCAATGGACCTCTACATGGACATGCATACCCCAGATCTCACAACACTTATGGGCCAACTATTCACACATGAAGCAAAGTTTACAAAGGCAGGAGATCAATCAAAAGGTAACAACCCCTCTGCTCTATATACTGATAAGAAAGTTAAGGATAAAGGTAAAGGGAAAAAACAGGAAGAAGAAGGCTCTACCTCCCAAGCTAATTATGCAGGGAGAGGTAGATCTTCAAGAGGAAGAGGCAGAGGAGGTAAGTCAGGTAGGGGGAGACCCTACAACTCATCACCATGCAACATTTGTGGATTGTCCAATCATACCACAGATGAATGCTACAAGAACTACAAGAATCAGAGAGGAAGAGGCTATTCAAGAGGTGGATACTCTCAAGGGAGAGGCGGGTTCAACCAACACCAAGGCTACAATGGATACAACAATCAATACAACAACAATTACAACCACAACCACAATGGTAACTACCAAGGTGGATTCAGAAATAGAAGGGATTACAACAACTACACAGAGGAGCAAGATGACTCCCTATTGATCATGAATATGACCTCCAAGGCAGGTACAAATGATGATCATTTATTTTACATTGACTCAGGATGTTCTAACCATGTAGCTGGCAATGTGGCAGTAGATAGTGGAGCTTCTTGCCATATGACCAGTAAAAAGGATTGGTATAGTTCCATAGTGCCTCTGCGGGAATCCATCAATGTAGTGGTGGGAAATGACTCCAAGTGTCCAGCCGAAGGAACTAAAACCATCTCTTTTATCACTTCTCCAAGTGTTGAGAAAAAGTTATCCGATGTTCTCTATGTACCTACACTTAAAAGAAATTTGTTGTCAGTTTCTGCAATAACAGATCGTGGACTTGAAGTTCACTTCAATAAGAGTGGTGCAAAAATCATGGATTCATCAGGTAATGTTGTAGGTAAAGGGATACAACGGGATAACTTGTATGAGTTAAGTGCTTTAACTGCTACAGAAGATAAAGATGTAAGCAGGTTATGGCACCAACGATTTGGGCATCTCGGATTTGCAGTTTTGAAGGAGATGCCAAGAACAGGGATGGTTGCTCATTTGCCTGCATTTTCAGAGTTGCAAGAACCTTGTGAAGCTTGTATGATGGGCAAGCAACAATGAAAGGCATTTCCAAGAGAGACCAGCAATCGATCTCAAGCTCCTCTAGAGTTGGTACATGCTGATCTCTGCGGTAAAATGTCTACACCTACTTTAGGAGGATCTTTCTACTTTTTGCTGTTAGTCGACGATTATATTAGAAAGATGTGGGTTTATTTCATTCGAGAGAAGGCTAATGCTTTTGAAAAATTTAAAACGTGGCATAAGTATGTAGAAAATGAATCAGGAAGGAAACTAAAGAAATTTAGAACAGATAGAGGAGGTGAATTCTTGTCAACAGAATTCAACAGTTACTGTAAGGAGCATGGTGTGAAAAGGCAACTTACCACAGCTCATACATCTCAACAAAATGGCGTTGTTGAGCGCAAGAACAGGACAGTAGTTGAAATGGCTCGTTGTATGTTGAAGGCTCAAGACATGCCTGATTCATTCTGGGCAGAAGCAGTCAATACAGCAGTCTACATCCTCAATCCTACACAAAAGCACTGAAGGGGATGACTCCTCAAGAAGCATATTCTGGTAAAAAGCCTTCAGTTTGGCATTTCAGAATTTTTGGTTGTTTCTGTTATGCACATATTCCTGATTCAACAAGATCAAAGTTGGATTCAAAAAGCAAAAAGTGTGTCTTCCTAGGATATAGTGAAGAGTCTAAAGCATACAGGTTGTGGGATCCTGAGGCAAGGAAGATTTTTGTCAGCCGAGATCTGGTGTTTGATGAACGACCATACTTAGTAGAAGATAAAGGTAAATCTACTATCTCATCAAACGGAGAAATATCTCACCTTGTGCCTATCAAAAGACAGGTTAAAGTTGAGGAGGAGGAAACATCTGATGGAGAAATTTCCTCAATAAAAAGCCAGCAATTGTAGCTGCACAGCGTAAGCCACTACCAAAGTGGGCACAACAGCTCTTTGATGATCACAATCCACATGTAGATGTACCAGAATCATCATCGGATGGATTACGAAGATCAAAGAGAATAGAGGAGCAAAGAAGGCTTTTATAATTAACCAAGGAAACTTCTAATTCTAGAATTTTCTATTGAAATCCTTCTATCAATTTATCAAAAGCTAATGTCGACTCCATTAGTTTAGTCTGAATCTCCGTAGCATCCTTCATTACTTCTTCTTCTCTAGCCTGACAAGAGATTTCCAAAATTTTTGCCTCCTTTTGGAGCTTGTCCACCTCCGGTTCTTTGTCTGCCAACACAAGGTTGGCATCCACATAGTGTTGCTTTCATTGTGCTACTTGCTTTTCTAACTCGATGATTCCCGCAACTTGAGCCTGTACCGTATCCAGAGTCTCTTGAACTATTTGTAACCTTTCTTCCAATGCTATAAACTCTGAATTCCGGACTACCAATATTTCCTCCACTTCCGCAGTCAAAATACTCTATCTTTTCAATTCACCACTCTGATCTTTAACCTTGGTTTTTAGTCTTTGTAATTCTTGCTCAGCTTTCTGCAACTTTGTATTTAACTCTTTATTGCTTTTCTCTAACTTCTGATTTGCTTTTTGCACTTGACCAGTCTCTGCTTGCAATCAAGCTATGATCTTAGACTTTTCCTCCACAGTAACTTTTAGAGTATTATTTTCTGTCAAAGAATCATTTAAGTCTTCAACTAGTTGTTCATTCACAAGACTGTCACGACCTCTGTTCTCACCTCTTACTGCTTCTATCTCTTCTTGCAACTGAGTAATCTGAGCTGTCATCTGCTCTTTTTTTGCAACCCAGTTATCTTTTTCCCATATCATAGCATCATACTTATTCTGGAAATCTTCCAGTTTCACCAAACTCCAGGCTAACCCATGAGCCAAATCACCAAGTATTTCTGGTCGAACAATCTCCTTATTATACATCCATGGATATATCACATTTGTGGATCTCAGTGGAGGTAACTTCACTCTACCCTTGGAAGTTTTCCATTTGTCAACTAGGCCACATTCTTGAAATGTATGCAACACGGGTACTCTACATGAGGTCTCACGCTGTTGTTGCTTCCGGGACTGTTCTTCTTCAGCCTCCTTTTGTGCTGGCTCTTCCTCGTTTTGTAATGCCTCTTTCTCATCTTCCCTAACCTTCCTCTCTGCTTCTTCCCTAGCCTTCCTCCTTGTCCTTCCTCCCTGGCCTTCCTCTCTTCCACCTGGCTCCTTCTAATTTCCTCCTCTTTGTCAAGCTTAGTATCAAACTGTTCCTAAGAAGTGTTACATCTCGAACTCCGCTTTGCCACTCATTTCTTCTGTTAAAACCACTTTCTGTGTTAAGTCGCTTTTAATCTCGTTTCGGGTTCTTGGGGATGGCTAGGGGTCTGACAGTGCAGAGGCCCTTTATTTGATTTTCCCAAGTTAACTATTCAACTAAGCAGTCACTATACTTTCAAAGCAACAACTTCCGCTACACAGTTAATACTTGCAAGTTACGATTATCTTACACAGTAACTTATCGCGCGAGTTAACCCTCACACAGGCGCACAAACTTATTAATGTTAAGACAACGTTACTGTGTTAATAATGAATTACTGCAATTCACAAGAACAGAGTAACAATACGCAAGATATCTGCAAATCTACACACGATCTTCTGGGCATCGTCGCCCAGACAAAGTCTGGTGAACCCGCCTCTCTCATGCGGAAGAATCACTGTAATGCCTTTTTATTAAAGGGTAAAAGTTACAACTATTTGCTATGCCTTTTCGGTGCGTGCGATATATGAAAAATACAATCCATTCTAGCGACCTTACACTAGCACGCACGGTGGACTCGAACCCGCAAAGGAAAAGAAAACTAAGGATCATCAACGATGCCTTATATGTAAAGTGTTCGGGCCAACTTAAATGTTCGGGTGATCTTTTGTTTCAGGGAATCCAACATAATCTTCAAAGTTTCTGGCTCTACCAGTTGTGCGTCTGTTCTGACTGAACTAGCCGCAATGACTTGACTCATCAATAGTTTTGTTTGTGTCTGCAAAAATGATTCCTGCAAATAAAAGTCATTGGCTAATGCAGCATCGCGTCCGATCTTCATCTCAGCTATTTTTGCATCTATCTGTGATAATCTTTTTGCTTGAAAGCCTAATTGCTTCTCTCTTCGTTCCAACTCTTCAGTTTGAAACTGCATTGTTTTATAATAGGCTTCTCTCTCTTGCTGCACACCATCAAGTTCTTTCTTTAACTATATTGTCCTGCAAATTTCTTCTTCCAAAATACGGCTCTTCTGAAACAGTTCGGCAAACACTATCTTTAATTCTACAGTATTCTGCATGGCCAGGTCAGCCATTTCTTGTCCTTTTTGCACTACCTCAACAAGCTCTGCACGAGTGTCTTCCAGCAAATTGCCAAGTGCCACACGAGCATCTTCTTTGTCTTGCACCATTTGCTGCAACTAAGATATTTCCGCATCACGAGCAGCTAAAAGATCGTTCTTTTCTTTCAATTCAGCAATTGCAGCGTCGCGTTGGGCAATCAGAGTGTCCCTTTCTATTAATTGCTCTTGGAGTAGTTGTAGCTGAACCTGCAGAGCATGGTGTTTGTTATTGATCTTTGGAGTTGTCCTCTCCAATCATTTAGCATAAAGAATCAACAAGACATCTTTATTTTGTCAATCCTGGAAGTATTCTTGAGACCACAGCCCCTTCAAGATAATAGAATCCAAGAAATAAGAGAATAATGGCTGGATTTCTGAGAATAGTGAAAATGAAGAGGAATTTCTAGGGTTTGGATTATCTTGAGCAAATCTCCACCATTTTCTACAATCTTGGTGTCTATTGCATGCTATTTTATCAGCAGAACACAATCATGAAGTCAAAATCAAAAAATATCACCTGCACCTTACAGACGAGACAATCGCGATTCTGTGCAAACAGAAGATTTTCAGCTCCAGCACCATTCTTCATCAACTCATCACTCAACACAACAGTATTCAACTCTCTTCATACACATTCAACAGATTTACACAATAGAAGCTCACAAATCTCCATGGATACACATGAATAAGACTCACAAATCAAAAAAACCACACAAAAGAGGAGAAAACACGATTTTCAGCAAAAACTCCTTCTCTATTCACTTGGATAGCATGTAAACAAATGATTAACCAACCCCCTCATAATAGAGGAAATTAGCTTATATACATTTTCAAGTGTCCCTTTTCACACTTGAATTTTGGTCCTTTCCTCTATTATTCTAAAATTATGCTATCTAGGAGTTTCCAGAAATTCTAAAAAAATTAAATAAGATTCTATCCTATCTAAGGAAGACTCTTCCTTATTTTTACAACAATTGCATAAATATTTTTACAAATTTCTATCATTTTACAATTATTTTTCTTCAAAAAGGCTTCCAAAAATGCATCTTCTAACATCCTTCCCCTCCTAAACCTTTTGGCTCCTGACAAAAGATTTTCCTGCTCTTCTGCACTGATCACTTTTCTTCACTTCTTCTTTCTTTGATATACTTGTGACAGCAAATCATGGCTTTTCCTTTCTGTAACATTTAGATTATTGACCATTTCAAATAATGCCTTTCTCCACTGTACTGCAGCTTCTGGTTTATCAATGACATCCTTCTTCAAATACTCTGTATAGGCAGCTTCATATGCTGTAAGTCTGGACTTAGTAACAACTGACAGATTTCCAAAAATCTCTGACTCTCTTTCAAAAAACCCGTAATCAAAGGCAGCTTCAAAAATTTGCAAGTAATGACTGCCCAAAAATATCACTCTGCTGTAATATGCCATTAAGCAGATTCTGTCAGGTGTTTCGCTCAAATCAAATAATAATGCATTTGTTGGAGAATTAAAGCTGATATAATTTAGAGTTCTGATATCTGTGTCGGTGTATGTTTCTATACAGACCAAAATTAATCTCATTATTCTGATAAGTAGAATGCACGCAGGGTCATTTACATCCTTGTATGTAGCTATTACGGACTCAATAGTATTCACCATGTAACTCTTTGTAGGCCATCTGCCTGCCTTTGGACCTGCTATTTTTGGGAAATTCAACCACTTAGGTGGAATTTGTCCTTCTCTTCGTCTTTCCCAAAAAATTGTCCATTCCCTCCTTCGTGCCACTGGACAGTAAGCTGGATTGATTTTTAAATGAAGAGGTGCCTCCTTCCAAATTTTTCTACATTCTTTGTTGGCATCGGACCATTTATTTCTCCACTTTGGATTGGCTCTTTCAAATAGTTCTTTAGTCACATTGATGTCCTCTTCATACTCAAGATATTTGTTTGGAGGTAGCCCAACTCTGGCCATCTGATAGTTCTTTATACTCTCCATAATCATACACAATGGTATTCCCAATCCATCTGCAGCCCAGTGATGCTGATCTGGATTAATCCCCTTATTTAATGCAAATGTAACAATTTGTTCTTCATATTCATCATGCATCTTCCTAATAAACTCCATTCTGGAATCTCTATTTGTCAGCAGTTTTTTCACAAAATGTTCTGAATATTCTGATTATTTTCTTTTGTTTGCGGTTCACTATCATGTTGTATTCCCTCATTATTTTCTACCCCATATTCTTCTGCATATGTGGTTTCCACATGTGTTTCTTCCTAGATTTATGGCTTATCCAATTTTTTCTGTAATTCTTCTATAGTCATCATCAGACTCCCATTCTGTTGTGCCCATAATTCTCTTTCTTTTTTCCATTCATTCTGTTCCTTTTCTCTCCTTGTCTGCCAATCACTTCTTTCCTTTTCCATATCCAGGTGTAGCTTATTATAGCCTCTCATAGATGTAGCAGCATGTGTACTAGCCTGCTTTTCTAATTCCTTGGCTTCTTTTAATTCTCTTTGTAATCTCTGAATCTCTTTATGTAATCCTTCCTTTTCTTCGCCTGTCATCTAGGCTGTCTGACTTTCCTCCTTCAACTGCCCTTCCTCCAATAGTAACTTGTTAATTTCTTCATTTGCTTTAGTCAAAATTTGATAAGAGGTTTGCAGAGTTCTATATCTTCCCTCAATCTTTCTCAACTCCTTTTCCAATTTAGTGTTCTGCTCTGTTAGGTTTGCACTCTTTTCTTCTAGATATTGAATCTTATTCTGCTTCTGCACTTCTAGTTCTTCCAAAGCAATTATTTTATTGGTAAATTCTTCGTTTTTCTCTTGTACCTTCCTCAGTTGCTCTGACATCTGCTCCTTCTCCCTTTTATGCTCTTTAATAATCATACTGCCTTTTTCAAATTCTGACTCTGCTACCATCCCTGAAATAATCATGTTCTGGCTAGAAGGTCTAAACTATTCAATGTTATTCATAATGATCTGACATGCTAATCTTATACTTTTTGGTATTCTTTCCAATCCCCCTTCCATTCCCATTTGTTTAGTTTCTAGTTGTTTGTCCTCTTTGCCTTCACTCTCCTCTTCCTCTTCTTCTTCATATTCTATAATCTTGGCCTTGTTTTCTTCATTGCCTGGATGAGTGTCCAGTGTTTCTGAATCTACCATGTCTTCTTGAACACCTGAATTATTTTGCTCTAAAACATCTGAGATCAGCTTTATTTCCTGTACCTTTTCCTTCTCCAACACCTGTTGCTTGTCTTCAGAGAGGTGTCCTTCCTTTATTTGTATCTCCTTTTCCTGGCTTAAAGTTTCCTGGAACAGAGTATATTCAGTTTCCCTACCAGAGTTTCCTTGACATTCACCTGTTTGTTCTTCCTGTCTTTCCTTTTCCTGGGCTAGAACTGATTCAGTTACTTCAAAATCTTTGACCTGATCATTACTTCTTTCCTCTTTGTGTTCTTCTTCCTGCTCATCAATGTTCATGAGGTCCATTGCTACCTCTTGTTCTTGATCCTCATTGGATGTAAATTCCTCATTGTTCTTCAAATCATGCAGTACATCCTTTATGCTCTGGATGATCTCCTTTTCCACTACTCCCCCTGTGACTTCTTGAATATTGCCTTTCACAACTACTTCCTCTGCTTGCTGAATTGGATCTTGATCTGTACCTTTTTTATTTATGACTGAACTGTTTATCTGTGCCTTCTTGGCTATTTCTTCTATGCTCTCTTCTAGTTTGAAGTAGGTTTGTGAGGGTTTTGTCCATATGGATTTCATCCCAGTATGCACTAGTCCACAACTAACTTCTTCCCTTATCTCACTTGCCTGTTCTATCATAGCTCCTTTTCCCTTCATCAACCTTCTTTCATCTTCCATACTGAGCTGTTTTCCTGCCTGTTCCTGAATTGGCTTCTCCTGAGACTTCTTCTTCAATTCCTCAGGTGTTTTTTGTTTCTCAGAGGCCTGTGTAATTACATTAGGAGTATTTGGTATTGAAAAATTTAGACTTTTTAGCAAAAAGCTCTCAATGTCACTTTCAGAATCAGATGAAAAGTGTGAAGGTCCTCCTCTTTCTGGTTCTGTGGGTCTTGATGCTTCTTCCACAGTGGATGGCTTCTGTGTTTCTTCCATTATAACTTCCTCCCTCTCTTTGGTGATAATAGTTTCAACTATGGATTTTCCCTTTCCCTTCTTGGTCAATTTCTTCTTTTGTACTGATTTGTTTGGAACCTTCTTTTTCACCACAGTAGTGGTTCTGGTCTCTGGAGGTCCTTGCAATTCCTTGAAGTAAGCTAGCAACTCAACCTCTTTTTTGACAAACACTTCTTCTGTTTCGGCTGTCATCATTTGATCATGGAGTGCTTCATAGTGCTCCACCTCCTCCTGAACCCAATCTCTAGCTTTGCATGAATAATCTTCCAGCATTTTCTGATATTGTGCCTCATACATAGCTCTTTTGTTATTTCCTTGGGTTAAATAGGTGTATAATTGCTCTTTGCTTGTTTGGGGTGGATGAGGTTCACTAGAGGATTGAACCTGTTTCTGTGCCTCCTCATGTTCCTCTTTTGTAGCTTCCTCCATTTCTAGTTCAACCTTCCTTGGTTCCAACCTTCTTTTCTTTACAGGAATTACTTCCTCAGATATCATCTTCCTTTTCATACCTGTTTCCCTCATGCGGGTTTGTCCTTCTGTTTCCCTTTCAGCCATTTTCCTTGGAGGACTCTTGATTCTAGCCATAAGACTTCTGAAATTCTGTGCCTCTGGAGCCAATTTCAATTGTTCTTCCATCCCTAGAACATGATAAATGATTCTTGTTAAGAACTGGGCTCCATTCATGAACTTCTTCTGTTCCCAGTGTTTTGCTGCTTCTTTCAGCTGTTCATGGATGTATGGTGAGACATCCATTACTCCAAAAGGTTTGGTTCTATCCTTGCTGTTGAACATCAATAGTGTCACTGACTTATGTGGCATGGTATACCTTGGTAGTTTTGGAAAGCAAAAGTACTGTAAGAACATCCTTATGGCATATTCTTCATTCTCCCTTCCTTTAAAGTCAGTGAATTTTGCATATCCTGTATAGGTTTCCTTATTCTTTTTGACAAAGCTCGGGTCAAGTTTGGTTCCCATTGTGTAGAATTGCAATGCTGCTCTGATATGTTCCGCCTTGATAGTGATACCTACTTCCTGATTATCCTTGTTTTTTACTTTGCACCTGAAATAGGCCTCATTCCCTCTTCCTATTTCCATCAAACTGCTCATTACTTGTGCTACTCTCTCAAAATCAATGAAAAAGATAGGCTCCTCCAATATTCTGTGCAGTCCTACTGCCTTCCATCTTTTCATATTAACTGCCACTCTTTGGAACCTGTAGAACTCCTGGCACAACATTGTATACTTATATCCCTACTCCCACTGTGAATATGTGCTGACCAATGATGTTTAGGGTCTCCTTAAGTTCCTTCACCACCTTCTCAGCTTCTGAAATTTCTGATTCTTCATCTGACTCTAGGTCCACCTGTTCCTCCACAGCTTCACTGTCTAGAAACCAATGGCCTCTTGACAAAGTTACTGATTCTGCCTTGAAGTCATGAATTGGCAACTCCTTTGTATTCACCATTCTGAGGAAAACAATATGTGCAAAGAAAAACTCTACCCACATAAGTCACAAGAAATCAAAGAGTAATATTTATTTTGAGATGTCATGACATAATATTTATTTTGAGATGTCATGACATAAGAATGAAAATAAAATCCCAAATAAATTTTGTTTCTTCATAAAGACTCAAGAAGTGAGCATTACAGGTGTAGCAAGATGTCTAGTGCAGTTCCTTTTCCTAACCACTCTTTTGGAGAAAAACAAATCATTTATCAATGATAGAAACAAAAATTAATTAATAAAAAATAAAAAATAAATAGATCTCTACTATTCTTCTACCTAGATCTTGCTTTGTGCTATATAATTTTTGTAAAAACAAAAAATAAACAATTTTTCTTTCTCTTCCTTTTTTTTTTTGATAATAAATGTTTTTCTATTTCTTTTCTTCCCCTCCTAATTCTCTTTTTTAGAAAAGAAAATCAGGGCTAATATATATTTTTTCATAATTTTTCAACATGTTATGATTTTCTAGATATAGATCAAATCTAGATGATCTTTTTTCCACTGGAACAACTCTGATTTTTTAACCCAATACTTCCTGACTCCAATTGGTCTGGTTCCAGGCAAACAACCATTCCCTTTGGATAAGCATTTGGTAGGAGTTTTTGGTCTCCATATCCATTTTGTCCTTGATTCCTGTTTTGATGAGCAAACCTCCTGTAGGCTTTGATTCCATGTGCTTCTTGTTCTGATGCTTTGATTCTTTGGACAATTCCATGATTGCCATCTTCTTCCTATCTCTCCATCCTTCTTTGTTCTTCCAATCTTTTTCTGATTTTGATTATATGAAGCTTGATCATTTAACATTTGTATTGGTAATGTTTGTGTATCCTCAAATGCAAAAGTGAATCCTTCCAAGTGTATATCATGCATATCTGATTGAATTTCCTGTTTCTCATTACTCAATAAAAATATTAAAAACCTTTTGTCATTTATGTTCAATTTAAGCTTCATTTTTTCAAAATCCAAGATCACTTTACCTTGTTGAAGCCATGGTTGACCTAAAATCACTTTTTCAGTCATCAAATTATCTGGCCATTCTTCACAGTCTATTTTCATATATTCTTCATTAAACTTTACTTCAATAGTCAGTGAAGACATGCTCTGTACTATTTGACCTTCCAAAGTTTTGATTAGGGTTCTACTTTTAGTTCTTTTTATGTTGAACTTACTTACCAAAGCTGAACTAATCAGATTTACTTGTGCTCCAGTATCTATCAAAACCCTAATGCTTTCATTTTGAAAATCCATTATCATCACAGGGACATGTTCCTTTGGTTTGAGAGGATTTTCACACAGACAGACTTCCCTAAGCTCATTGATTTTTCTTATCCTTTCTAGAGCTTCCTATTGAGCTTCCTTTCTCATGTCTTCCTCTTCTCTTTTCCTGTTTTGAGCTTGTTGCAACCTTCTCCATTCATCAACAGTTAATGGGCAATCATACCTCTTAACTCTACATCCACTTATAAAATTTGGCATGATTTCTCCGTCTATGTTAGCTAGTTGAATGGCTCCACTGTTGCTTATCTGATGTATAATATATCGTCCATGTCCTTTTTTCTGGAACTTTTTCTGATGTTCTCTGACTGTGTAAGCCAACACTAGATCTCCTACCTGTAGATCTTTCTCTTTTATGTGAACATCATGATAAGATTTTTTCCTTTTCGTGTCCACATATAAACTCATAATGGCTTGGAGTCTAGATGCTCCCAACTTTTCCAATTCCATTACTCTCTCTGATAGTTCATGTCCAGTCCAATTGTAGTGACTTCCTACTTTTAATGTTGGAATAAGGAATTCCATAGGTAAAACTGCATTTTGTCCATATACTAGATTGAATGGTGTGCTCCCTATTGCAGTTTTGTAAGCCACTCTATAAGCCTAGGACATGATTAAGTTGTAGATCCGAATCATTCCTATTTGTGTTCACTAATTTTAATAGTATAGTACAAAGTACTTTATTAGTACTTTCTGCTAACCCATTGGCTTGTGGGTGATATGGGGCTGACTTTCTATGATTGATCAGGAAATATTCAGTGATGTTTTCTATGATCTGGTTTACAAAATGAGTCCCCCTATCACTTACTAGTTCAATTGGAAGTCCAAATCTGGTGATAATGTTTTCATATAGGAACCTGGCAGTAGTATTAGCATCATTTCTTTTTGTGGCTTTGGCCTCAGCCCATTTTGTCAGGTAATCTGTAGCCACTATGATGTATTCAGCATGGGATTGTTTTGCTGGAGGATGTATAGGTCCAATGAAATCCAATCCCCATTTACTAAAGGCTCTGGCTGAAATTAATGGAACCAATGGCATATCATTTCTTCTATTTGGTTGACTCACCCTTTGACAGACATCACACCTTTTTACATAGGTTCTTGCATCAGGAAATAGCGTTGGCCACCAAAAGCCCGAATATAAAATGAGTTTAGCAATTCTGTCACTTGAGAAGTGTCCTCCTACCACTCCAGAGTGTGCCATTTCCAACATTTCCAGATATTTATTCTCCGGAACACAAATTCTTAGGTATCCATCCATTCCTCTCTTATACAACTGCTCTCTTATCAATTGATATTCTTCAGAGATTACTTGTAAGTTTTTTGAATCTGTACCAGCTATCACTTGTTTTCCTTTCTCCTTCCTTCTCAATTCTTCAATGATATTTTCACTCCAATCTGGATTTTTCTGGAACCAATATAGAGTTATGAATTCTGAATCTTGCAATATTTGGCACTTCTTGCGATTGGCAATGTATTTTGATACATCTTGAATTTTATTAGGCCAATGTAGCCCCATCCTATTGAGATTACTTAGGGTGACTACCCTAGAAGCATGAGTGCAAGGGTTCCAATGATGAGCTCTCCTCAGATATTCTTGTTGCTCCTCTTTAGGAGTGCAATATTCTAATATGCCTGTGTGGTTGAGATGGTACAAATGCCCAGCTAGTAACATAAAGTTCCTGGTTTGCAATACTAAGTGTGCATTGTTCCCAACTGTTCTGCAAGGTCCCATGGTTAATAATGGTACTAAAGTCATGGCCCACTCAGGAATACTCTCTACCTTAAACAGATAAGTGTCTGGCAGATTATCATTTAAAGGTGAACTGGGTTCTTCAGACTGGATTCGAGATAAATGATCTGCTCTCAAGTGTGTTTTCCCTTGTCTGACCACCACTTCAAACTCAAATTCCATTAGCAAAAGAAACCATCTGACTATTCTCCTTGTGTGACAAGGTTCATTTACCAAATATAACAAAGCTTGATGGTCTACAAAGAACTTAAACTTGTTGGCCAAAAGGTAGTGTCTGTATTTTGTTACAGCAAATACCATGCCCAATCCCTCTCTTTCAGTGGTTGTGTAATTTTTCTCTGCTAGATTCAATTGTCTACTAGCATAGGCCACTGGAAAATCTAACTTGCTTCCTTCTATTGGTTGTGCTAAGACACATCCCAAAGCATAATTTGAAGCATCCACATGAACATGAAAAATTTTGTCCCATTGAGGTGTTTTCAGAATTGGGGCTATTACCAAACAAGTTTTTAGAGTTTCAAAGGCTTGGTCACTCTCCTTAGTCCACTCAAACTTTGTAATTAGGGCATATAAGGGTTTTGCTATGTCAGCAAGTTTGTGTACAAATTTCCTATAGTACCCACAATGCCCCATGAAAGTTTGAAGTTCCTTTACACTTGTTGGTCTTGGAAGCTCTATTATGGCCTTTATTTTCTTCTCATCAGTTGAAATTCCATTTTTAGAAACTATATGACCCAGCATTCTTCCTTGTCTCACAAAGAATACACACTTTTCTGGATTTAAACATACTCTCTAGGTTCTGCATTTCTTGAATATATTTTCTAAATCCTGCAAGTGATCTTGTCTTTTTAATGAAAAAGTACAAAGATCATCTACATAGATTTCCATTACCTTTCTCAGAAACTCTTTGAAGATATGACACATCAATCTCTGAAAAGTTGCTGGAGCATTAGTTAATCCAAAGGGCATAACCCTAAAGGCATAAATTCCCCATTCTGTGGAGAAGGCAGTTTTATGTTGGTCTTCCAATGCTATAGGAACCTGGTTGTACCCTGAAAAACCATCTAAAAAACTATAAACCTCCTTCCATGCAACTCTTTCTAGAAGATGATCTGTTATAGGCAGTGGATAATTATCTCTTATAGTTGCTGCATTTACCTTTTTCAAGTTAATGCATACCCTAAGTTTCCCATTCTTTTTTGGTACCACAACTATAGGAGATATCCATTTTGTATACTCAATTTCATAGATGAAATTGGCAGCTAATAGCTTGCCAATTTCTTCCTTTATCTTAGCAGAGTATTTATCATTAAATGTGTAATGTCTCTGTTTACTAGGTTTTGCTTCAGGTGTAATAGGAATCTTATGCTCACAGATTTTAGGATCAATACCTTTCAAATCCTTGTAGCTATAAGCAAATACATCCCTATAGTTTCTTGCCAAGTTTCTTAATGCCTCTTCCTCTTGAGTTGTCATGTCATCAGCCACTACAATGTGTCTTTCTTCTCCCTCCTCCTGAGTGATCATGATCTTTTTAGTTTCTTCCTCATTATCATAAGCCTCTCCTTTCTTCTTTTCCCTCTTTGGTTTCCTTCTGAGAAGTAATCTATTTTCCACTTCATAAGTCCTGAAATTTTCTGGTACATCAAACTGTTGATCTTTGTTCATTTCCCTTGTCTTTTTCTCATTCTCCTGATTTTCTTCTATTTCCATGTGTTTGTTTTTCTTGTACTTACCTGAGATTTTATCCTTAATAGCATCTTCAGCTTTTACTTCCTCCAAAAATTGTTTCTTTCCTTTTTCTAATATTATTTCTTCTTCTATGTCCTCTTCTGTTCTGGATACCTTTATCATTTGTATTCCAATGTGAAAAATATCATATCCTTCTTCATTTTGAAATTCCACTCCTACATATTCATCACTGGCTAGATCCATGGTAGCCAAGATTTGATTCCACCCATAGGGCTCAAAGTCCTCATCCTTGAATTGTTGAGGTACATAATTCTCATCTTGTAACCTCCTTTCTTCCACACAATCCTCTCTTCTTAATCTCCTTTTCCTATTGGTCAGATTTCTTATCATATTGCACCTCCATACTGATGATTCAGCCTCATCCTGGTCCTCCATCTCTGATTCCTCACTCAACTCTTGATTCTGATGAATTTTATACCATTCTTGAGGAGATATGTCACAGTAGTGCCCATTTCTTAGATTTACTTTGGTTATTCTTCCTTTGCTCTGCAGGTATAAGCAATCATTACCCCAATCTTGCACAATTTGCATTTGTCTCATGAATGGTCTTCCTAGGATAATTTCATATGAAGTAGATTGTGGGAATTCAACTATAGCAAAGGTATGTTCTATCTCTATCCCACATATGTCCACAATTGATGGAGAGTGTTAATCTCCAAAAGAACAACCTACTCTTGAATTTAGAACACTTCTATATCAAGAGTAAGTCAAAACCTTCACTTAATTAGAGGTCCAATCTCCAAATTATCAAAATTAAGGAAATCTGTGAAGAAGATGAAACACAGAAAAGTCTGCTGCAGAATTTCTTCACATTGACTTATCAAATGTGTAAAGTTTTTGATGAAACTTTGTACGAATCATCTCCTAGGGATTGCGCATCACCTCCAAGTTGAATCACTTGAAAAGCTTTAGTATAACTTGAGAAATTGTCTTCACAAGTTACCTATGTCTGAATCTGCACCTCTGAGAAGTCGATTTAGACACC
This sequence comes from Ceratopteris richardii, assembly GCA_020310875.1. Taxonomy (NCBI): domain Eukaryota; kingdom Viridiplantae; phylum Streptophyta; class Polypodiopsida; order Polypodiales; family Pteridaceae; genus Ceratopteris; species Ceratopteris richardii. The sequence continues at coordinate 158,089,517 of CM035410.1, read as the reverse complement.
CCTAACTTCTTAACTTTGGTTCTCACAATATCTAACCCGTTTTGCCAAATGCTTTTAGCCACGAGTAGATCACCTTCCAACTTAAAGATTAAGTGCTTACTTGCACAAAACTTTAAACTATGGAGTGAGCACTGACCAAAAAATTAAACTCGAAATTTGCGCCTGTTTCAGAGAACTGTGAACACTCAATACATGTGAATGTTCCTACCAGCAATTCTCTTCACCTGTTTACAATTAGACTCTGAAATTCAAACCACAAACTCATTAACTAACAATTTAGATATCCTCAAAAGGATTTCACAAATGATCTACCACAGACGGAGTAGACGCAGAAACATCGGGCGCAACATTTCCTTCATTTCATGAGAAGACTACAACTGAAAAGTGAGAGAGACTTCAACTTCTTTCTCTACTGTCTATTGACATTTACAATCACTAATTTCTCTATTCCTATGCTCATACATGGTCTCTCTTTGTCTTCTCTCTTCTGCTCTCTATTTGCCCGACATTTTTCAAAAGTATTAATAGACATCTATGTACAAACTCTTATCAAAACATAAGTCTATGTAACCTATGTCATAACTAATGTACATATGTGTACATGTCCTTCACTCTTGTGAATGTATCCATTTTCTTCACTCCAAATCTTCAATTGGTGATTGATATGCACCAACAGCTCCCCCTCAATCATCAATTGAGGTTTCTCCTTTCTTCTTTATACCTGCCATGTCCTTAAACTTCTGTAGCTTTGGTCCATCCAAGCTCTTTGTAAGCATATCAGCTATCTGATCCTTTGTTGAAGTATGTATGACTTCAATCTCCTTATCCATCACTTTCTCTCTTAGAAAGTGATACTGAATCTCAATGTGTTTGGTCCTGGCATGAAAAACAGGATTAGCAGCTAAGTACAATGAACTCATGTTATCTCCATATATGATTGGTACTCCATGCATAATGTCAAGACTCTTCATCAAGGTCTTAACCCAAATTACTTCCTTTGCAGCTTCAACCATGCCTTTATACTCTGCTTCTGTAGAAGATAAAGCAACTGTATGTTGCTTCTTAGAACACCATGAGATAAGTTTATCTCCCACATAACACATGTACCCAAATGTAGATCTTCTATCATCTGGATTACCTGCCCAATCTGCATCACTATAAATTTTGATATTTGTATCTGAGGTAAACCCATAATACAAACCTTCATTGAGTGTACCCTTAATGTACCTCAACACCCTTTGTCCTGCAATCCAATGTTCTTTCCTTGGGCAATGCATAAATTGAGACAAAACCCCTACTGCATATGATAAATCAGGTCTAGTTAGAGTAGCATAGATAAGGCTACCAACCAAACTCTGATATTGTCTCATGTCTTTGAATTCTTCACCTCCATACTTACTCAATTTGTGATTCACCTCCATTGGTGTAGGTGCTACCCTGCAATCATCCATTTTAAACTTGATTAACAAGTTCTTCAAATACCTTTCTTGGGTCACAAATACTCCATGTTGAGTATATGTTATCTCCATGCCCAAGAAGTATGACAAGTCTCCCAAGTCACTTATCTTGAACTCCTTTTCCATTTGCCTCTTGAGCTTTTGTATTCCTTCTTCATCTGTACCTGTAAGAATTATATCATCAACATATATGCACATGTATATGAAACCATTTTCACTTGCCTTAACAAGCAAGCTACTATCTGCTTTAGACACCTGAAAACCAAGTTCTTTTAGGAACTTCACAAGTCTATAGTTCCATGCCCTTGGGGCCTGCTTCAATCCATACAAAGCTCTCTTGAGCTTGCACACATGATCTGGATACCTTTTATCTTTGAACCCTTGAGGTTGCTCCATGAATACATCATCTGAAATATAACCATTCAAAAAAGCATTTTTCACATCAAGTTGACATAACTTCCAACCTTTACATGCAGCAATAGCAATAAGTGTCCTTATGGTTGTCATCTTTGCCACAGGACTATAGGTCTCATCATAATCAATACCATATGTCTGAGCAAAGCCTTTGACAACAAGTCTAGCCTTGTATCTAGACACACTTCCATCTGCAAACCTTTTTGTCTTATAAACCCACTTGCATCCAATAATCTTCTGACTATTTGGTTTAGGAACCAAATCCCAAGTTTGATTCTCCAATAGTGCATCATATTCCTCCTGCATAGCACTTTCCCATTTTTCCTTACCTTTTGCCTCTTCATATGTAGAAGGGTCTTCATCTGTATTCACCATATAAGCATAATCTTTTGTGGCTAGAAATGAAGTATCATAACTATACCTTGTAGGTTGCCACCTATTTCTTGTTGACCTTCTGAGTTCTCCACTCCTTGAGGTTTCTGGCTCTTCACATTCAGGATCAAATCTTGGTGTCTCTTCCACCTCAACCTGCACTTCATTATTCTCTTGCTCATCAAATATTTGAACTTTTGATTTACCTTTTCTTTGACTCACTTCTTCTTCATCATCTGTATTGATTTTGATTGTACCTGCATACCAAGTGCTTTGTTCATCAAATGTAACATCTTTAGAAACCATAAATTGTTTTGTTGATGGACTCCACAATCTATAGCCCATCTGCTTGTCATCATAGCCAATGAAAACATACTTTTCAGCTTTGGGTTCCAATTTGTGCCTTAATTGTGATGGCACATATGCATATGCCACACACCCAAAAACTCTGCAATGATCCAAGGTAGGTCTCTTACCCCACCAAGCCTCATATGGTGTCATACCCTGCAAGGCTTTACATGGTAGCCTATTGACCAAATAAGTGGCTGTATTTACAGCCTCAGCCCACAAATAATTAGGACAATTTTTCTCCTTCATCATGGATCTTGCAAACTCAACAATTGTTCTATTTCTCCTTTCTGCAACACCATTTTGTTGAGGAGAGTACCTGCAAGTAATTTCCCTTTTTATACCTGCATTCCATAAGTAATCACTGAACTCATTTGAGAAATACTCTCCCCCTCCATCTGACCTTAGTCTTTTCAACTTATGACCTGTAATTCTTTCTGCATATGCATGATAGTGTTTAAATGTATTAAACACTTCTGACTTATCTTTGATCACATAGATAGTGATCCACCTAGTAGCATCATCAACATAAATCACATAATACCTTGATCCATTTATACTGAAATCTTTTGATGGTCCCCACACATCTGTGTGTACCAACTCAAGCTTCTCTGAGTGCATAAAACCATGCTTGGAATATGAATGTTTATGAGCCTTACCTAATTGACATGCCTCACATTTGTATGTCATATGTTGACCTGCAACATTAGGCAATCCAAGCACTGAACCATTGTTAACCATATCTTTAATACCTCTTTCATTGAAATGTCCAAGCCTTTTGTGCCAAAGATCTAACTCAGAGATCTTATGTCCTCCATATGTGAACATAGCATGACCAATGTTGCCTTGAATCTTCAATGTAAATAGTCTTCCTTCCTTTTTCCCTGAAACAATCTGTTTATACCCTTGGCTAGGGTCTTCCACATATACTCCATCATTAGTGAACCTTACTTCATATCCCTTTTCAACAATTTGACCTACACTTATCAAATTCTTAGGGATTGTAGGAACATACAAGACCTTACTCAATAAGGTGCTTCCATCCTTGGCCTTCACTGATCCAATTGACTTCACATTGTGCTTTGTGTTGTCACCTGTTTGAACAACATGATTAAACACTTTACTCTCCAAATCAGTCATCAAAGATATGTTACCACTCAGGTGATTGCTACACCCTGAGTCAATGTAGAAGACTCTTTGATCTTCACTCTGCCTTTCACAAGTTGCATTCATTATCAATGTTGAATCTTCCTTTTGATCTGAAGCATAATTGTAGTAGGTGTTATTGTATTGTTGACTTTGGAATCCTCTACCTGCATTTCTTCCAAAGTAATTCCTTCCACCTCTACCTCTGTAATTACCTCTTTGATTTCTGCCACCTCTTCCTCTTGCATTATAGTTTTGACTATATCCATTATTATTCTGATTATTATGCCAACAATCATTAGCTAAATGATTTGTCTTACCACAAATCCAGCAAGCTTTGCCTCCATCTTTGTTATTTCTGCCTCTTCCTCTACCTTTGCCACCTCCTCTTCCTCTTAGGAAGTTGGCTTGAGTAGTTGTTCCTTCATCTTCACCTGCTTGTTGTTTTCCTTTGCTATTCTTCTTCCTGTCCTTTGAGTACATTGCATGTCCTGTACTCTTGTCACCATCTCCTTTAACATCCTGCTCAAATGTTAGCATATGACCTAACAATTGATTTAAATCAGGAGTGAAATGGTCAAGTGATAGTTCTGTAGACAAAATAAATGGCTTCCATTTGTCATCACCTCTCAACCCTGTAAGGATTTGCCTTACCAATTTATCTTCCTCAATGTCTTCATCAACAGCTCCTAAAGCATCTGCAATATCTTTCATCCTTGTTACATAGTCTGAAATAGATTGAGAGGCCTTCTTCTTGAAGGTAGTAAACTCAGCCCATAAGGATGCCTTCCTTGACTTTGTAGTGTTCTGAAAATGCTCCTCCAAAGCATTCCATATGTCAGTTGCACTTTCAAGACCTCTAATGTGAGGTAACAAGTAATCATTGACTCCCATATAGATAATGCTCCTAGCTTGAGCATCTTTCTTCATCCAATTTTTAAGATCTGCTAACTCTTCCCTAGTTGGAACACTAGGATCTCTGAACTGTGGCTTCTCTTCTTCTCCTGTGATGTAAGCAATTAAATCTTTGCTCATAAGATGAGCTTCCATCCTCATTGACCATGCAGGATAGTTTTCCCTATCCAATTTCTCTATCTGTAGAGCATCTCCCATCTTGTTTCCACCTGTGTATTGAAAACTTCAAGCTTTACAAGCAATGTATGTACCTTTACTTCAAGTTAGACTCCTTTTGCCTTTCTTGATGTCGAGTAGTCTTCTCCTCAGGCTTTTGACTCCAAGATTTCACTTCTTAGTTCTTCAAATGTTGAACTTCTTGAATCTGCAGCAGTCGGGACCTTCCTTTTCTTGATTTGATGTCTCCTGCTCTGATACCACTGATGGAGAGTGTTAATCTCCAAAAGAACAACCTACTCTTGAATTTAGAACACTTCTATATCAAGAGTAAGTCAAAACCTTCACTTAATTAGAGGTCCAATCTCCAAATTATCAAAATTAAGGAAATCTGTGAAGAAGATGAAACACAGAAAAGTCTGCTGCAGAATTTCTTCACATTGACTTATCAAATGTGTAAAGTTTTTGATGAAACTTTGTACGAATCATCTCCTAGGGATTGCGCATCACCTCCAAGTTGAATCACTTGAAAAGCTTTAGTATAACTTGAGAAATTGTCTTCACAAGTTACCTATGTCTGAATCTGCACCTCTGAGAAGTCGATTTAGACACCCCTAACTTCTTAACTTTGGTTCTCACAATATCTAACCCGTTTTGCCAAATGCTTTTAGCCACGAGTGAATCACCTTCCAACTTAAAGATTAAGTGCTTACTTGCACAAAACTTTAAACTATGGAGTGAGCACTGACCAAAAAATTAAACTCGAAATTTGCGCCTGTTTCAGAGAACTGTGAACACTCAATACATGTGAATGTTCCTACCAGCAATTCTCTTCACCTGTTTACAATTAGACTCTGAAATTCAAACCACAAACTCATTAACTAACAATTTAGATATCCTCAAAAGGATTTCACAAATGATCTACCACAGACGGAGTAGACGCAGAAACATCGGGCGCAACATTTCCTTCATTTCATGAGAAGACTACAACTGAAAAGTGAGAGAGACTTCAACTTCTTTCTCTACTGTCTATTGACATTTACAATCACTAATTTCTCTATTCCTATGCTCATACATGGTCTCTCTTTGTCTTCTCTCTTCTGCTCTCTATTTGCCCGACATTTTTCAAAAGTATTTATAGACATCTATGTACAAACTCTTATCAAAACATAAGTCTATGTAACCTATGTCATAACTAATGTACATATGTGTACATGTCCTTCACTCTTGTGAATGTATCCATTTTCTTCACTCCAAATCTTCAATTGGTGATTGATATGCACCAACAACAATCACTTTTTCCCATATTCCTAAGGGTTTTTCTATATGTCCATCTGCAAGTTGCAATCTCATTTTTGTGGGTAATAATTCATTTTTTCCCCATTTCTCCCAAGTTTGTTTAGTCATGATGGCCACTCTTGATCCACTATCCAAAATAGCTTTGGCGTGGTTTTTACCAAATTGTATTTTTAAAGTTGAGTTTCCCTCTTCTCCTTCACAATATCCTCCTATCTTATCAATGGGAATATACCACAACTCCTCCATTTCTTGTAGTTGTGGGTGAAGATTTTCTTGTGTTGTCTCCCATTTTTTCACCTGGTTCTGTAGGTGAGGATTTTGTTTCATTAAATCTTCCCATGTAGTATGATAAAGAATTGTGCAACGTTTATCTATATTCACTTGGAGTGTTACTTGGGGGTTTTCTTCCCTGATAATATTTCCTCTTGTTTTTGCTATCTCAGATTCCTCCACTGTTTTTTGAGAATTGTCTTCTTCCCCCATATTGAGTTGTACTTCCGGAATGATTTGTTTACACTTCTGCATTCTTTCATGTTCTAAGTCTGGCATAGGATAAGCCATTGTATGATCAGCAGGGCTTGGTCCCTCTTGAATTCTTCCTTTGTATGCTTTTATCAGAGTGTCTAGACTTTGTGAATTTCCTATTTCCAACTGGGTTTGTGTCTTTGGAGGAGAAGTATTGTTTGATTGTTCCATATTTTCTTCTTCAATATTTTTACTCATTTTTTGCTTCCTCTCCCATTTCCCTTTTTGTCTATTTTTCTTTACCTTTGAGATTGAACCTTCATTTTGTTCCTTAGTTGTTCTTTGTTGTTTTGTTTGTGACCTTGTTATAGCATTTACATTCACTTGGTCAATGTCACTCAATTCTTCCTGTTCCATGATACTGACTGCTTTTAGTGGTATGTTATTAGGTGTGTTTTGTTGTTTTTGAGGATTTTTTGGGCAATCCTTAATCAAATGCTCCCTGCCACAATCCTTGCAATATGCTCCTTCTATTCTTAATGTAGGAGGTTGTGGACAGTCTCTAATGAAATGATCTCCCCCACACCTATAACAAGTTATCTTTGGTCCTCCTTTGAATTGAGGTTTTTGATTGGACATATATTTATTGGTTATATACATGAAAGTGGCAGTGTCCATCTCAATTCTTCCATTTCCCAAGTCTAAGGCTTGTAACTCTGGCTCTCTTGATTCATAACCTTCCCATTCTTCTTGATATCCTTCATTCCATTGATAATCTTCCTTGTATGGTGACTTTGTTCTTAAGTTTCCCTCCTCTATTGGTGTGTATTTGATTGGTACCACATTTGTTGGTATAGGAGGTTGTTGCCCCAGCACAGGTCTTGGTTGCTCACTATACACTGATTCTCTTTGGCTCCCATAGTCTCTCTCTTTTATGGGTTGTTTATTATAGAAGCATTCCTCCCTGGTATGGTTGGTCCATTTCCTCTCTAGTGTACAATATTTGAGTGTCTTTCTATCTTGCAAATGTGGAGGCTTTTGATAAGGGCAATGTTGTACCAGATGACTTTCTCCACAATTGTAGCATTTTTCATTTGTGTTTATCCTGGAGTTTATCAAATTGGTTTTAGTGCTTACCTCTAGGGCTTTAGCAATGGCCTGAGCCAATTCTTCTGCTGGAGGAATTTTATCTTCATTTGATCTGGGTTGATCAAATGCTAACAGATCTTGGCCTCTGTTATCTTCCAAATCTATTGCTTCTTTCACACAAGCTCCTAGATCAGGGCATCTCCTGTAGTACACTAGGGTTCTTAATTGAGCACTTCTCAACCCTTCTATGAATAGGGATACTTGTCTGGCCATGGAAGGTACTTCTTCTTTAGGACATCTGTCAATATATTGCTTAAATCTCCTGGCTGCCTCTCTGACATTTTCATCTTTTTGTTGTTTAAAACTGTGTATCAGAGTGGTTGTGCTATGTTTTATCCCGGTCTTTGAGAATTCTCCAATAAAGGCTTCTAGGAAGGATTCAATATCTAGGTACATTTCTTTTCTCAAAGGGATGAACCAAGATAATGCTGGTCCTGTTAGGGTTAGACCAAATGCCTCAAATTGAACTTTGTAATCTTCCACCTCCTCAGCTCTAATTAATTGCCTAAACTCTACAGCATGAGCATGAGGATATGAATACCCTTCATATTGATTTTTCATACATTTGGCTACTTGATATGGTCTAAGCATTCTACCCTGAGGTTGCCAATGATGTCTTCTTCTGAGTGAAAACTCATTATAACCTTCTGGTTCCTTATCAAAAGGATTTGGGGAAGCATGTGTCCTCCTCCCATGTTGTTGCTCAGTACTAGTGTAGTTTTCATGTGGTCTAGGTAAATCTGGTTGTCCCATGTTATGTTCCCAAGGTCCTTTGTCAGCACATTGCCCTAAGTCATTTGAATTTTCTGGGTCTGGGGAGAAGATGTACACACACCCTTGCCTATCCTCATACCTACCATCTTTGAACAGAGGTACTGATGTTATGTTTAGGGGAACTTCTAAGTTTCTTAATCTAATGAGAAACTTATGCATTCCATCCTGATATACATAGGTGCCAAACCTATTTGTATACATGTATTTGAGGATATTTCTATAATCCCCAGTTTCAATGGGCTCATTTGTTTCAGCTAAATTTTCCATGTTGTTTTCTTGCCCTAAATTTCTTTCTTGCCCTTCCCCTACTACTGACCGTCTATCTCCTTCCTTCCTCGGTCCTATCTAGTATGTGAATTTAGTTTATTCCCAAACCTAAGGATCATTCACCTAATTTTCACGATTTTGAAGTCAGAATCGTGTTTTTCACGATTTTCTAACTAGGATAGTGTTTTTTCACGATTTTATGACTAAAATCGTGTTTTTCATGATTTTGTGTTCAAATTAGTGATTTTTCCTTATTTTCTATTGAAAATCGTGTTTTTCACGATTTTCTAACTAAACTAGTGTTTTTTCACCATTTTATGACTAAAATCGTGTTTTTCACGATTTTCTGACTGAAATCGTGTTTTTCACGATTCTATGCTCAAAATCATGTTTTTTTTCAAGATTCTGTGCTCAAAATCGTGTTTTTCACGATTTTGTGCTCAAAATCGTGTTTTTCACGATTCTGTGCTCAAAATCGTGTTTTTCACGATTCTGTGCTCAAAATCGTGTTTTTCACGATTTTGTTCCCAGACAATCGTGATTGCTCACAATTGTAAATAACACGATTTTCTTATGAAAATCGTGTTCTGGGAATCGCGATTTTGTCCCTAGTTCAAAGAATCGCGATTTTGTGTTTGACTATAGAATCGGGATTTTGAACATTTATTTGAATTTTTTGAAGTGTGATTTTCAGATTTCTCTTTCTTCTAATAGAATCACTTTATTGAGTTTCTAACATGCAATGAAAAAGATTTATTAGAAAATAATTTTTTCCTACTGAAAACCAAAAACACAGAAAATCGCGATTTCGTGATTTTGGCTATTTTCTATTTTTTGTGTTATAAGATCACTAAAATGCAAGAATATGCACTCAAAATAATGTTGAGACTCTTTACCTTGCTTGCTTGGTTGAAAATTTCTCCAAAATCTGAATTTTGCAGAAGGTCGCGATTTTTGCTTGCTCTCTCTCTCTCTCACTCTCACTCAAATGAATTTTTCTTTCAATTCCAGGTTTTTATAGTGTCCAAAAAATCGCGATTTTGTGTGATTTCCACAGTTCTTCACTCTTCCACTTGTCCAATCTTTACTTACCCAATCTTGATGACATCTCTTGCCATTATCTTTCTCAAAAAACCCAAATATGCTAGAAATTCCAAAAAATTTTCCTTACAGAAAATCGTGATTTTGTGCAGAAAATCGTGTTTTTTCTGTAGATATTATCTTGTGCAAATTTGAGTATTCTTTCCTCTTGTTCTCTTTCAATACCCTCTACCCTTTGTAATTCACCAAACTCCTGTACTTTTGCATCAAAATCACAACCTTACTCAAAAAATCACGATTTTGTGCAGAAAATCGTGTTTTTTCTATACTTCTGATTTTATGCAAATTTGAGTATTCTTCTCTCTTGTTCCCCTTCAGTACCCTTTACCAACTCTAATTCCACAATCACCTGCAATTTTACCTCACAGTCACAATCATTAACCAGAAAATCACGATGTTGTACAGAAAATCGTGTTTTTCAAATCTGCTAATTTTTGACAAATTTTTTGCTTTTCTCTTACTTGGTCCCTATTACTCTTATCCACAAATCTTCAGTCCAACTTCCTAAGAAGAAAAGAAATTTGTTTGATTGTTTTGATGAATTTTATGAATTTTTTTAATATTTTGCCCTAAATAAAGGTAAACACTTCAATTAGGGTTTCTTGTTTGGTGATCTACTGATCCTATGTTCCTTGATTGGTTATGATCTCTTATGGCTTAGCTATCAAAAAAGTTCATGAGAAAAACTTTCCAAAGAAAATGTGCTATGGAATGCAAGCATCAATTTTTGCAAAGATAAACTCAATCACACATTTCTTTTCAAAATGCAGATCAGCTTTTTTTCTCAAGATTTATGCTTTGATTTGGTTAACAAATGAATCTTCTCTACTTGCATCTAGCTACTTTACCTGACCTTTCCTTAGTGCAACCATGTTATCTTCCCAAGATCAACAATATTGCCTAGTACTTAGTCAAAAAGAACTCTAAAAATGCAAGAATAGACACATGTTACCTCATCTTCAGCTTTCCTGATTCAAATTTTCCACATACCTGCACTTTTACTTCAACAATGTAATGAGCAACTATCAATTTACAAAAATCTCAGCACTTCCAACTCTAAAAGATGATCTATTGCTTTCTTTTCCCAAAAGACAAACAAAGACATCTACCTTTTCATGTTCACATTTCTTGATTAAAGAGTATTACCTTTTCCTTGTGTTTGTTACCATCATCAATAGAAGATCCAGCAAGGTCCAACTTCAATGAAGCTTTTGAAATACTCCCCGGCAACGGCGCCAAAAAATGTTTGTTATTGATCTTTGGAGTTGTCCTCTCCAATCATTTAGCATAAAGAATCAACAAGACATCTTTATTTTGTCAATCCTGAAAGTATTCTTGAGACCACAGCCCCTTCAAGATGATAGAATCCAAGAAATAAGAGAATAATGGCTGGATTTCTGAAAATAGGGAAAATGAAGAGGAATTTCTAGGGTTTGGATTATCTTGAGCAAATCTCCACCATTTTCTACAATCTTGGTGTCTATTGCATGCTATTTTATCAGCAGAACACAATCATGAAGTCAAAATCAAAAAATATCACCTGCACCTTATAGATGAGACAATCGCGATTCTGTGCAAATAGACGATTTTCAGCTCCAGCACCATTCTTCATCAACTCATCACTCAACACAACAGTATTCAACTCTCTTCATACACATTCAACAGATTTACACAATAGAAGCTCAGAAATCTCCATGGATACACATGAATAAGACTCACAAATCAAAGAAACCACACCACCAAAGAGGAGAAAACACGATTTTCAGTAGAAAACTCCTTCTCTATTCACTTGGATAGCATGTAAACAAATGATTAACCAACCCCCTCATAATAGAGGAAATTAGCTTATATACATTTTCAAGTGTCCCTTTTCACACTTGAATTTTGGTCCTTTCCTCTATTATTCTAAAAATATACTATCTAGGAGTTTCCAAAAATTCTAGAAAAAATAAATAAGATTCTATCCTATCTAAGGAAGACTCTTCCTTATTTTTACAACAATTGCATAAATATTTTTACAAAATCTATCATTTTACAATTATTTTTCTTCAAAAAGGCTTCCAAAAATGCATCTTCTAACACATGGTTTTCTGCTTTGACTGCATTAGCTTCTTCCTGTAACGGAGCAATATCTGCTTCTAGCAAGTCTACTTTGCCTTGCAATTCTTGCCGGATATTCTCTGTGGCTATCTTCATTTCAAGAGGTAATTGTTGAGAAAACTGGATCAAGAGACGACCCATAGATTCTAGTTCATTAAACATCAGAGTCGGAGGAGGAAGAGCAGGAAGTGGTTGGGATGAAGAGGCTGAGAACAATTGAGGGGAGGGTGGTGGAGAGTAGTCGGGAGAAGAGGATGGAGGAGTGGGTGCATCGAGAATTACACTGGCGATTGAAGAAGTATGTACTGCAACTAGCTCAACAGGGTTAGTTAGTGGAGGAAGGGGAATAAGGATATTCTGCATCAAGATTGGTCCGATGGTATTCTGATTTGTCGCCTCAGCTTGTTCGATCACGATCTTAGCATTGGCAATCACTTCTGTGATAATTTCGGCTACAATTTCTTTCACAATGTCCTCATCCTGCTGATGAGAGTCTACCCGAGAAGAGACTTCTTCAGATTCTTCCAGGTGTGCACCGTGTTCCTGCTGGTTGAGCGGAGAAGAAGGAACGGATGATTCGACATGGAGGGAGGTGGCAGTGTCGTGAAAGACTTCAGTGTCATGACCGGCAATGGATCCCTACACTTGGCTTTCAGAGAGGCTTACGCATCTGTGTTTTTGGCGAAAAAGTTGAAGCAAATCTTCATCATCGTCATCCTTGTCCTCCAGCATGTGAGTAGATTCTTCATGTAACAAGAAGGGAGTGGTTGGAGGAGGTTGCGCGGCTTGGATCACCGGAAAGAGGAACGTGAGGATATGGGGTAAACGGGGGTCATCCTTAGTGACTTGTTTGATAACCGCTACACATTCACGGTGAATGCACCGGAAATAGAAGGATGTGAAATTTACAGTTTCATGGGAAGCGGTATCAATGATTGAATAGAATGGTCGAGCAATACCATATGTGCGTTTCTGTAAATTCAGGGTGGCTGCCAAAAACTACAGAGCTGTACGCTCTGGTTCAGGTCTACACAAAATGGCATACTCATTAGATGAGTGCCGCGGGAACAATTCCTTCATGGTTGCCATGGAAAGGAGTGGACCATTCTCCAATCCTTCCCGAGGGAGTCGAAAAGCTTCAGAAAATGTAGCTAAAGTAATGACGACATGAGATGGTAAACAAGCAATGGGTCAACTCTACTCTATAGCAAGTGTGGTAGCGATGGCAGAAATGAGCTGCGCATGGAATGGGTGACACTCCACTGAATGCCAAGGCAATTCAGTGAAGGCCAACAGACCACGAGTGCGCAAATACTCACTCACTTCTGGAGTGAGTCCTGCAAGGAAGGTAGTGACATTCGCGAGAGCTTCCATGGCGTGCACAAGTAAACACGAAAACACAGAATAAAAAGAACACACAATCACACAAACACAATAGCGGTTATCAGTGGAAAGAACAAGATTAAGTAAGAGCACGACCAACATTAGGTGGCAGAAACCCTAATCATCACACAATATTGGAGAGATATCCTTCATGATTATGGCATGCATGCATGAGAAGAAACAGTATCATAGGGTGGCGATTAATTATATTTAGATACCAAAACGAGGCGATTACGGTCAGTGGTCAACCGAAATACGGGGGATAAAAAGAAAAACAAGTGACACGCGAAAAAGACTAAGTACACGTCATGGGTTATCAGACGGCTGGTGATATGGGCGAAGCTTAGAACCATTAGTCACTTTTGGCAAGAGAACACCTGTTAGGGTTGCCAACCAAAAAGTTGCTGGTCCCACTTGTTCAGCAATCCGGTATGGACCGAACCACCATAACTTAAATTTCCCAGTAATGCGATTGGCTTTAGCATTATAAAATAAAACAAGTTGGTCAACTGTAAAGACAGGGGTTTTTAGGAAGCGGTCGTGAGTACGGGCTTGATGGAGCTAAACTTCTTGGAGAGTCATGAAGCTTTCCCAACGGTGTTCATCCAATGATCTAATCGCATCCAACTGAAATGGAAAAGATTCTTTCGACAGTAATTTCTGAGCTAAGGCAACACGCAGACTCAGTATCACTACTTCCATTGGTGCAATAGCTTCCATGCCATAAGCGAGTTTAAACGGAGTTGTTCCAATTGCTACTTTGTACGTGGTCCGGTATGCCCATAATACAGCAGATAAGAGTTGGTCCCAATGTTCCGGACATTCCAAAATCAATTTGCGGAGCATATTCAACAAAGTCTTATTGGTACTTTCAGCTAGGCCATTAGCACGTGGATAGTACGGTGAGCTGAATTTATGCATAATCTAAAAAGTTTGAGTCAGTACTTGCATTAAGTTGTTGACAAAATGTGTTCCTTGGTCCGTCACTATCTCCAGAGGTAATCCATATCGCGGGAAGACATCTTTCAACAGACATTTTGCCACCAAAACAGTTGTGGCAGAACGTAGAGACCAAGCTTCTGCCCATCTAGTGGCATGATTTGTACAAGTCAATATGTATCGATTGGCGGTGAGAGTCGCTGGTGGTGTTATTGGGCCAATAAAATCTAGACCCCACTTCTGAAAGGGTTCCAAAGGTAAGACAGGTTGAAGGGGAAAGAAGTGTCACTGCAAGGGCTGTCTAGTCCGTTGACAGACATCACACTACTGCACAAACTGAACCACATCTCTGTACACTGTAGGCCACCATAGCCCACTTTGCAGAATTTTTCGGTGAGTAATATTAGCTGCAAAGTGTCCTCCAGAGCGTAATGAATGAGCCATGGTAATAACTGATTCTGCTTCATGTGGAGGAATGCATCTAAGTAAAACACCAGTATGATCTATGTAATACAGTTGACCCACAATCAACTAGAATCGTCAACTATAGACTGCAATTTTTTGGCGCAGAGTGACGGGACCATTAGGAGGAAGACAACTGTCAGTGAGAAAAGTCATTAACATATCATAATAGGTAGGAGCAACAAAAGGTTCTGCAGATGCTACAGAAGTTGTCTCGGTGGCGTAAATCACCGGTGTAGTGTCATCAACACCTACCGGAGACTCATCGAAATCCATTCGAGATAGAAAATCTACCAAGACATGTGCTATGCCGAGTCAATGAATAACTTCATAATCGAATTCCTGTAATAGTAAAACCCATCTGGCCAATCTACCACCTAAATGTTGCTGCCGAACCAAGTACACCAGTGCAGCATGATCCACATGGAAAGTAAATTTACGACCCAGCAAGTAATGCCGAAATTTCTTAACGGAGTATACCAATCCAAGACATTCTCGTTTGGTCACAGAGTAATTTCTCTCCGTAGGAGCTAAGCGGCGGCTCGCATAGTACACAGGCCAAAACCATTTGTCAATTTGTTGCATGAGAACGCTACCAATCGCAATATCTGACGCATCCACGAAAACATGGAACAGTCATTCCCAATCAGGTGGTTGTAGGATTGGGGCCTGCGTCAATAAGACCTTTAACCGATCAAATGGACTGTGGCACTCTTGATTCTATTCATACTTCCATGGAGCACTGGTCATAAGCCGATTAAGTGGTGTCGCTAAATGAGCTAACCACCATAAATGTCTGCCATGCCACCGGAATTGGCCAAGAAAGCGCATAAATTCTTTCAGCATCTTTGGGACTGGTGCCTCCAACACGGCTGCGACTTTATCCGGATCTACCTGGATTCCTTGTTTAGAAATGATATGACCGAGTAGTTTGCCACAGGAGACTGCAAAAACTGATTTGGTAGGATTCAAACATAGTTGGTACTCCTGACACTTTTCAAAGCAACACCATAAATGATACAGGTGTGCTGAAGTGGCACCGAATAAGGAAAAATCATCCAAATATACTTGCATAAATGTGGTCAAGTAAGGTGAAAAGACTTCCTGCATACATCTTTGGAATGTACTCGGGGCATTCCGTAAACCGAACCACATTATGGTGCAAGCATAGACACCCCAATTAGTGATGACTGTTGTCTTCGGTATATCCTGTTCTGCCATCCTCACTTGATTATATCCACTGTAGCCATCCAGAAAAGAATACATTTCGTGTACTGCTACCCTATCAAGCATCATATCTAGAAAGGGGAGAGGGAACGGATTCGGTATAGTGGCGGCATTGAGTTTTCGATAGTCGACACAGATACGCAACTATTTATTTTTCTTCAGGACGATCACTATTGGAGATATCCACTCAGCATGCTCAATTGGCACAATAAATCCCACCTTCAATAGACGATCAATTTCAGCCTTCACTTGTGCCACATAATTAGAGTTCATCCTATAACTAGGTTGTTTGATAGGCCTCGCATCGGGTTTTAGTACCACTCTATGTTGATAAATCCATGGGTCAAGGCCCTTCATGTCTCTGTAGTCCCAAGAAAAAACATCTGAGAATTCATGAAGAAGTTGTTCCAAATCATCTTGGAATTTCTCTGCTAATCCTGCCTTGATTTTTATAGGCCTCGGGTTGACCGTGTCGCCCAAGTTGTACGTTACCAATTGATCTTCCGGTAGGTAGAACTGCAGGGGCTTTACCAAATCATCAGCTGACTGCAACAGTTGTTGTAAAGTCGCTTCATCCATAGGCATATCATCATCTGCTTCTGCTTTTCCGATGATTGGTACGCGCGTACAAGCTGTCGGACTCCAGGTATCTGCTACCGACTGTGAGTCTACAGTACCTAATGAGATGAGGTCCTTATTGGTTTTAAGGAAAGTCTCTTCCTCATCATCAGATAACCCATCCAACATATGGACTCGTTCCGCTACATATGGTCGTGCATGAAGATCACAAGGTTGCATAGCGTCCAATTTAACTACATATTTTTGGTGATTGTCTTTGAAAATTAACTCTTGAGCTGACCAATCCTATACGACTTTGGCTTGCTTTAGCCATGGTGGACCGAAGAGTAAGTTGTAATCGAGGCTAAATTCGGGTAGCTCTAGGACTACAAAAGTCATTTTAAATGTGGTTCTCTGCAAGGTAATAGGAATATTGTAAGACAATAGTTATGCAATATAACACAAGAGCAATAGCAGAGAAGATAACAGATATAAGAGAATCTCAACAATTTTCTACTAGCAGCAAGTACAAAGATGATGGCGTTGTCCACCCGTGCGCTCTCAAGGTAGAGCTTAAATGGTGATCTAGAAAACTATAGATAGGGAGATACAAGGTAGAGGTATGCTGGCTCAACTCCGTGTCTCAGGTAGTGCAGAAGTCATGTATATATAGGATCATGGGTGGCCTACCATGGACGGCTATACATGGGCGGTAGAGCGTGGGCGACCACCGCCCACGTAATTGCCATACACGGCTTAGACTGGTTGAACCGACCTAACAAATATAAATGATTTCTGACTCCAATAGGGAATATTCCATGGAATATTCCCTTTACCATCGCGCCGGGGGTGCTGCCCCCGGACCCCCACTAGGGGGCCCGCTGGCCCCCTAGGACCCCCCAGCCAGGGGGCCCGCTGGCCCCCTTGGACCCCCCAGCCGGGGCTGCTCACCGCTGCCCCGGACCCCATAATTGGGGACCCTGGTAACTCCCTTTCCTTATAATACCTTACATGGTCCAATATGACCTTCATCCAACATGCAAGTTGGGATTCCCATCAATTGGGTAATGCACGCTTCACTTCTCCTCATAAAGGGGGCCTTACAAAATGTGCATACAATCATGAGGGGTAGACATTGATCATATACTAACACCCCCCCTCAATGTTTACCGATGATAAATCAAGTAGGTCTCGGTCCTATGCCCATCTGTTGAAGATGCCTGTTGAGCTGCTCTCTTCCAAGTGCTTTAGTGAATATATCAGCACAATTTTCCTCCGTTGGGCAATATTCTAGCTCCAAAATTTCATCTTCAATTAGCTCACGAATGTAATGGTACTGTACTTCTATGTGCTTGGTGCGAGCATGAAATACTAGGTTCTTTGCAATAGCCATACAACTTTGATTATCACACTTGAGTACAGTTGGCATATTTGATGGAAAGCCTATATCTGCAAGAATTCTCCTTAACCAGACTGCCCCACAAGAAGCAAAACAAGCTGCTTTGTACTATGCTTCAGTGGAGGAGAGTGCGAGAGTTGGTTGCTTCCTACTTACCCAAGAAAATATTCCTGAACCAAGTGAGAAACAATATCCAGAAACTAATTTTCTATAATCACAATCTCCAGCCCAATCTGAATCACAATATCCTTGGAGTGTATCACCTGTGGTATACAAAATACCAAAATCCAAGGTTCCTGCAATGTACCTTAGAATTTGCATTCCAACATTCCAGTGACTCTCCTTAGGTTTGTTGGAAACCTGCTTAACACTCCAACAACATAGCAAATGTCTGGTCTAGTGTTGCACAGAAAAATAAGACTTCCAACGAGCTTCCTATACTTCTTAGCATCTACATCAGGCATGTTATCATCCATAGATAGCTTATGATTTACCTCCATAGGTGTGCTAGTTGGTTTGCACTCCATCATTCCAAATGCCTTGAGAATCTCTTTGGCATATTTTTGTTGTGAGATGAAAATGCCATCCTTCCTTTGCCATACTTCAATTCCCAGACAAAAATGGAGTACATCTAAGTCTGTCATTTCAAACTCAGTTCCCAAGCTGATCCGATTTTGATTGATGAGTTCTTGATGATCTCCTATAATGATCAAATCATCTACATATACAATGACAACAACTAGCTTGCTATCCCTTTTCGTTACATACAAGTTAGCATCAGAAGTACTTCTTTCAAAACCCATATTTTTGAAAAAATGATATATTCGTTGGTACCAAGCCCGTGGAGTTTGCTTAAGTCCATACAAAGCTTTCTTCAACCTGCAAACTTTATTTTCTGAATTGGGCACCTCAAAACCTGGTGGTTGAGATACATATACCTCCTCCTTGAGGTGACCATGCAAAAATGTAGATTTGACATCCATCTAGAAAATAGGCCATGACTTTTGTGCAGCTACTGCAAGTACCGTCCGAATAGTTGTCATGCATGCTATTGGTGCAAAAGTTTCTTGAACATCAAATCCTTCAATCTGTGAAAAACCCTGTGCAACTAATCATGCCTTATACTTTTCTAATGTTCCATCAGCTTTATACTTAGCTTTCCAAATCCATTTAGTACCTATTACCTTCTTCTTTGGCGGCAAGTCGACTAGATCCCATGTATCATTTTTGAGTATACTATCATACTCAGACTGCATTGCCGCTCTCCAACCTGGATCATCAATGGCTTCTTCAATGGTGGTAGGTTCCTTTATCAAACCCATGATATCTGCCATTAAGTTAAATGTTAAACGAGGGACTAGCTGTCAGTAGCGTGTTTAAACATTTATTGGGTTCTTGGGAGTGGAAGGGGTCTGTTAAACAGAGGCCCTATACTTAGTTCCCAAACTAACCACTTCACACATAGCAATACACTGATGCTCAAAACCCTATCAAGACTCCGTTACAGTTACAATCTCATAGTACTCAACCAAACTCTCCCACAGTTGACCGAACACACTGCACCAGACTATGCAGTATCGTGATACAAAGTTACTTAATGAACTCAATAATTGTTCCGAATACAAAATACTATAACACTAGAGACAATAACAGTAATCCAACCTTCACCGAATAGATAAAAACAATCAAACAAAAATCGAAGACACAGAAGAACTCAACAGTTTCAGACACACAGTACTGAAGGTTCAGTATGCAACTTAAAAAGACCCTTACTGTAGCTAACCTTTACCGTATGAGGATAGACCTCCACGCTGAAGACAATACAATACAACTCAGAGTTCTCATAACACTACCGCAATTACACAGACTTCATCCAACAAGTCACAACACCTTACAAGCAAGAGCGACACCATGATACGCTTAATCAACAGAACAATCGCAACCGAAACCCTCACAGAACAACTCGCTCAGACAAACAGTCTAGCGATCTACTAGGCGTCTATGTAACTCTCAACAGAAAACCATTGTCGATAGATAACAAGGCAAAACAAGAACAGTATACTCAAGATTGTTCAACAACACCACAGCAACGTCACAGCCTAATCACCCAAACAGACAGTCTGGTGATCCCAACGAACGTCACTGAGCGTCTCTTTTTCATTGCTTTATATAAAGATTACAACGTATTTGTGTAACAACCTTTCATTCGTGCGAAGAAGATTCAGTTTTTACAACTTTCAATCCGGCGGCCGACTAACACTGGCACGCACGGTGGACTCGAACCCACATGTTTATCAAAATTACGGTTCATCTATAATGCCTTCTAAACACATGGATCTGGCTAATCTAAAAGTTTGGGCTATTTTCTTCTTTAAAGCTTCTAACATCTGTTTTAAAGTATCTGGTTCTACTAATTGGGCATCTGTTCTTACAGAACTTAAGGAAATGGCTTCGGTCAGCAAAACTTCTGCCTGCGTCTGCAAAAAAGCCTCTTGTAAATAAAATTCATTTGATAAGGCTGCATCTCTGGATACTTTCATCTCTGCAACTTGCTTCTCCATTTTGACTATTCTATCTTTTTGAGCGTCCAGTTGGTTTTCCCTTCTTTCGATTTCCTGATTTTGAAATTGGATGGTTCTGGAGTATGCATCTCTTTCTCTTCGGAGATCTGTTATTACTTTTTGTCGTTGAGCTTCCTCGGTCAATAATCGTTTGAGAATATTGTTTACTTCATATAAATCTTTCTTGCATCTCTAGAGTTCTTCGGCAGTTTTCATAGCCAGATCATGCTGTTCTTGGCCTCGTTGTACCACTTCATCTAGCGTCTGTCTTGTTTCTTCTAACAGATTCCCTATAGCGACTCGTGCATCTTCTTTATCATGTAGATCTTGCTTCAACTGGATGATTTCTGTATTTGCATCGTTTTATAATTCATCTTTTTGTCTGATCTCTGCCAGTGCTGCATCTCTTTGAGCGGTAACTTCTACCTGTTTGGCCATTTGGGCTTGTAACTCCTTAAGTTGTTCTTGTAATGCTTGGTTTTCAGCTTTAGCTACTATTAATTCTTCTTGTAGGGGACTAATGTCCGGCTCCAGCACGTCCACTTTGTGAAATTCATCTCGGATATTCTCTGTTATTTGCTTCATTTGTGCAGGTAGTTGTTGTGAAAGCTAGATCAACATCTGATCCATGGTTGCAAGTTCAGATATCATAGGAGTTGAAGGAAGTGGAAGATGAGGACGAGGTTGAGATGAGGATGCGGTGAGTAGCTGCTGGGAGTTCGGTGGAGAGTAGTTTGGGGATGAGGAAGAAGAGGCAGTGGGTTCTTCGGGAAGAATGGGTGGAGTAGGGATAATTGGGTTGAGTGGAGGTTTCGGCGGGGGAGTGGGAAGAACAGAGTGAGATTCTGTTACCTTTTCTGTGGTTTGTTGTGTGTCAGCCGTGTCGACAGCTATGGACTCTACTGCTTTAAGCAGTTCCTCAAAAACTTCTTTAATTATATGTTCTTCATCTCCTTGCTTTTCCTGCTCTGATTGTTGTTGAGATGCTTCTTCTGATGAGCTTGTGTCAGATTCGGTGGGAGCCTCCTGCTCTTGTTGTTGTTCTGAAGAGCACTGGGCTGAAGACTCATGATGCATGGAGGTTGCGGTGTCGTGAAAGGTTTCCTCTTCGTTTGCTTCTTCTGCTTTGCCATATGCCTTGTCGTTTGCCGTTGACCCTTGTACTTCACTATCGGATGAGCTTATCTTGATTCTTTTCCGAAGGAGAAGGTGGAAAATCTCTTCGTCATTTTCATCGTCATCGTCCTCTAATATTTGTGTAGATTCCTCATGTCGTAGAATGGGTCCTCGGGGTGGTGGCTGTGCTGCTAGAATGGTCGGCATAGAATGATGTGAGGGAGTCTCGACCTTGGCATATCCCCTTTATTGACCTGCTTGATAATTGAGACGCATTCTTTGTGTATTCGCTGGAAGAAATATGATGCAAAATTGACTGGTTCTCGAGCAACTAAATCTATAGCGGAGTAAAAAGGACAAGAGATTCCATAGGTTCGCTTCTGCATGTTAAGAATGGCTACTAGGAATTGTAGCATGGATCTCTGAGGTTCAGGGTGGCAGAGTATTGCGTATTCGTTGGATGAGCTCCTAGGGAATAATCGATTCATGGTGACAATCGATAGATTTGGGCCATTTTCTCGACCTTGCCGAGGGAGTCGAAACTAATCAGCAAAGGCCTGGAAAAATGTGATTACGGTTCGGGAGGGTAGGGATGTGATTGCCCAACTCTGCTCGGTGGCAGGTGTGTTAGCGATGGCGGCAATTATCTGGGCATAGAACGGGTGGGATTCCACTGAATGCCAAGGCAGTTCAGCGAAATTGGATAACCCACGGGTGCGCAGGAACTCTCCTACGTTGGTAGGAAATCTGTCATGGAAAGCGGGGAAGTTTGCCAGAGCTTCCATGGTACACACAGAAAAAGCAAGCACAAGACACAAATGCACAGGGTATACTCAATCACACAAATCACGCAAACACAATAGCGATTTTCAGCGAAACGGAGAAGGTTAAGTAGATGCGTTGTAGTGGAGAGCAATCAAAATCACTAATCATCGTGCGACGTGTTGGAGACCTCTTAATCTCCAAAGATTTGGTCTATACTGATTTAAGAATACTTCTATATCAGTTACAAAACAAACTTTACACAAATATTGTTCTTCTTTACCAAAATTTCCATTAACACTTCTCTGAGTGAAGAAGTGTCTACTTCAGAAAGTCTGCTTCAGAAATCGACTTCATTACCTGCACATAACTTCAAATTTCCTCAAATAAATGATGTACAAGTATTCGCAATACCTTTGCGCAATCATACCAATCATTATTTCTCAAAACTAATCATCAAAAGTTTAATATGATCCTTAAGATCAAAGATATGTCATAACTGTCTTCCAGAGGTAGCGCCTTCGACATGGTCAACTTCTTAAGTTGATTTCTCACAGCACAAAACCCGTTTTGCTAAATGCTTTTAGCCATATCTTCCTTATCTCCTAACTTAGATTTTAAGTGCTCACTCATCAAAAACTTTACAGTATACACTGAGATCTAAGCAAAATACTCAGACGGAAAAGTGCGCTACTCTCAGACTTCTGTTTTCACATTCTACATACAAATGTTCCTATTGATCATTCTCACAGTAGGACAGGAATTAGATCATGAAACTCTGAACATAGCTTCATTAGCTTCTCAATTAGATGTGTACAAAAGGAATCTTGATCCACATGATCAGACTGAGAGCACTCAGAGAAAAACCCGTCGCTATTTTCTGGGAAAAAAACTCTCTACACATCTCTAAGACATTTGTCATCTACAAATGACTTTTCCACATACATTTCTTATCATCATTAACTTATATATACATGATTTTGGACTTATCTCGCGTCTATGACATTACTCCTTATCATCCTAAGGATTTAGCTCTACTCAGTTTTCAAGGATTTCCACTTATATGTACATATGTATACAAGCTATCATTCTGAAATCTCCTTCACTTTCTCAAGTGTCTTCTTTCTCTTCAACCTGATTATGAACTTGCTTCAAAATCTTTATAACCACCAATTTGTGATTGGTTTGTTCCAACAGCTCCCCCTCAATCACTAATTGTGATTGTTCCATTCTTCTTCACTCCTGCCATCTCTTTGAATCTCTGTAGCTTAGGTCCATCCAAGCTCTTTGTCATCATATCTGCCACTTGTTCTTTTGTTGGAGTATACATCACTTCAATCTCTTTATCAAGTACCTTTTCCCTCAAGAAATGATACTGAATCTCTATATGCTTAGTCCTGGCATGAAAAACAGGGTTAGCTGCCAAATACAAAGAACTCATATTATCTCCAAAAATAATTGGAGTACTCTGATCAGTTTCAAAACTCTTCATCAAGGTCTTCAACCATATCACTTCTTTTGCAGCTTCTACCATTCCTTTATACTCAGCTTCTGTGGATGACAAAGCAACTATATGTTGCTTCTTTGAACACCAAGAAACTAGTTTATCTCCAATATAACAGAGATACCCATGAGTAGACCTTCTATCATCTGAGTCACCTGCCCAATCTGCATCACTAAACACTTTTATTCTAGTGTCAGAAGTGAATCCATAATACAAACCTCACTTAGGGTTCCTTTGATATATCTGAGTACCCTTTGAGCTGCAATCCAATGAGTCTTCTTTGGACAATGCATAAATTGTGACAACACACCTACTACATATGATAAATCTGGTCTTGTCAAGGTAGCATAGATTAAACTACCTACCAAACTCTGATATTTCTTCATATCATTGAATTCTTCACCTCCATACCTGCTCAATTTATGATTTACCTCCAATGGTGTAGTTGAAGTCTTGCAATCTTCCATGTTAAACTTGACTAGAAGATTCTTCAAATACCTCTCTTGTGAAACATATACTCCATGTTGAGTATATACAATCTGCATTCCTAAGAAATAAGATAAGTTTCCCAAATCACTTATCTTAAACTCCTTCTCTATTTGCCTTTTAAGTTCATTGATTCCTTGAGCATCTGTTCCTGTGACAATAATATCATCAACATAAATACACATGTATATGTACCCATTTTCACTTGCCTTCACTAGCAAGCTACTATCTGCCTTTGATGCTTGAAATCCACATTCATTCAAGAACTTGACAAGTCTGTAATTCCAAGCTCTTGGGGCCTGCTTCAACCCATACAAAGCTCTCTTGAGCTTACACACATAATCTGATCCAATTGAATTCATAAAACCTTCTGGTTGCTCCATGTATACTTCATCTGCAATGTATCCATTTAGAAATGCATTTTTCACATCTAATTGTGATAACTTCCATCCTTTACAAGCAGCAATAGCAATCAATGTTCTAATTGTAGACATCTTAGCAACAGGACTAAAGGTTTCATCATAATCTACCCCATAAGTTTGGGCATAACCTTTGACCACAAGTCTAGCCTTGTATCTAGACACCTTACCATCTGCAAACCTTTTTGTTTTATATACCCACTTACATCCAATGACTTTCTGATTCTTTGGTCTTGGTACTAATTCCCAAGTTTCATTTTCAAGTAGAGCATCATACTCTTCCTGCATTGCCTTCTCCCAATTCTATTTACCTTTGGCTTCTTCATAAGTGATTGGATCTTCTTCTGTCTTCACAATGTAAGCATAGTCTTTTGTTGTTAGAAAAGATGTATCATAACTATACCTTATAGGTTCTTTCCTTTCCCTTGAGGATCTTCTGATTTCTGCACTTCTCGAAGTTTCAGCCTCATTTGATTCTGGATCAAATCTTGGCCCCTCTTCTACATGATCCTGCAATCTACTTTTAGAGTCAACATCATCAATACTTTCTTCATACATTTTTACTTTTGCCTTTCCTTTTCTTTGTATCTCTTCAACACCTGCATAATCATTTGTTGATCCTGTATACCATGTATTTTGCTCATCAAATGTCACATCTTTGGTAACAAGAAATTGCTTTGTGGATGGACTCCACAACCTGTAACCCATCTGTCTATCATCATATCAAATAAACACATACTTCTCTGCTTTTGGTTCTAGCTTATGTCTTAATTGTGAAGGAACATAAGCATATGCTACACATCCAAATACTTTACAATGATCAAGAGTAGGTTTCTTACCCCACCATGCTTCATAAGGGGTTCCTCCATTCAAATCTTTACAAGGTAACCTATTCACAAGGTATGTTGCAGTATTAATGGCTTCTGCCCATAAGTAATTTGGACAATTCTTTTCCTTCATCATTGCTCTTGCAAATTCTACAAGAGTCCTATTTCTCCTTTCTACTACTCCATTCTGTTGAGGGGAGTACCTGCAAGTTACTTCTCTTCTTATACCTGCATTCCACAAATAATCATCAAACTCTTTAGAGAAATACTCTCCCCCCTCCATCTGACCTTAACCTCTTAAGCTTTTGCCCTGTGATCCTTTCTGCATAGGCATGAAAATGTTTGAATGTCTTGAAGACTTCTGATTTATCCTTGATTACATATAAAGTAATCCATCTGGTTGCATCATCAACAAACAACACATAATATCTGGATCCATTTATGCTATAGTCCCTTGAAGGACCCCATACATCTGTATGAACCAATTCAAGCATATTTGAATGCTTGTACCCTGATTTGTTGTAAGAACCTTTGTGTGCTTTACCTAATTGACAAGCTTCACACTTGTACACCATATGTTGCCCTTCAATATTTGGCAATCCAAGCACCACCTGATTCTTTGACATTTCCTTTATAGCTCTCATTGAAATGACCTAGCCTTTTATGCCATAGGTCTAATTCAGACACCTTTTGACTTCCATAAGTAAATAATGCATGTCCCACATTACCTTGGACTTTGAGAGTGAACAATCTTCCTTCCTCTTTTCCTGTAATTATGTTTCTATATCCCTGATTTGGATCTTGCACATAAACACCATCATTTGTGAATCTTACCTCATATCCTTTCTCCACAATTTTCCCTACACTTATCAAATTTTTAGGAATAGTAGGAACATAAAGTACCTTACTATAAAGTGTACTTCCACTCTTTGTCTTCACTGATCCAATGCTCTCCACTTTATGTTTGGTATTATCACCTGTTTGAACTGTATGTCCATTCACCTTTGCTTCCATGTCAGTCATCAAGGATAGATTCCCACTCAGATGGTTGCTACATCCTGAGTCAATATAAAACACTCTTTGATCTTCTCCCACTGATTCATGAGTTGCATTCAAGATAAGAGTCATATCATCCTTCTGATCTGATGCATAATTATAATAATTGTTGTTGTAGGACTGAGATTGGAAGTTTCTTCCACCTCCTCTAGCATATGATGTCCTACCACCTCTTCCTCTGAAGTTGCCTCTTTGGTTTCTGCCTCCTCTACCTCTTTGATTAAAATTCTGATTATTGCTTCCACTATTTTGATTGTTATACCATCAATCATTTGCCAAATGATTGGTTCTGCCACAAATCCAACAAGCTTTAGCATTATCTTTGTTCTTACCTCCTCTTCCTTTACCTCTGAAATTCATCTTTCCTTTTGTGAAGTTAGCTTGACTTGAAGTCCCTTCATCATCAGTCGATTGCTTTCCCTTGCCATTCTTTTTCTTGTCCTTGGAGTACATAGCTTGACTTGCACTTCTATCATTGTCTCCTTTAATGTCCTACTCAAAAGTTAGCATATGTCCTAGCAATTGATTAAGATCAGGAGTAAAGTGATCAAGTGACAACTCTATGGACAATATGAAAGGCTTCCACTTCTCATTTCCTCTCAGACCTGTAAGTATTTGCCTTACCAACTTATCCTCTTCAATGTCTTCATCCACTGCTCCCAAGCTATCTGCAATATCCTTCATCCTTGCCACATAATCAAAAATTGATTGTGAGCTCTTCTTCTTGAAGGTTGTGAACTCAGCCCATAGTGAGGACTTCCTTGACTTAGTTGTATTTTGGAAATGCTCTTCCAAAGCATTCCAAACATCTATTGCACTTTCCAATCCTCTAATGTGAGGTAGAAGATAATCATTTACAGCCATGTAGATGATACTCCTTGCCTGAGCATCCTTTCTCATCCAAGTCTTCAAAATTGCAAGTTCTTCCCTAGTTGGAATACTAGGATCTGAAAATTCAGGCTTTTCTTCTTCTCCTGTAATGAATGCCATCAAATCTTTACTCATGAGGTGTGCCTCCATCCTAATGGACCAAGCTGGATAGTTCTCCCTATCTAGCTTATCAATCTGCAAGCTTTCTCCCATCCTTGACCTTCTGTATCTGCAATTACTATGGTTTATGAGGATAAAGTGTACCTTTGATATGAAGTTGTGATCCTTCTTGATTCTTTTCGAACTCGTGCTTTGAACTTCTGCAGGTTATCTTCAATAATTTGTCCTTGTCCTCCTTTGATTTGGAAGAACTCCAATATCTGCACCAATCGGAACTTCATTTGTCTTTTCTTTTCTTGTATTGCACCTTCAACTCTGATACCACTGTTGGAGACCTCTTAATCTCCAAAGATTTGATCTATACTGATTTAAGAATACTTCTATATCAGTTACAAACCAAACTTTACACAAATATTGTTCTTCTTTACCAAAATTTCCATTAACACTTCTCTGAGTGAAGAAGTGTCTACTTCAGAAAGTCTGCTTCAGAAATCGACTTCATTACCTGCACATAACTTCAAATTTCCTCAAATAAATGATGTACAAGTATTTGCAATACCTTTGCGCAATCATACCAATCATTAGTTCTCAAAACTAATCATCAAAAGTTTAATATGATCCTTAAGATCAAAGATATGTCATAACTGTCTTCCAGAGGTAGCGCCTTCGACATGGTCAACTTCTTAAGTTGATTTCTCACAGCACAAAACCTATTTTGCTAAATGCTTTTAGCCATATCTTCCTTATCTCCTAACTTAGATTTTAAGTGCTCACTCATCAAAAACTTTACAGTATACACTGAGATCTAAGCAAAATACTCAGACGGAAAAGTGCGCTACTCTCAGACTTCTGTTTTCACATTCTACATACAAATGTTCCTATTGATCATTCTCACAGTAGGACAGGAATTAGATCATGAAACTCTGAACATAGCTTCATTAGCTTCTCAATTAGATGTGTACAAAAGGAATCTTGATCCACATGATCAGACTGAGAGCACTCAGAGAAAAACCCGTCGCTATTTTCTGGGAAAAAAACTCTCTACACATCTCTAAGACATTTGTCATCTACAAATGACTTTTCCACATACATTTCTTATCATCATTAACTTATATATACATGATTTTGGACTTATCTCGCGTCTATGACATTACTCCTTATCATCCTAAGGATTTAGCTCTACTCAGTTTTCAAGGATTTCCACTTATATGTACATATGTATACAAGCTATCATTCTGAAATCTCCTTCACTTTCTCAAGTGTCTTCTTTCTCTTCAACCTAATTATGAACTTGCTTCAAAATCTTTATAATCACCAATTTGTGATTGGTTTGTTCCAACATGACGTTGAGATGCTAACTTCATAACTTCAGTGTGCATGCATGAGCAGAACGATAATGTCGGTGGCTGTTGTCATAAATAGGTATCAAAACGCGGATATTTACAGGCTTATTTTATAAAGCACACAAAAACAAAAGAAAAGAAAAGAAAAGAAAAGAAAAGAAAAGAAAAGAAAACGCAAAATACGCGGCCAATCCGCAGAACATTTTAGTGCGGATCCGATGCTTGTTGATACGGCCGCAGCTTTGAACCATTTATCACCTTTGGAAGAGGATTTCCGGTCAAAGTAGTCAACTAAAAAGTGGTTGGGCCCACCTATTCAGAAATCCTGTAGGGACCAAACCATCGTATCTTGAATTTGCCAACAAAGTGATTCGACTTTGCATTGGAAAAGAGTACAAGTTGCCCCACCATAAAAACTGGAGTCTTTAGATATCGATCATGTGTTTGAGCTTGTCTTAGTTGTACTTCTTGAATAGTTAGAAAACTTGTCCATTGATGCTCATCCAGTTCTTGAGTGTATCTAGTCGAAATGATAAAGAATCTTTTGGTATCAATTTCTGAGTGAGAGCTACATGTAAACTTGGCACAACAATCTCCATTGGTGCTATGGCTTCCAGTCCATAAGTTAGTTTGAAAGGGGTTAATCCTGTTGCTACCTTGTATGTAGTCTGGTATGCCCATAATACTGCAGGTAATAGTTGATCCCATCTTTCCGATACTTCCAGACTCAGTTTTAGAAGCATATTCAACAGGGTCTTGTTTGTACTTTTAGCCAACCCATTTGCACGATGATAATATGGTGAACTGAATTTATGCGTGATGTAAAAAGAATGTGTGAGTACTTTCATTAAATTGTTGACAAAATGAGTGCCTTGGTCTGTAACAAGCTCTAGAGGTAAGCCAAAACGCGGAAAGACATCTTTCATTAGACACTTTGCCACCGAAACAGCTGCGGTGGACCTTAAAGCCCAAGCTTCTGCCCATCTGGTTGCATAGTCTGTACAGGTCATAATATAACGATTATTACTGAGTATTGTTGGCGGTGTAATAGGTCCGATAAAATCTAGACCCCACTTCTGAAAAGGTTCTAATGGCAAGATAGGTTGTAGAGGGAAAAAATGGCGTTGTAGAGGCTGTCCAGACCGCTGACAAGTATCACATTGTTTGACAAACTAAGATACATCCCTGTACATAGTAGGCCACCAAAGTCCACTTTGCAGAATTTTCTGGTGTGTTAAATCTGCTACAAAGTGTCCATCGAAAGGAATTGAGTGAGCCAGAGTAATGAATGAGTTAACTTCGTGTGGAGGAATACAATGAAGTAAAATTCCAGTGTGATCCATATAGTGTAATTCTCCAGCAATTAGCCGATATTTGCGACTGTACACTGCAATCTTCCTACGCATTGCAAGAGATGTTGTAGAAGGAAGACATCCATCAGTCAAAAAAGTTAACAACTGATCATAGTAATTAGTTGTTGCAGGAGGATTTGCTTCTTCATCATTAGTCGATTCAGTACTGTAAATCGCTGGTGTGGTGTCATCAACACCGACCGGAGCTTCACCGGAATCTAAGCGAGAAAGAAAATCTGCTAAGGCATGTGAGTTGTCGGGCTGATGGATTACTCAAAATCAAATTCTTGTAAAAGTAGAACCCAACGCGCTAATCGACCACCTAAATGTTGTTGTTGTACCAGATAGACAAGTGCAGCATGATCTACATGAAAAGTAAATCTGCGGCCAAGTAAATAGTGTCTGAATTTCTTTACCAAATACACTAAACCCAGACATTCTCTTTCGGTTACATAGTAATTCGTTTCTGTAGGAGCAAGTCTTCTACTCGCATAGTAAACATGTCGGAACCGCTTATCGGTTTGTTGCATACGAACACTGCCAATGGCAATATCTGATGCATCTACGAAGACATGGAATGGGCGATCCCATTCAGGAGGCTATAAAATTGGTACCTGTGTTAATAAACACTTTAGACGATCAAATGTTGTTTGACATTCTGGAGTCCAATCAAACTGTTTAGGAGTCTTCGTGATTAATCGATTGAGTGGAATGGCTAAATGAGCGAGCCACCATAAATGACGACCATGCCATCTCACTTGACCCATGAAACACATTACTTCCTTTGGTGTAGTAGGTACAGGTGCTTTTAACACAACTGCTACCTTATCTGGTTCGACTTGTATGCCCTGTGCAGATACAATATGGCCAAGCAATTTACCACATGAAACCGCAAACATAGATTTGTTTGGGTTCAGACAAAGTCTGTATTCTCTGCATTTCTCAAAGCAGCACCGTAAATGGAACAAGTGTGCTACCATCTTACTGAACAAAGAGAAATCATCAAGATATACTTGCATAAACGAGGTAAGATAAGGGGAGAATATTTCCTACATACACCTCTGGAAAGTACTGGGGGCATTTCTTAATCCAAACCACATAACAGTACAGGCAAATACACCCCAATTGGTGATGAACGCTATTTTTGGTATATCTTTCTCAACCATTCTGACCTGATTATACCCACTGTATCCATCTAAGAATGAGTACATTTCGTGTCCTGCTACTCTGTCAAGCATGGTGTCCAGAAATGGAAGAGGAAACGGATATGGCACCGTAACTGCATTTAGCTTTTGGTAATCCACACATATTCGCAGTTGCTTATTCTTTTTAGGGACAATAACAATGGGTGATATCCACTCAGCATGCTCTACTGGTACGATGAATCCGACTTTTAGTAACCTATCAAGCTCTGCCTTTACCTTTGCTGCATAGTTTGGATTCATCCGGTAGCTTGGTTGTTTGATTGGCTTAGCTTCCGGCTTCAGCATGACCCTATGTTGATAAATGCGAGGGTCCAAACCCTTCATGTCTTTGTAATCCCATGCGAAAACATCATAGAACTCTCGAAGCAACTGTATTAACTCTGCTTGAAACAATTCAGTCAATCCTTCCTTTATTTTTACACGTCGCTGATTAACTTCGTCACCCAAATTATATGTAATTAACTGATCTTCTGGAACATAGAATTATCGGGACTTCTCTGTAACATCGTGTGGGTTTAAAAGTTGTTGTAGATCAGTGTCATCTACAGCAGCAGTATCTTCTTTCTTGACTTCTTTCGTCACAGGCATCATTGTACAAACTACCTGATTCCAATTATCCACAACAGATTATAGATCAACAGTCCCTAGGGAGATCAAATCAATATTATTTTTCAAAAACTCTTCTTCTTCATCATCTGACAAACCATCTAACATATGAACTGGTTCTGTAAAATAAGGTCTAGCATGTAATTCACAAGGTTGTATAGCATCTAACTTAACAACATATTTACGATTATTGTCCTTGAAAGTGAGTTCCTGTGCAGACCAATCTTGTATCATCTTGGCTTCTTTCAACCAAGGACAGCCGAAAAGCAAATTATAATCCAAGCTAGACTCTAGTAGCTCTAAGATGACAAAAGTCATCTTAAATGTTGTGCCTTGCAGGGTTATGGGCACATCTCGTACTAGTCCTATTGGGTGGACTCTGGACTGATCAGCCATCCTTACAAAAAACTGGACAGGCTCAATTTTCATCCATCCTAACTTTTTACACAGTGCGGCAGTAGCAATGTTTACACCAGACCCTCCATCAATTGGTACTTGATTGATTTTATGATTTTTGTACCATACCGTAATCAATGGGACTGAATGATCCACCGTAGCATCAGGTTCTGGTTGTATTGTTGCTGTTGTTGGAATGCAGGCAGACTCAGTACTAAACTGTTGCTGGAATTGTTGACGGACTCCTGGTACTAGTGCAAGTAACTGTCCAAGAGGAAGAGTAATGGATGCTTTAGATAAGATTTCCAATGCTTGATTTACTTGACTTGTTTCTTTCACCGATTCTGAAGACGATGTGTCGATTACTAGAATTGACTCTTGCTCCTGTGCAGTTTCCTTTGACAGTGGAACTTGTGTCACTGGAATAGGATCTGGGAACACTGGAGGTTCTGTGGTGGTCCACTGACTAGCCTTGTCATATGTTCTTTGTTGTTCTAGGATGCCTGGTTCAAATATTTCAGCTGCTGGTTGTAACGGTCTACCAGATTTGGTCTGAACTACTGCAGCTTGTGTCTCTATGGGTGTGATCTAAACCATATTTGTCATAGGGTTCTGGCGCTCTTTCTTCCTCTGATCGTATTCAGCTGCATCTTTAAAAAATCTTCTAATGTGGTCAAATTCACCGCAAAAATGGCAGCGAGGTGGTGGCAAATTAGTATTTTCCTGTGCTGGTCCTGCCTGCCAACGGTTCGCATTGTAATTATTATTTCTCTGTCCTCTGTAATTTCGGTATCCCTACTGCTGGTTGTTTCTCATTTGAGGAGGTACATAGTGATTGGCAGGCTACCCTGGTTCTTGTATAATTGCATTCACTGTGGCTGTTCCCTGTACTTTAGCGTTGTATGTGCAGTTTTCGGTGGAATGTCCTGTCATGTTTTAGATAGCACAAAACAACTGGTTGAGGGCGCAAGTGGCACTGGTATGCCCTGAATTCTTGCACGTGGTGCAGTACATATGTCTGGTTGGATCTTTTTGTTGCGAACATTTGTTTTATGTAGGGTACAAGTTTCAAATTATGTAAATACCTTTGGGAAGTCTTCAAATACTTCAAGAAGGCTCATATTATTCATAAAATGTAGCAAAAATACCACGTGAGTTCTAGAACATGGTGAGTCAAATTAGTGAGTCACAAGGGAGCTTCGGTGGTGTCCTAGTGGAAGATCGATGTGGCTAGTTCTCAAAGTCCATCAATACTTTGCTTATTTGAGCACTTGAGTCTTGTAATACCTCCATCCAAGTGTCTACCACAAATTTAGATGTATTAGGAAGGTTTTAGATTAGTTTCCCATGCTATAAAAAGAGAAGAAAAGTCGTGATCTTGTGGGATGTCCAAGAGAGTCATATGTGTATCTCTACACTGCTGTAGTTTTGTATGCAGAGATTGCAGAGCTTGTATCTCCCTCATTATATATCCAAATTACATGTTTGATAGATCATTTGAAAGCCCTTACTGTCTACTTTCTTCATAAAAAATTTTCATAATCTTTGGAGTTGTGAGCTGAGAGCAGTACTCTCTGCACGTAGTGTGTGTTCTCTGTTTTTTATCCCTGCTGAAGGTCTCCATTAAACATCCAACTTGCAGAGGTCATATCTCCTTGTGTATGTATCCAAATCATGTGTTCTTTGGCTTGTTAGAAATCTCTTTAAGTCTACTTGTATTCTAGAAAGTTTCAAAGTCATTGGAGTTGTGAGTTAAGAGAAGTAGTCTCTGCAAGTGATATGTGTCCTCAGGTTCATCTCTGTTTCAAGGTCTCCATTAAAGCTGCATATTGCAGAGGTCATAGCTCATTGTGTATTTATCCATTTGAGGTGTTCTATATCTTGTTGGAAAGATCTTAGATTCTAGTTTATGTGTGTGAAATAGTTCTGAAAAATTCTAAGTGAGTAAAGAGCAATTTGCTATGCAAGAAAATTGGTCTGTGCATACAAGTTTGTGAAAAAGTCAACTAGGTCCTGTTGGGTTTCACCTACTTCTAGCTGTACTTTGGAGATCAATAAACTCCAACATTGGTATCAGAGCAAGTACTTGGAGGCTTGGAGAAGGTTATCATACCTTGACGAAGAATTTGAAGCTATCAAAGAAGCAGTTCATCATCAACACTACACAAAGGTAGAAGAAGATCGCAAGGAGGCATCTCAAGCAACATCCAAGCAAAGAAAGGTGCACATACCTCATTTACAAGGTAAATATTATATTTCTTCTCATCACACACATTGGAAAGAAGGCTTAAAGGATAGCATTTGTATTATGGGAGACCAACATGCACAAATAGAGAAGCTTGATAAGACCAATTATCAAGCATGGAAGTTTAGAATCACAACATACTTGCAAGGTAGAGGCTTGTATGGTTTGATTGACGGCACAGATATCAAACCCACATTACTAGAGGACCCAAATCAGCAACAATTGAGGGAGTTTAGACTTTGGAATGAGAGAGACAAAAGGGTTATATTCATTTTATCACAAAATATTCAAGATTCAATGGTAGTACACATACAAGATCTTGACACAAGTAGAGATGTTTGGCTTGCATTGGAAAGGTTGTATGCTACATGTACAAGAGCAAGGAAGATTCAACTCAAAAATGAGTTGAATAACATAAAGAAAGATACAAGGACATCGGTCAATGATTACTTGTTGAAGGTTAAAGAGATTGCAGATCAACTAGGATCAATTCAAGCTAATGTGGAGGACGACGACTTGGTTGCACATACTCTCAACGGACTCAAGGATGATGAGAGATGGAAACCATTCATTACTTCAGTTTATGTTAGAGGAGAATTACCATACTTTGATCAGCTTGTTGCTCTTATGGTCACGGAGGAGATGAATCTAAATGGCTCTACTTCAAATCAAAAAGGATCTCAAGGACAAGCTCTTTATGTAGGATCATCAAGAGGTGGAAACAGAGGAAGAAGAGGTTCAAATAGAGGTCGAGGAAGAAGGAGCGATGATCAAGGGACTTCAAGTGGCTTCTTCAATGCAAGAGGAAGAGGAAGATCAAGTGCTAGAGGTACGAGAGGCAACTACAACTACAATCAAAGACAAAGGAGTGAAGATAACAACAATTGCTATATATGTGGAAGGTATGGACACTATGCCAAAGATTGTTATCAAAATGAAAATAATCAAGGTGGTAATCGAAGAGGAGGCTATTCAAGAAGAGGTAAACAACAAGGAAATTATGCAGTTGAAGGTAAAAGTGATGATTATGATTCTCTTCTTATGATGAACGTAGAAACTAAGATGAATTGCAATAGTGATGTATGGTATGTAGATAGTGGTTGTTCTAACCATATGTCACATGATGCTTCATGGTTTTCTAATATGCATAATCCTTCATGTAAAGGTCATGTTGAAACAGGAGATGATACAACACATAAGATTATGCAGGTTGGAGATGTTGTTATGGAGGATAAGAGCAAGACAAATTGCTTGAAGGATGTACTTTATGTGCCAATGATCACTAAGAATTTGATGTCGGTTGGTCAAATGGTAGAAAAAGGTCTACAAGTGAGATTTAATCATGCAGGTTGCTTCATTGAGGATCCAAATCAAAGGAGATTAATTGCTAGAGGTAAAAAACAAGGTAGATTATTTACATTTAAGGTAAACCCAAATCATACAAACTATTTCTCTTATGGTATGCATCGAATAGCAGAGCTTGATCTATGGCACAAAAGGATTGGACACATGAATGTACACAGGTTAAAGGAGCTATCAAAGAAGAGGATTGTTGAAGGATTACCTAATCTTACTAAGCAACATATGGTGCATCTTTGTGAAGCATGTCAAATGGGTAAGCAGAGTAGACAACCTTTCAAGCATTCAAGCTATGTAAGTGATGGTTTGCTAGATCTCATACACACAGATGTGTGGGGACCTACTAAAGAGGCATCCTTGGATGGTAATAAGTACTATGTATCATTCATTGATGATCATAGTAGAATGACATTTGTGTATTTCATTAAATGTAAGAGTGAGGTCTTTGATTGTTTCAAGAAGTTCAAATCATATGTCGAAAAGCAAACAGGAAGGTATATTAAGAAGCTAAGATCTCATGGAGGGGGAGAGTATTTCTCTCAAGCTTTTACTGATTTTTTGTATGATGAAGGTATCAAAAGAGAAGTTACATGCAGGTATACTCCACAACAAAATGGAGTCGTAGAAAGAAGAAACAAAATCATAGCAGAAGCATCTAGAAGCATGCTTAATGATATGTGTTTGCCTAATTATTTTTGGGCTGAAGCTGTTAGCACAAGTGTTTACATTATGAATAGAGTTCCGACTGCTGGAGTTCATCATTTGACACCATATGAGGTATGGCATGGAAGGAAACCAAGTGTAAGTCATTTGAAAGTATTTGGTTGTGTATGTTATGTACATGTACCTAGTGAGGTGAGATCTAAACTTGATGCAAAATCAGAAAAATGTATATTTATTGGCTATGCAGATACTCAAAGAGGATATAGATGCTATAATCCTCATACCAATAAGGTTTTTGTGTCAAGGGATGTAAACTTTGATTAATTACTTTCATGGTATGCAGATAAAAATTGTTTGCAGGTCATGGATGAAAATGAAGAAGGTGTGGTTGAAGGAGATGAATGCATAGTTCAGCCATCAGGAAGTTTAAATGATGAAAGGAGTGGTTTAGATGAAGAAAGAGGATCACCTTTCAATGGAAGATTAAGGCAAGAGTCACCTCCAAGTGTTAAAAATAAAGGTAAACTCAAACTTGTTGAAGTTAATGATGAAGGAGAGGAAATTAGTGATGTATGTGAGTATGGAGAATCATCAAAGGTTCCTAATAAGAAAGGAAGAGCATCTACATTGGAGGTAAGAAGAACTTCAAGAGTGAGTAAGCAACCTCAAAGGTATACTTATAAATCTTTTATGAATACTCATTATGCTTTTATGACAAAAGTTGAGCAGGAAAATGAACCCACATGTTATGATGAGGCCAAAGGAGATGAAAAGTGGGAGAAAGCAATGAGAGAAGAAATTGAAGCACTACAGGATAACAAGACTTGGAATTTAGTTCCAAGTACACCAAAACAAAAGGTAATTGGTTGCAAGTGGGTTTTTAAGATTAAAAGAAATAGTGATGGTAATGTGTCTAGATATAATGCTAGACTTGTAGCAAAAGGATATAATCAAACTCAAGGTGTGGACTATGAGGAAACATTTAGTCCAGTAGCAAATATGGCAACGGTGAGAACTTTGTTGGCTTTAGCTGCAAGTAAAAGGTGGAATATATATCAACTCGATATAAAGAATGCCTTTCTTAATGGTGAGTTAAATGAAGAAGTGTATATGTCACAACCAAATGGTTATGTGGATGCAAAATGTCCTAATCATGTATGCAGGTTAAAGAAGGCATTGTATGGTCTTAAGCAGGCACCAAGGGCATGGAATGCAAGGTTGGTAAAGTATCTTATGCTGCAAGGATACACAGCGAGTCATGCTGATCCTTCACTTTATGTAAAACATATAGATGGCATGTGTGTCTATGTATGCATTTATGTGGATGACTTGTTGATTACAGGGAATGATGCAAAAGCAATTGATGAGATAAAAGGTGATTTGGGAAAGGAATTTAAAATTTCAGATCTTGGTTTGCTTAGATACTTTCTTGGGATTGAAATTGTGTATAGCGATGAAGGTATGTGGTTGATACAGAGAAAGTATATATGTGATATGCTGAAAAGGTTTGGTATGCAGGAATGTAAATTTGTTTCTACTCCAATGGAATGTAATGTAAAGCTGAGTGCAAAGGAAGGTGATGAGTTGCATGATATCAATGTATGTAGATCCATGGTAGGATCTTTGATTTATGCAACAAAAACTAGACCTGATATATGCTATGTAGTGGTAGTATTGTCACAGTTTATGCATGAACCTAGAGTACCTCATATGCATGCAGTGAAAAGAGTGCTTAGGTATTTGAAAGGTACCATGAACGAAGGATTATTTTATAGTCATAATGCTGATCTAATTCTTAAAGTCTTTAGTGATGCAGATTGGGCTGGAAGCAAAGATGACAGAAGATCCAAAAGTGGATATGTGGTAATAGCAGGAAACAAGACATTAACATGGAGTTCAAAGAAATACCCTACAGTTGCTTTATGTTCTACAGAGACTGAGTATAGAGGTTTAGCATTGGCTACTACTGAGGTTATGTGGTTTAAAAAGTTGTTTCATGACTTGAATGTGCAGGTTGATGTACCACTGATATATGGGGATAACTTGAGCAGCATTCATATGACCTCAAATCCTATTTTTCATGTTAGAACAAAGCATATAGAGGTTCACTATCATTATGTTCGAGAGAAGGCCATGGACAATGAAGTGCAGCTTTCTTTTGTTGGAACAAAGGATCAAGTTGCAGATATCTTCACCAAATCCTTGGAGGGACCAAAGCTTCAAAGATTCAACTATATTCTTGGCATGAAGGAAATACCCTTTGAAACTTGAGGGGGAGAATGTTGCGAACATTTGTTTTATGTAGGGTACAAGTTTCAAATTATGTAAATACCTTTGGGAAGTCTTCAAATACTTCAAGAAGGCTCATATTATTCATAAAATGTAGCAAAAATACCACGTGAGTTCTAGAACATGGTGAGTCAAATTAGTGAGTCACAAGGGAGCTTCAGTGGTGTCCTAGTGGAAGATCGATGTGGCTAGTTCTCAAAGTCCATCAATACTTTGCTTATTTGAGCACTTGAGTCATGTAATACCTCCATCCAAGTGTCTACCACGAATTTAGATGTATTAGGAAGGTTTTAGATTAGTTTCCCATGCTATAAAAAGAGGAGAAAAGTCGTGATCTTGTGGGATGTCCAAGAGAGTCATATGTGTATCTCTACACTGCTGTAGTTTTGTATGCAGAGATTGCAGAGCCCTTACTGTCTACTTTCTTCATATAAATTTTCATAATCTTTGGAGTTGTGAGCTGAGAGCAATACTCTCTGCAAGTAGTGCGTGTTCTCTGTTTTTTATCCCTGCTGAAGGTCTCCATTAAACATCCAACTTGCAGAGGTCATATCTCCTTGTGTATGTATCCAAATCATGTGTTATTTGGCTTGTTAGAAAGCTCTTTAAGTCTACTTGTATTCAGGAAAGTTTCAAAGTCATTGGAGTTGTGAGTTAAGAGCAGTAGTCTCTGCAAGTGATATGTGTCCTCAGGTTCATCTCTGTTTCAAGGTCTCCATTAAAGCTGCATATTGCAGAGGTCATAGCTCATTGTGTATTTATCCATTTGAGGTGTTCTATATCTTGTTGGAAAGCTCTTAGAGTCTAGTTTATGTGTGTGAAACAGTTTTGAAAAATTCTAAGTGAGTAAAGAGCAATTTGCTCTGAAATAAAATTGGTCTGTGCATACAAGTTTGTGAAAAAGTCAACTAGGTCCTGTTGGGTTTCACCTACTTCTAGCTGTACTTTGGAGATCAATAAACTCCAACACTTTTGCAACATATTTACTTGTTTTTAACCATTCCAGGTCTTCTGTAAATCCTCCAACCTTGTTTTCCAGCTGCAAAGCCATCGCAATCACCGCATCTAGCGTCATAGCTCCCACAAAGCGTATGATCATAATTTGTTTAAGTTGCGGAGTCAAACCATTGATAAACCATTGAGTGATAAAGTCATCGGGTAGGTTGTCATGTGCTAGGGGCAATTGCCTCAAATGTGTTCTGAATAGGGTGGCATATTCCTACACTGTCTGATTCATCTTCTGTCTATTGTTTTGCAGGTAATCGAAAATTTCGGCTGGATTCTTCTTTAGCCTGAATCTCTGCAAAAATGTGTCCCTTACTACTTCATAGGTGCCGAAATGGTTAATATCATATTCTGTAAGCCACCTAACTGCTTCATTCACCAATGTAGACTGGAAGACAATAGCTTTGTACGCCGGATCAGGTGGATGATTAAGCACTGCGTAACTTATCTCAAATGTGTGTACATGAGCATCTGGGTCATTCCTTGGAAATCCTCCGAATTTAGTGTACGTTACTCCTTTTGGAGTCGGATGGGGTGGGAATAACTGTTGTTGCTGCTGTTGTTGTTGTTGTTGTTGTTGTTGTTGTTGTTGTTGTTGTTGTTGTTGCCCACTCATCGTGCTGGCGGGGGTATTGGGACTATCTTCTGTATCCCGAGGCTGAATATCTGAACCGTTGGAATCTGTATCATCAGCCTGTGCACTCTCTGGCTCAATAATATTGTTCAGTATATTTCGGATCTCAGCTTCGAACACGCTAGCTTCCTTCTTGATATCAAATGTAGGAAAGCTTACTCCAAATAGTGGTGACTGGACTGAAGATTCACCAAGAAATGGTAAACCGTCACCGGAACACTGTGGACTCCCAGCAACTGGTACCAAAATGTGTCGAATTTTTACCAAAACAAAGTGCTTTTTCACCTCCACTGATTTCATTGGCCACGATGTTTCTATTCGCAGACTCTGGAGTCGCTATTTCTTCGACAGGCTGTGCCGAAATCACACCGGAATCTGCTAGAAATGTAGTAAGTTGCACCGGAATACTGTTGGAATCATCTCTAACGTTCTTCACTTCCTTGGCAACTGAGTTAGACCTATCTGCGCTTCTACCTCTTGGAGGCGTCCTTAGCAAATTAGGTACCCAAGGTTGTCGGTACTTCGGATATGACTCACCGGATCGAGTAACCGGCATGTATCATCTTTTGTACTACTTGCGTAATAATACTATTGATTCACAATCTATAGTCACGTTCCTACAATAGATTTGCAACAATCTCATCTGTTGCCACCTTCCCACAGACGGCGACAGTGTTAAATGTTAAACGCGGGACTAGCTGTCAGTAGCGCGTTTAAACATTTATTGGGTTCTTGGGAGTGGAAGGGGTCTGTTAAACAGAGGCACTGTACTTAGTTCCCAAACTAACCACTTCACACATAGCAATACATTGATGCTCAAAACCCTATCAAGACTCCGTTACACTTACAATCTCACAGTACTCAACCAAACTCTCCCACAGTTGACCGAACACACTGCACCAGACTATGCAGTATCGTGATACAAAGTTACTTAATGAACTCAAGAACTATTCTGAATACAAAATACTGTAACACTAGAGACAATAGCAGTAATCCAGCCTTCACCGAATAGATACAAACAATCAAACAAAAACCAAAGACACAGAAGAACTCAACAGTCTTAGACACACAGTACTGAAGGTCCAGTATGCAACTTAAAAAGACCCTTACTGTAGCTAACCTTTACCGTATGAGGAGAGACCTCCATGATGAAGACAATACAATACGACTCAGAGTTCTCAGAACACTACCGCAATTACACAAACTTCATCCAACAAGTCACAGCACCTTACAAGCAAGAGCGACACCACAATACGCTTTATCAACAGAACAATCACAACCGAAACCCTCACAGAACAACTCGCTCAGACAAACAGCCTGGCGATCTACTGCGTGTCTATGTAACTCTCAACAGAAAACCATTGTCGATAGATAACAAGGCAAAACAAGAACAGTATACTCAAGTTTGTTCAACAACACCACAGCAACGTTACAGCATAATCACCCAGACAGACAGTCTGGTGATCCCAACAAACGTCACTGAGCGTCTCTTTTTCATTGCTTTATATAAAGATTACAACGTATTTGTGTAACAACCTTTCGTTCGTGCGAACAAGATTCAGTTTTTACAACTTCCAATCCGGCGGCCGACTAACAAGCCTTAGTCAACAAGCTTTAGAACCTAAGAAGTTCTCTGAAGCAGAAATGCTCTTAGCTGAAGATAATCTTAGGGACATGTTCAATGAATGGCGCTATGATATAGAGAGAATAATGTTTCCGGAATTACAGAATCAAGATGATGATCTACAAATTCTGTGCTATTTTGTATTTAGTGGTTCGGATCCACCATGAGTGCCAATGTTAGCAGTTGGTGTGGTTGGGTTATTCTTTGTAATTTCTACTTTTGTAATAATGGAGATGCCAAGAGTTTTCGGAATAACGGAGGTTTGGAACGGTGTGATGTTCATCCACATTTTTCTTATGCTATGCAGAGACGGGTTTTAATCAACAGATTCTTCCGGATTTCAGACTGGACGATTATGAAAACATTGATATGCAGAGTAATGAAGGAAGTAGATATACAAATCAGAGAATCGTTGTAACTTCAATGCTATAATGAAATTACAAGAACTATTTCTGAACCAGATCTTTCATTCTATGTAGTAACTGTTTATGAATTGTCTATCTGTGCTAAATCATATTGTAGTATGGAATAGAAACACATGTTTATGAATAGTAATATTCATGAATCCCCATTCTCGAACCTATTACTTGGGTGTTGTTAACCTTACGGCGAGCAGTGGCCAAACAATATACTCAATACTCCACCCTCAAGTGACAACAAATGATCCATGGTGCTTCAAGTTGTAAGGCTACCATTATCAGGAAAAACCATTGTGAGATATGGCAATGTTTTGCCACATTTTGTATCTGGATCATATATGCCAATGGTTTGCCACACTTTTGTACATGGTTCATTCATGGAATATATATCTCTTTATCATATCTCTTTATCATACTTTTGTACATGGTTCATGGTTCATTCTACTCATCTCTTTTGTGTCTGATAGTGTTTTGCTTTATCAAGTCGCATTTTGGTTGTTGGTCATCTAAACATTATATCAACAACCACTAGAGTACATGTTACATGTACTCGATTTTTTTTGGGGAGAGTGTATTGTCTTTTTCTACACAACAGCATAGCAATGTTGCTGTAGCAAGAGACTACACACTCTACCCAAAAACAATTGTGCAGATTTGGTCGTCGGTATAAGCATCTATATGTCCAGGTACATATCGATGCTTATACCAACGCTTATATTGGGGTTTATACCGGCACTGTAGCAAGTATATCAATGCTTATACCGATGCTTATACTAGTGCGTATATTGGCATTCCCATATCGATGCTTATACAGGCACCTATACTGACGATGGGGCAAAAATAGTCCCGTCTATTTGTGCTAGTATATGGGCTGGTATGCTCGTGTTATGTTGTAGTGGATGAGTTCTATGTGTGACCATTCGTGGTAATAGATGATCTTTGTGAACTTAGCCATTAGTTTAGGTAGGGCATGGCCCATTGGGTTTCCATTCAAGACAAAAATAAAGGCCTTGTAGCACCACACAATTTCCCCATAGAACTTTAATGGTGGGAGTGAAGAGGGGGCTTGTCCTTTTCTCCGGGGTCCAGGGGACCTATTCCCCCTGACCTATAGGGCCAAGACTATAGGACTTCTAGTCATGGAGATATTGTTAGGTTATATGTTTTGCCAACTATTTTGTCTCTTCTGACTACATTTACTATATCGACTCCCATTTTAAAAGCTATATAATCATGGCACATGTGTAGCTGTGTATAGACTTGTGCATTAGTAAGACCTTTATCTAAATTCTATCTAGATTTCCATTTAAGCTCCATATTAGTACATAGGTGGACAACACCATCTTTGTAGCTGCATTACTCTTGGCAATTTACAATTTGATTTCTCTATCTATCAGTCCACATCTCTCTTTGGCTGTGTTTTTTTCTCATCTATGTATTGTTCTATTCTGTTGTGCTATTATT
This sequence comes from Ceratopteris richardii, assembly GCA_020310875.1. Classification (NCBI taxonomy): domain Eukaryota; kingdom Viridiplantae; phylum Streptophyta; class Polypodiopsida; order Polypodiales; family Pteridaceae; genus Ceratopteris; species Ceratopteris richardii. The sequence continues at coordinate 158,045,261 of CM035410.1, read as the reverse complement.
TGTTACAAACTTCACCTGCCCTATGATCATTTATGTCCCTTTTTCTCAAGGAAGTAGACAATGAAGATACATTTTTGCTGTTGGATCAAGTTTCATTATCAACACATCTAGAACATGTACATGTGCAATACAACCAAATACTTTCATCTATGATAGGTTTGGATTTTTACTTGTAGACTTCTCTTTGGGTGTAGCTTGATGTACAACAGCAGTTGGAGTTCTATTCATGATGTATACAATGGTGTGCATAGAAACTATGAGGCATATTTTTCTTAGCCATCAAGGCTCTTGCTATTTATGCAATATATCTAATTTTGCATTCAACAACACCATTCTATTATGGTGTTATCCTACATGAAAACTACCATTAAATTCCATATTTTTTCAAAAAAATACTAAATTCATTTGATATGTGTTCATCTCCTCCATCACATCTTAATGTCTAAATATACTCCTTGTCTTATTTTCCACCACAACCTTGAAATTTTAAAAGCGAGTAAACACATCACTCTTTTTCATGTATGTCATCAATGCATGTGACATAAAACCTGCAACCTATCATAGATGTGGTCTTTGACATTTATACGCATTATCTCTAGAACATTCTTGCTAACATGCTTGTCATGCACAAATGATGCCCTTGATTCTTTACTGAATTGACATGTTTCACATACCTTCTACATCTCTAAAACCTTGAAATTTGGTAATGTGTTGACAAGGTCCTTTGATTGCAACAACTTAAGCCTCTAGAATTTTTTCATGTCCAATTTGCTTGTGCCAGATCTCTATATCAATGATAAAATTGCACCCTTTGCAAACATGTTTGCAATCATTTCACGAATTTCCACGTTCAAGGTAAGCATCCTACCCACTTTGTTCCCTTTGGCAATTAACCTTCCATTCTGTTTGTACTCTTCTACATATAAACCATTAGAATTGAACCAAACTTGTAATCCTTGGTTGTACAACATAAACTAGTTCTTTGTTATATAAGGAACATGTAGTATATCAACAAGATCTTTTACCTTCCCATCCCTGATGAACAATGCTATGTTTTTTGTATGCTCAATAAGATGTGAGAACTAGTAATTTTTGCAAACAGCCAAACCATTCTACATGTCTAATCATGTGATTTGAAGCATTTGAATCAACGTATCAAACATTACCATTGGATTTTGAGACATTAGTCAAAAATTGTGTTCATCATATCATGTTGGACCATGAATAGCTTCTTTGAATCATTGTAGTTGTGGATGCATAGTCGCTTTGTTGCTTTTTTCTATTTTGATTCTTCAACCTACAATCACATTCAAAGTGAACAAGTTTACCACAATTCAAGCATAGTTTACTATCATTATCTAAATCATTTCTTCAAAAAAATCATTAGCCTCTTTGGCTCCCCTTGCCTTGATATTGTCCTCTACCTCTTAAATTAGTGTGTTGTTGACCTTGGTCATGGTTACTGTCTCCTCTTCCACTTATGAAGCCTCTACCTTGGCCTCTTCTTCCAGAAGAGTAGAATACCTGTTCAAAACTAGTTTTTCATTGGGAGTTTGATTCTTCATCAAGATTTTTTCTTCAATTATCAGCATGGACACAAAATCAACAAAATTTGGGTAATTTTCCCTAGTTTGAATAATAGTCATGAAATGCTTATATGTAGCTCCTAAACCATGAAGGCACACTTCAATCTTATCCCCATTATCATCTACATTGACACCAATAGATGCAAGTGTCTCACATATGCTTTTAATTTTTAAGATGCATTCACTTGTCAACATGCTCTTTTTCTTGAGTGTATGCGATTCACTCTTGAGTTGCAATTTTTGTGCCTTCATATTCATCGAATACGATGTGAAAACATTGTTTCAAGCCTCTTTTGGAGTTTTGGCATTGTGTATGTGACCAATCATGCTATCTTGTATGCTAGTAGACACTAACTACATTACCTTTCATGCTCTTTGATTCCTCTCTTTATATGCTCTTAATTAGTCTACAATCCGATTCCTCTCTTGTAACTATGGAGGGTTTTCATTGTCTCCTTCGATGTACTTCTAGTAGCCTTTTCCCATGAAGAAATTTATCATTTTTTTACCTCCATGCATGAATGTTGTTCTTGTCCAACTTATCACTCATAAGTTGACTCATTCCATCAACATTTTCCATTTTTGCAATAATTTACAATATTGCAAAAGCACTAGAAGCATTAAGTTCGGTTGAAGATTGTCATGCTGTGAATTGACCATTTGATCTCAAAAAGACACAATTTTCATGTATCAGTAGTACATAGAAATGTTTGAAATTTTGGATCTTAAATATTTCGGAGATGTCAAACAAAATGCAATTTGGAGTTCTACATTCTAACATACTTTTCTATGGGGCCCACCTTGCAGTCTTGAAACAAAGGTGGTTCAAATTTTCAAAAAATGAAGTACGCATATGTCTAGTATACTCATTCTTTCTTGTGTTGTGGGTGGAATTTGAGGTAAACCCAAATCTTCATGATCCATGCTAGCCAAAAACACCACTTCACCCTTCTCATTCGCATGTTTAGGGTCTAGTGTAAGGTATACAATCCCTCTTTGTCCTCACAGTGATTGTTATAAAACTCAACTATAGGATGTGGATCCACAATGACACAGTTAGGGTTTTTAAGTTTAACTGCTTGACTATTGAGACCATCTAGGTAGATGTCTATCAAATAGACATTCAATTTTTGGAAATATAAGATCATACAATAAGCTTGGCTCTGTGGTTTGCCTCATTGGGATTATTTGGGTGAGTACAAAGCATCCATGTGGTACCAACTAAGTTCAAACTCACTACTCGATGAAGGTTCATGTGTATGGGTAGGGGGTATGTGACTAGTTCCTACAAAAGAGAGATGAATTTTTACAAACTTTCTTTGACCTAATGTTTTACCTGAGCCAAATGCATGTACAAACAATAAAGATCAAATGAGCCTTCGAGAGGGGTTATGTGCATGAGTGCTTTCATTTTTAATCATAATGTATGTACACAATCCTCAACAATTTTAAAAAAATATTGATATCATAATGTAATCTACTTCCTGTCAATGCTCACACATGTACAAACTAAAAAAGCAAAAGCAGTCAATCCAATGAAAAATAAATATCCCAGCTTAATGATTTCTCAAATGAATTTTGATACTTGCAATAAAGAAAATTGTAGTTTTTATCAACTTTCTATGTGACTTAGCTTTTGTATTCCTCTAGAATCTTTTGTAAGCTACCCAATCCAAGTTTAATTTTGTCAATATAGTATTTGTATCTCAATTCATGGCCTAAAAAATTATAAAGGGTATAGCTTTCTTAATCAAGGTTGCATTAAAAAGTGTATTTTTTATCGTCCCTCTAATCTAAATCATTTATGATTGAATTGCATCAATCCAATATTCGTAGTTACAATTCTGATCAAAACACTTATCAAGAGTATATCCTTTTTTATCAAGGTTGTGATAAAAAGTGTTCTTTTTATTGTCCCTCCAATCAATATCAACTTTTCCACTATCCTACAAAGTTGTAGAGAATTTTTTAGGTTACCTAACCCAAATTGAATTGCATCAATCGGATTGTTATCAGGATCTTATCTCATGCGCACATAGAGGTTATGAATGTTGAAAACACACAAAAAAATAGGCACATCAGGAGACGAGATAGAACACAGTATTGGGTGCAATCTCCCCCCATGCACTCTGTTTCGACAGTCCACAAAGTGCATGTATTTATAGGAATTTTTTATTATGGTGAAATAGTGGTTACATGAGAGTGACTTCAAAAAGCATGCATGAAAGTAAAAGTTGGTAAATTTTGTAGAAAGCCTTTGCTTTTAATATCAGAAATTGCAGTCTACAATGACCTATTCTAAACACTACTTCATTATTTACAAACTATATTAATTATAAATCGGATTATTGATGTCTACCCGTTCATGCCTTTCATTTCCTCAGGAACCTTCAACTGCTATATCAAAAACACCAAAACACATTAATACATTAATAAATTAGCACTCCAACAATTCTTTGCTCAACACATTCCATAATTCATAACATGCCCCTCAGTCAAAAAAGCAACTGACCTTAGTTGATAAAATAAAAATAAACATGGATGGCCAGTATGTCCATCATTGAATGAAAATAAGCATGTTCCATGTAAAAATACATGCATGGAAATGTTCATGGAGGAGTTACATTAATGTTTTTGTGTATGATATGTAGAAATTAAGTGGTCATGATGGGGTGTTAATTGTGTTTTATGTACCCATTGACATTCTTCAATAGAATGATTTTTGTACTTAACTAAATATCAATGATATTGAGTACCTGTGCATGTAGTAGTGACATCATGATCAATTATTTTCTCAAGAATTGAGATTTCAGATTGTTCTTTAATTAAAAGAGGGACATCAAGAAGTGGAGTGAGCGGTGAAGTTCTTTTAACTGGTTTAAGTAAACTAATATGAAAAGATTTATGTATATTCCAATGAGATGGTATATCTAATCTAAATGAATTATCATTAATTTTTTGTATAATGTTAAACGGTCCATAAAAGCATGGTGCAAGTTTAATTTTAGGATCCTGCAAAATATTTTTGAGATGTCCTTTAATGATATGAAACCATATAAGATTGTTTCCCTTGAATTCCTTGGCTAATCATTTTGTATTGATATTACATGTAACTCACTCCTAATTTTTCCTAATGTGCTCATGAACATCCTGAAGTATAGAAATGTGAACTTGAACATTAGAATCAGCCATCAGAATGTTGGTTTGGGTGAGTGACATGGGAGTGGGAAGGTTTTTACTGTAAACAATTTCAAAAGGTGCATGACTAGTAGTGGTGTGTGTGGTTTTATTGTAAGAAAATTGAAGCAATGGCAACTTTTCATCCCGGCTACTAGGATTATCTAATGAATAACAATGCAATAAATCAAGAATAGTATTGTTTGTAGCCTCACTTTTTCCATTTCTTTCGGGATGAAATGTAGAGCTAAAATCTGTTTTAGAACCAAAATGTTGAAATAAGGCAACCCAAAGATTTTTACAAAATCTAACATCACAATCATATAACATTAATTTAGGAAATCCATGATGTGGGAAAATGCTTTGCATCCTGAGGTGCAGGTAAAGTTTTTCTACAAGGAATGAAATATGCATATTTACCAAACCTATCGACTATTGTCCAAATCATATCATTATGTGATGAAGTGATAGGAATACCTATGATAAAATCCATAGAGATTTGTTCCCATGGTTCGTTCGGAATGAGAAGTGGCATTAATAATCCAAATGGTTTACCATGATGATGTTTTACATGTTGACATACAATGCATTGAGAAAAATAATGTGCAATATCTTTTTACATGTGTGGCCAAAAGAAGAAATCTTTGCAAGCAGAATTGGTGCTCTGTATGCCTCTATGACCCATGTAAGATGGTTCATGCATTTCTTTGATGACAAAATCTTTAAAAGCTTGGGTTATGTGTAATCTATGTTGAAAATAAAGTAGACCATGATGAAATGTGTTAGTCGGCTGCCGGAGTGGGACAGATGTAACGGATGTCAGATGTAACGGATTTTTTTGAAACACGCACGAAAAGTTGTTACGCGCATCTTGTAAAATCTTTATAAAGCAATGTAAAGAGAGTGGTCAAGAAGGGGACGTTTTTCTGGAATTTTCCAGACTGGTCGTCTAAATGTTTGTGAGAACATTGTTTAACACTGTTGTGAAATCTTGAGTACTGTTGGTGTTGAGTACGTTCCGCATCGTCTGCTCATACTGTAGTTCACCGTAACGAATGTTGAAGTAACGGATTGTGTGTCTGATTATTGTCGTCGTGTTACGTTCTTGTGTATTCTTCAATTGTTTAAGTACTCTAATTCGTTTTGAGTAGCTATATTACTGTGTGAGTTTGAATAGGCAACTTGAAGCGTTGCTGTAGTGTGTTCTGTTTGTTCTGCCTGATTCATCGCATTCGGTGTTATTATCTGTTGACCCCCAATACGAGGAAGGACTAGTACCTTCAGTAAACATGAACCTTTATCTGAAGATCACTGTAAAGTGTTGTGACGAATGAATCTGTTGGCTATAGTGTTCTCTCTAGTTGATTTACTACATACTGTTGAGGCTGTGTGAGTATGATATTCTGCACCTAAGAACGTCGTGTAGAAGTTGTGCTAGTGTTGACTTGCACTAGTACAGTATTCTTTATAACTCTATTATTAATTGTGAGTATTGTCGTGGTAGAGATCGGACTACTGCTCTGTTCCAATAGCAGGTCAGTCTGAAGAAGTTCGGCACCTAGGTACATAGAAATCGAGTATTGTCCAGTTGATGTTAGTAACTGAGCTAAGACGCGTATTAGTGCTTTTGTTGTTGTGATGAAGATTTGGGAAATAAGCACAGGGCCTCTGTCTAACAAACCCCTACCACTCCCAAGGACCCACGTTGGTCTGGTAACGAATTTTGGATAGTCAGAGACGTTACAATCTAAGCGATTTGTTTAACACCTGTGATGCTTAACGTTTAACACATTTAACATTTAACATTTGGCGCCATCTGTGGGAAGGTGGCATCAAGATTGCCAGTTGTCTGCCAGAATCGAACATCCAGATTATCGTTCAATTGATTGGAAGTAGCAACAGAACCAGATTGTTGCAAACTATTTCGGTAGTAATACTACACGATTAGTACAAAAGATGATACATGCCGGTTACTCGATCTGGTGAAACGTATCCCAAGAACCATCAGTCTGGAGTACTTAATGTACTAAAGAAAACTCTAGGAGGTAGAAGTACAACTAGGTCTGACCCAGTTGTCAAGAAAGTTAAGAACGTTAGAACTGATTCCGGTCATATTCCGGTGGAATTTGTTACGCCTCTGGTACATTCCGGTACTATTTCGGCACAGTCTGTCGGAGATATAGTAACTTCAGAATCTACCAGAACGCGGTCTGAAGTTAGTTTAACAATCTTGGATAAAGATTCGAATTTGTTTACAATTAGAAGCACTCTAGTCAAAGAAATCGGCGAAAGCGAAAAAACACCGTATTCTGGCATAATTTCGGCACATTCCGGTGATATTTCGGTAACAGAATCACAATTTTTCGGTGACGGTTTGGCATTTTCTGTTGAATCTTCAGCCCAACCACCGTGCTTGGAAGCAAGTTCCCATACATTGGACATCAAGAAGGAAGGAAAGCTGTTTGAAATAGAGATTCGAAGCATACTAAGCAAGATCATCGCACCGAAAAGTGCACCATACGATGATACAGATTCCGATAGTTCAGATATTCAGTCCCGAGATACAGAAGATAGTCACAATACACTCACCATGAACGGGCAACAAGAGCAACAACAACAGTTATGTCCACCCAGGCCGCCTCCAATAGGAGTGACGTACACGAAATTTGGTGGATTCCCAGGAGATGATCCGGATGCTCACGTACGCACTTTCGAGATAAGCTACGCAGTTCTCAACTATCCACCGGATCAGACCTATAAGGCTATTGTCTTTCAAGCTACACTGGTCAATGAAGTAGCTAGATGGCTTACAGAATATGATATTAATCACTTCGGCACCTATGAAACAGTACGAGATGCTTTTCTGCAGCGATTCAGGCTAAAAAAGAATCCAGCTGAAATTTTTGACTATCTACAGAACAACAGACAGAAGGCAAATCAAACCGTACAGGAGTATGCTACTCTCTTCAGAACGCACTTAAGGCAGCTACCACCGGCCCATGCTAACTTACCAGATGACGTTATCACTCAGTGGTTCATCAATGGCTTGACTCCACAACTTAAGCAGATCATGATCATAAGATGTGTCGGAGCTATGACACTCGATGCAGTCATCGCAATGGCTCTACAACTGGAAAACAAAGTCGGCGGATTTACAGAAGATCTGGAGTGGTTAAAAATAAACAAAAATGTTGTCAAAGATATGATCAGACAAGTATACTGCATCACATGCAAAAATTCAAGACATATTAGTGCCAATTGTGCACTTAATCAGACATTCTGCGCTATCTGCAACACTGCCGGACATACCACCGAAAACTGCGCATACAATGCTAGAGTACAGGGAACAGCGACTGTCAATGCAATTATCCAAGAACAAGGGCAGCCAGCCAACCACTATGTGCCTCCGCAAATGAGAAACAACCAGCAGCAAGGATATCGAAATTACAGAGGATAGAGGAATAACAACTATAATACAAACCGCTGGCAGAACGGACCACCACCGAAAAATCCCAATTTACCACCACCACGCTGCCATTTTTGTGGCGAATTTGGACATATTAGGAGATTTTGCAAGGATGCAGCTAAGTATGATCAAAGGAAGAAGGAACGTCAAAATCCAATGGCCAACATGGTACAAATCACACCGGTGGAAACACAGGCTGCTGCAGTCCAGACCCGATCCGGTAAACAACTGCAGCCGGCAGCAGAAATATTTGAACCAGGGATACGTGAACAACACAGAATGTACAACAAGGCTAGTCAATGGACCACAACAGAACCACCAGTCTTCCTAGAGCCTATTCCGGTAACCCAGCCCTCGTTAACAAAGGAAGGAACACAACAACGGGAGTCAGCAGCGGGAACATCATCAGCAACAGACACATTACCAACAGTAGACACCTCTGCATCAGCAGAGGCATCAACTCCAACATCGGTGGAGCCTGTCAACCAATCTCAACAGGCCTGGGAAATCTTATCTAAGGCATCTATCACCCTGCCTCTGGGCCAACTACTGGCATTAGTACGTGGAATTCGATAACAGTTCCAACAACAGTTTAGTCCGGTGCCTTCTTGTATTCCAGCGACAGTAGCAGTTCAACCGGAACCTGATTCTACGGTTGATCATTCAGTTCCCTTGATTACAGTATGGTATAAGAATCATAAGATTACGCATGTACTAATTGATGGAGGCTCTGGTGTTAACATTGCGACTGCGGCATTATGCAAAAGGTTAGGATGGACTGAAATCGAACCAGTTCAATTTTTTGTCAGAATGGTAGATCAATCAAGGGTCCATCCCTTAGGACTTGTGCGGAATGTACCTTTCACTTTACAATGTACAACCTTTAAAATGACCTTTGTTATACTAGATCTGCCGGAATCCACTTTGGATTACAACCTTCTTTTCGGTCAACCTTGGCTGAAGCATGCGAAGGTAATACAAGACTTGTCTGCACAAGAGCTTACGTTTAAAGATGCCAATCGTAGATATGTGGTAAAATTAGATGCTATACAACCTTGCGAGCTACACGCTAGACCGTATTTTGTTGAACAAGTCCATATGCTAGATGGATTGTCAGATGATGAAGAAGAAGAGTTTCTAAAGAGTAACGCTGACTTAATTTCCTTAGGGATTGTTGATCTACAGTCCGTTGTAGATAATTGGAACGCTTCAGTCTGTACAGTAATACCCATCACAGAAGAGGCTAAGAAGGAAGACACTGTTTCGATGCATGACGATGAACTGCAGCCACTTCTTAAACCAACAGACGACACAGAGAAACCTCAACAGTTCTATGTCCCAAAGATCAGCTGATCACTTACAATTTAGGAGATGAAGATCACCCGCTGTCGCGCGGATTCATGGAAAGGAGAAGGGAGGAGCTAGGCAAGAGAGCGCATTGTTTTTTACTATAAAGCAATGCTTATGTTTCCACATATTCACTTAATTCCCTTCATTGCTTGAATGAAGGCAAACAAGATGACAAAGCTTCTTCATCAAAGTGTGTTTTTTTTAGCAATGAAGATTCGATATGAATCAAGTCATCCTTGTTTTTAATTTATTTTATTCATTTGAACCATTACTCTTATTGTTTCGAAGGAACAAGCTAATGATGGGAAGTATGGGCATCGATTCAACCCATCACGTAAGACACAAGCAACGCTTCCCCTTTACATTTTTCAAAGCACTAGACCATCGTAAGGCAGATATATCCAATTTTTACTGTCTCAGTTAACTTATTCAAGTGGGCTCATGTGAACATGAATAACGAAGAGGCCAGCTTGGACAGTACACGTAAAATTTTGTCAATAATGTGCTTTTGAAAACATTCAATCATGACGTTTAGACCAAAACATTTTCTAAGTCAACGTGTAGATTCTATCGTCTCTTTCTTACTCTTCTCTTCCCAAAAGGAACCTGGACCTCTTATAGCAATTTCCGCTTGTTCGACTTGAAACAAACTTTTTCCTAACCTCACATAGTATGCGGTTGTCTAATTCCCTTACCAAAATAACTTTTCTGAATGAAGGGTGATCAAGGTGTGCTGTAATCCTCATTTTCATGATAGCTAAGATAAGGAAGAAATTCCTTAATCATGCGCTTCTTTTTGTTCTTCGTGCACCTTCCAGGTTACTAAGAGAAAGTACAGTGATATTGAACGATGCAATCAACGAACTAAATAAAAAATAAATAAAAAAAAACAGTCATTGCCATACTAAGCATTGCATCATCATACATTAGACATCCGAGTTCAGCAGAACTTGTTGCAAAACAAAACATACAGCTAATTGATTAAAAGCTATTGAGCTCTGCTGTAAATTTGTCACACATCTCCAAGATAGTTGATCAAGTTAGCATGTCGCATAACGGCATTAGACACATGGCCTTGAGCATGTGATGAATCCACAATATGTGCGCATTTTTATGAACATCCAATTCAAATGTTTCACGGCACAAGGTTTGAAAACAATCGCACAGTAGCCTTATCACGCAATGCATTTCAGGGAAAATATGAACTGTCTGATTCATTCACGATAATAGAATCTGCAGTAAATTCACAACTTGACATTTGCTACAACCAATTGAGAGCGCCATCCAAGAGTTTCCCGTAGGGAAAGCAACATAACTCTACACAGTTGATTGACCAAACAAAACTAAACAAACACTTACATTTTTGATATCACTGTCATGCTTCAACCGAAAATATTTTACTTTAAACATCCATTCCTTCAGAAGTCGCAATCAGCATAGAACTTGTTATTCTCAACTTCCAGCGATCCCTGCTTTCGAAGACGATGGCATATATATCCAAAGGGAATCAAGCCCAATCTTCTCTGTACACGAACAGCCTCGACGTCTGCTTGCATACACTTGTATGGCGTGTTCCTTCTAGTCTTTGTAGTTTGATGTCAGAACTACCTCCACAAGGCAACATCCGAGACTGTAGTTCCTGATCCCCTTCCTGAATATCGAGCCCTCTTTCCACAATTGAATCTTTCTATTATATTCCTTAGATTTGAGAAAATGTGACCAACAATTCCCTTCGCTATTTGCAGGGATTTCAAGCGGCTTCATGTCTCCCTTCAAAGCAGAAGACGAAAAATATGCGGCTCTCCTTTTACTTGCTGTTCCTGATTTCTTTCGCTCTTCAGCCATCAGATCTTCCTTGATCCAATTCTTGTCATGATGATTTTTCAGAGAAAAGTGCCTAATTCTTGATAGAGTTCCAGAGTTCCGCTAACTCCTGTTCTCCATCGAGAGTTCCCTCCAAACATCTGCTATTAACAAGCCTTCAGAAATGAAACAAGTTCCTGATAGATCCACCCTCTACGCTATCGTGCAGCCACCCTTTGTGCATTTTCATGCAGGCATTTCACATCTTTGATGATCGTGCCACAGCGCCTTCATCTCCCGCTTTTATGATGGAAAGTTTCCTCCTTTCACGTCGGAAGATCACACCATCCACAGGGCTAATCACACAAGAACTTTTATCAATAGGTCTGCAGCCCTCTTTTAACTTCCGAATGAAAAAGCTTTTTAAAGATGCATAATCATCAAGTTTTTCAGCAACTTCTTCCAGATTTTCCTGAAATGCTCGAGCATAACTCCTTGTTGCCTTGCTTGCTCACTCTTTTTGTCATCATAAAGGCGCCTTGCATGCAATCCTCCCAACATAAGCAATGTTGCAATTGTGGCACCAGAAAGTAAGTATTTGTTTCAATTTAGCAGAAGATGTGCTGGATCCTTCATCAGCAGATATCATGTTTGAAGATGTCGATGTCAAAAGGTTATGAGGTTGACCTCCAAGCAATGCTTTTAATGAATATGAATATCCTTTGACTTGCTCTATAGCACGACCTCTTGTTGGCACAATAGGAAAGTGCACCTAAAAATCCCTTTCGACTTTGATTTTCCCAGAAATAACATCGCGAAGCATCTCGAATGGTGCGGTTCAGCCTCTTCAAAACATCTTATGCCGAAAGCAATGGCTTCAAATCGTGACCACATCCACCCCCTCTGAACCTGTACATCCTCCGGATGTACCACCATCGATCTCGGTATCTACAAGCCTTCAAGAATCCAAATGTGAGTGAAATCAAGTGCATGGGTTAAAACAAATGTGCCTATGCACGGCCATGTAATGAGCCCTACATATGCATACTCTAAGTGCATAAAAAAAAAAAAAGCATGGTGCAAATAAGGGAGGTATTAGGAATTATGTGTTGAGGATGTACACTCAAATTGAACTCACATTTTCATCATGGATATATAATTTAATACAAGTGCAATCACTCGTGCAACTACGGGTTTTAACCAAAATATCACTCGTGCTCTTTACATTTCATTTATGCATGCGTTAGGTGCATGAAGAAAAAACAAAATGGTGCGAAAATCAAAGTTTCATGGTGTCTAAGCAAGGAAGCTCACATCACTCTCAACTCCACTCTCCTAAAGATGCAATCACTCTTCCTTACTCAGATCTGTTCTCTCTTATCACTCAAAACTTGATTTATTATTTTTCAATGATATTTACCTATCTAATTGTGCAGATGGACGTGCTTCTACGGAATTTCAAAGACGTGTTTCTATATATTTTTACATGCATATTTGGCATGCAATGCATCTCAAAGATGGTGCAAAGAAAAGATCAGGGTTAAAGCACGATAGCTAATGAAAAAGATTTTCACGGCTTTGTTCTTGAGTCATCATCTCCGTTGGCTTCGCTTGATCATTCCTGCACTCATAGAAACTAAACAAATCATGAGAAACATCAAATCATATGACACAATATGTACATGCAATCCATGAAAGAACTTCGGGAAACCATTTGCAGTAAACCATAAAGATGTAATTTGAAAGTGGTTGCCTCCTGCACAATCCCTCAAAACTCTAAATCTTCGATTAGCTCCTTATCAACACCTGTTCTCAAAACTACATAAGAGAAATTAGTAGCATCACATTCAAGAATCACATATTAAAAAACTTCATTCATTTGAACATTAGAATCTCTATTTGAATTATTTTTGACTTCAAACCACTCATCCAACATGCATTCATTACCATAGGTGTTCCCACTTTAATTTCTTGCATTTTTAGTTTTATTTGGTTTCTTCTATCTATCTTAAGATTAAAGCAAAAAACACAAGTTATATACATTTTTATTTACAAATTTCCTTTTGGTATTATTTGTTCTCATTTATTAGGGTTTCTCCCTTCAGACCCATCTCCCTTGATATATGATCACCAAAGAAACTGTGCTTGAAAAGAAGCCATCTCTGAACTGCATCAATCAAGGTAGCATTCTTAAACAAGTTAGATATGTGGACAAGCCATTTCATTTGCTCGTCCATTCCTTGTAGGCTTGACTGGCATACATAGCTTTTAGAAAATTCAAACATCCATGTTTCAATCGTTTGGGCATAGTCTCCTTTATTCATGATCCTCTCATGTGAGGTTACTCTCGATGAGTCAAACACACACGAATATAGAGTGTTGATTTTTAATATGCTTAAATCATTTTTAAAAATTCCGTGCAAGCATGGATTTTGATTCATTTCATGCTTGGGATCATTTGAGGAAATATCTTCAATTGCATCATTTCGAATATATTCTTCATCTTCATCGAAATAAACGTATTGATTAGATTCATTCAATTCCTTCATCAAGTAGAAGTGAGCATCATGCTCAGATGATATTACATAATTATTTTTATCTTCCAATCTATCACGATTCCTTTCTACTTGAGTCCCATTAATTATGGTATCTGCTTCTTGTTCTAGTCTTTCCAGGAACTCTTCATCATTGTCTTTGTTATGTTCCCAGAATATTTCTCCCTCAATGTGAATGGAATCCATATCCTCATAATCAAGAAAATCTTGATCTTCAATTTCTTCATCCAAAATGTCATCACAGGATTCTACATCCATCTCCATCGATTCTTGCTCGTTCTCTTCTGAGGATGTACTTAGTCCACCTTCTTCAAGCATTGATTCTTCAATCACTGATTCTTGCTCAAGAATCTCATCATGTATGAGAATCTCAACATACGCATCCAAATCAACTTGAGCTTCATCGTTGCAATCGTTTGACTCAATAGTTTTACATTGGATATTCTTCAATGCTATACACGCATCAGATTTATCATATGTCACAATAAACATTTCATCTGCCACTTTATGCTCAATTTCTTCAACGTGTGGACTTAATTCAACATGATTATTTTTGACATACATATCAGTATTTAGAGGAATGATCAATGGTATTTTCCCATCCTCCTCATGTTCATTCATATTTCTCTCTTCATGGAATGTGGCATCATTTATATACATATTATTATTTTGAACTCCATCCGACTTATCCTCTTTTTTATGTGTAGGATCTTTGTCCAATGTGACATTACTCAAAAGAATATCAGTATCTTGATCTTGATCTAGACTATCGGTAGGATTAGGATCATGCTTATCACCATCGCCATACATATCACTATCTAGAGGACTTATCATTTGTACATCCTCTAGATTAGCATCATACTCATCTTCGTCATCACACATTTCAACCTCTAGAGGACTCATTATTTGCATGTCCTCCTTCATATAAGTAAGTTCGTTTTCTTGCATCTCTGTATGCATGTATAATGCAGATTCCTGCATATCCATTTTCTTACCCATCGGATCTTCTATTGACAGTTCCTTAGATTCAACATCATGTTCCATGGGAGTTCCTTCATGTAATTCAGTCATTAGATCAGAAGTTTTATCCGAATCTTGTGTTAGAAAAGGATCATCACCATCAAGTGACATCCAATCATACTCCACATCTTGCCCGATGTCATCATGTAAGGATGCATCTCGAGCTCGATCTTCAGACATATTTATTAGGTTCTCTATTTGTATCTCATCTTTTATCTCTATTTGGTCACCTATGAGCCTTCTAGATATCTCTATCTCTTTGTTTGCATCTTGATATGTTTCTTGATTTGTTTGATTATCTTTTATTCGATGTGAGGAGTTTATCGGAGTAGAGGAAGCTTCATCTTGATTTCTTGTTGGGTTTTGTTGGTTTTTGTTTTGTTTTATGTTTGTTGTTTGTTTGGTTTGATGTTGGTTTAGTTTGGTTTGATTTTGATTAGCTTCCACTTGCTCTTTTGATCCTCCCATCTTCGGGCTTTGTCCACTTATGGCACCTAAAGATATAATCATTGTAAAGAAGTCTAGGGGCTCTTGGCACCTTGTAACCTTTGAGGTTACATCAATCGCACTTTTAGAAGTTTCTTCATATTTCCCATCATCACTATGGATATTAAGCCCATGCATATCTATTTCATGCCCAAATGGGGTCTCTACAACCTCATGGACTTGAACATTATCCACGATTGGTAAAATGCTTGGAACATGGTTATAATTTTCATCTGTTTGAAGATCTGTTCTCCAATCATTTAAAAATTTCTCTATTGTTTGTTGTTTCTTTACGTATTTCATCACAGCTTCATGGACGAGCATCCAATCCTCTGTGAGTCCTGAGTCGGAGTCTATATCTTGTAGAAGCGGAATTAACTCCTCTCGGGCATTAACATCGATTGTTCGAAGAAACAACGAAACCCTTTCATGACTTATGCACCTCTTATCGTGCTCAGAAAGATCATCATATTGTCGCTCAAACTCTTCTTTGATCTCAAGAATTGGTTGGTCTTTGGGCATATGAACCCACCTTAGGAAAGATCTACGAGTTACTTTATCAAGATCCTCTAGCATAAACTGCTTGAGGAGTGTCGCTTTGTATTGGGACCATGTCGTTTGATTTATTCGCATTATTTGGTCTCGCACGTCGTAATCCGACACATAGATAAAGTTTTCACATAATTCTTTTTCCGTCATCGGACTTAGTCCGACACCTAGATATTTGGCCTCGAGTTCATATTCTTTGCAGAACTTTGAGACATTCTTTCCATTGAAAAAGCCACACCGATTGACTAAACGTTCATAAAGTGATTGGATGGCTTTTTGACGCCTATCTTCTTCTTGAAAGCGTAGGAATTGAGCTAGGATCTCTTCCATTTTGATTATGCTAATCTTTGTGGCTCTATAACTCACTCACCCCCTCCCTTCACGTCGGGTTCACCAGGTATGTCGCGCGGATTCATGGAAAGGAGAAGGGAGGAGCTAGGCAAGAGAGCGCATTGTTTTTTACTATAAAGCAATGCTTATGTTTCCACATATTCACTTAATTCCCTTCATTGCTTGAATGAAGGCAAACAAGATGACAAAGCTTCTTCATCAAAGTGTGTTTTTTTTAGCAATGAAGATTCGATATGAATCAAGTCATCCTTGTTTTTAATTTATTTTATTCATTTGAACCATTACTCTTATTGTTTCGAAGGAACAAGCTAATGATGGGAAGTATGGGCATCGATTCAACCCATCACGTAAGACACAAGCAACGCTTCCCCTTTACATTTTTCAAAGCACTAGACCATCGTAAGGCAGATATATCCAATTTTTACTGTCTCAGTTAACTTATTCAAGTGGGCTCATGTGAACATGAATAACGAAGAGGCCAGCTTGGACAGTACACGTAAAATTTTGTCAATAATGTGCTTTTGAAAACATTCAATCATGACGTTTAGACCAAAACATTTTCTAAGTCAACGTGTAGATTCTATCGTCTCTTTCTTACTCTTCTCTTCCCAAAAGGAACCTGGACCTCTTATAGCAATTTCCGCTTGTTCGACTTGAAACAAACTTTTTCCTAACCTCACATAGTATGCGGTTGTCTAATTCCCTTACCAAAATAACTTTTCTGAATGAAGGGTGATCAAGGTGTGCTGTAATCCTCATTTTCATGATAGCTAAGATAAGGAAGAAATTCCTTAATCATGCGCTTCTTTTTGTTCTTCGTGCACCTTCCAGGTTACTAAGAGAAAGTACAGTGATATTGAACGATGCAATCAACGAACTAAATAAAAAACAAATAAAAAAAAACAGTCATTGCCATACTAAGCATTGCATCATCATACATTAGACATCCGAGTTCAGCAGAACTTGTTGCAAAACAAAACATACAGCTAATTGATTAAAAGCTATTGAGCTCTGCTGTAAATTTGTCACACATCTCCAAGATAGTTGATCAAGTTAGCATGTCGCATAACGGCATTAGACACATGGCCTTGAGCATGTGATGAATCCACAATATGTGCGCATTTTTATGAACATCCAATTCAAATGTTTCACGGCACAAGGTTTGAAAACAATCGCACAGTAGCCTTATCACGCAATGCATTTCAGGGAAAATATGAACTGTCTGATTCATTCACGATAATAGAATCTGCAGTAAATTCACAACTTGACATTTGCTGCAACCAATTGAGAGCGCCATCCAAGAGTTTCCCGTAGGGAAAGCAACATAACTCTACACAGTTGATTGACCAAACAAAACTAAACAAACACTTACATTTTTGATATCACTGTCATGCTTCAACCGAAAATATTTTACTTTAAACATCCATTCCTTCAGAAGTCGCAATCAGCATAGAACTTGTTATTCTCAACTTCCAGCGATCCCTGCTTTCGAAGACGATGGCATATATATCCAAAGGGAATCAAGCCCAATCTTCTCTGTACACGAACAGCCTCGACGTCTGCTTGCATACACTTGTATGGCGTGTTCCTTCTAGTCTTTGTAGTTTGATGTCAGAACTACCTCCACAAGGCAACATCCGAGACTGTAGTTCCTGATCCCCTTCCTGAATATCGAGCCCTCTTTCCACAATTGAATCTTTCTATTATATTCCTTAGATTTGAGAAAATGTGACCAACAATTCCCTTCGCTATTTGCAGGGATTTCAAGCGGCTTCATGTCTCCCTTCAAAGCAGAAGACGAAAAATATGCGGCTCTCCTTTTACTTGCTGTTCCTGATTTCTTTCGCTCTTCAGCCATCAGATCTTCCCTGATCCAATTCTTGTCATGATGATTTTTAAGAGAAAAGTGCCTAATTCTTGATAGAGTTCCAGAGTTCCGCTAACTCCTGTTCTCCATCGAGAGTTCCCTCCAAACATCTGCTATTAACAAGCCTTCAGAAATGAAACAAGTTCCTGATAGATCCACCCTCTACGCTATCGTGCAGCCACCCTTTGTGCATTTTCATGCAGGCATTTCACATCTTTGATGATCGTGCCACAGCGCCTTCATCTCCCGCTTTTATGATGGAAAGTTTCCTCCTTTCACGTCGGAAGATCACACCATCCACAGGGCTAATCACACAAGAACTTTTATCAATAGGTCTGCAGCCCTCTTTTAACTTCCGAATGAAAAAGCTTTTTAAAGATGCATAATCATCAAGTTTTTCAGCAACTTCTTCCAGATTTTCCTGAAATGCTCGAGCATAACTCCTTGTTGCCTTGCTTGCTCACTCTTTTTGTCATCATAAAGGCGCCTTGCATGCAATCCTCCCAACATAAGCAATGTTGCAATTGTGGCACCAGAAAGTAAGTATTTGTTTCAATTTAGCAGAAGATGTGCTGGATCCTTCATCAGCAGATATCATGTTTGAAGATGTCGATGTCAAAAGGTTATGAGGTTGACCTCCAAGCAATGCTTTTAATGAATATGAATATCCTTTGACTTGCTCTATAGCACGACCTCTTGTTGGCACAATAGGAAAGTGCACCTAAAAATCCCTTTCGACTTTGATTTTCCCAGAAATAACATCGCGAAGCATCTCGAATGGTGCGGTTCAGCCTCTTCAAAACATCTTATGCCGAAAGCAATGGCTTCAAATCGTGACCACACCGCGTCCTGTAAAGATAAAGAAAAATTTACCGGAATTATTTGAAGCTGATCTAATCCAACTACTCCGCGAATTTTCCGATGTGTTTGCATGGGACTATAAGGACATGAAAGGATTGGACCCCCACATCTACCAGCACAGGGTCATGCTGAAGCCAGAAGCAAGACCGATAAAGCAACCCAGCTACCGGATGAATCCAAACTATGCATCACAGGTAAAGGCAGAACTTGATAGGCTACTTAAAGTCGGATTCATCGTACCAGTAGAGCATGCTGAATGGATCTCACCGATTGTTATTGTCCCTAAGAAGAATAATCAATTACGAATATGTGTAGATTACCGGAAACTGAACGCAACGACAGTGCTTGATCCTTTTTCGATCCCTTTTCTGGACACCATGCTGGATAGAGTAGCAGGCCACAAGATGTATTCATTCCTAGATGGATACAGTGGCTACAACCAAGTTAGAATGGCCGAAGAAGATATACCAAAAACTGCATTTATTACCAACTGGGGTGTCTTTGCTTGTACGGTAATGTGGTTTGGATTGAGAAACGCACCAAGCACATTTCAAAGATGTATGCAAGAGATATTTTCTCCTTATCTCACTTCCTTTATGCAAGTATATCTCGACGATTTCTCAATTTTTGGTAAAATGATGGCACATTTGTTCCATTTACACTGCTGTTTTCAGAAGTGCAGAGAATACAGGCTCTGCCTAAACCCAAACAAAACCGTGTTTGCGGTTTCGTGTGGCAAGTTACTTGGCCACATTGTATCTGCACAAGGTATCCAAGTAGATCCAGATAAAATTTTGGCAATTTTAGAAGCTCCAGTGCCCGCTAATCCAAAGGAAGTCATGTGCTTTATGGGCCAAGTACGGTGGCATGGACGACACTTACAGTGGCTTGCTCATTTGGCAATACCACTGAACAAGCTAATCACCAAGACTCCTCAACAATTTGAGTGGACCCAGGAATGCCAGATAGCATTTGATCGTTTAAAGACTTTATTAACACAAGTTCCTATCTTACAGCCGTCGGACTGGGATCGCCCATTTCATGTATTTGTTGATGCTTCAGATATAGCAATAGGAAGCATTTTGATGCAACAAACTGATAAGTGGTTCAGACCATTGTACTATGCAAGTCGAAGATTAGCCCCTGCTGAGAAGAATTACTCTGTAACAGAAAGAGAATGTCTAGGGCTAGTATATTATGTCAAGAAATTCAGACATTACTTGCTGGGCCGTAAATTCACATTTCATGTGGATCATGCTGCACTTGTCTATCTCGTCAGACAACAACATTTAGGTGGTCGATTAGCACGATGGGTGCTACTCTTGCAGGAATTCGACTACGAAGTCATTCACCGGCCAGGCAGTTCACATGCCTTGGCAGATTTCTTATCCCACTTAGATTCCGGTGAAGCTCCGCTAGGTATAGATGCCACAACTCCAACGATCTATAGCTCTGAACTAATGAATGATTAGATTACAGACCACATACACCATCTACATATTATGATCAGATCCTGACTTTTCTCACCGAAGGCTGTCTTCCATCCCAAACTTCTAGGGCAGTACGAAGGAAAATTGCAGTCTTTAGCCGCTGATTCCGGTTAATTGCTGGAGAATTATACTATGTGGATCATACCGGAATTCTATTTTGATGTATTCCACCGCATGAAGTTAACTCAGTTATTACTTTGGCTCACTCGATTCCTTCCGGTGGCCATTTTGCAGCAGACTTAACACACCAAAAAATTCTATAGAGTGGTCTCTGGTGGCCAACTATGTACAGAGATATATCACAGTTTGTCAAACAATGTGATACTTCTCAAAGATCCGGACAACCCTTGCAACGTCATCTTTTTCCTCAGCAACCCATCTTACCATTGGAACCTTTCCAGAAATGGGATCTAGACTTTATCGATCCGGTCACACCTCCAGCAGTCTTCAATAACAACCGTTATATACTAACCTGTACAGACTATGCAACCAGATGGGCAGAAGCTTGGGCTTTACGGTCTGCTACAGCAGTTGCGGTAGCAAAATGTCTACTAACGGATGTCTTTCCACGTTTACTCATTTTGTAAACAATTTAATGAAGGCACTTACACAGTCGTTCCAGGTCACACATAAATTTAGTTCTCCTTATTATCCTCGTGCTACTGGTTTGGCCGAAAGTGCAAACAAATCTCTGCTGAATATGCTTCGAAAATTGATCATGGAAGCACCAGAAAGATGGGATCAACTGCTACCTGCAGTGTTATGGGCATACCAGACTACATACAAGGTAACAACAGGATTGAAACCTTTCAAACTAGCTTATGGATTAGAAGCAATAGCACCAATGGAGATAGTTATACCAAGTTTACGAGTAGCAATTGCTAAGAAACTACTACCGGAAGACTCACTGTCATTTTGGTTGGATGCGCTCAGAGAGCTAGACGAGCACCGATGGCTCAGTTTTTTAACCATGCACGAAGTCCAACTAAGACAGGCTAGGACGCACGATCGACACTTGAAGACTCCAGTTTTTTCGGTGGGACAGCTTGTACTTTTCTATAATGCAAAGTCAAATAGATCCGCAGGCAAATTCAAATTACGGTGGTTCGGCCCTTACAAGATCTTAGAGCAAATCGGTCTAGCAACTTTTCGGTTGACTACGTTGACCAGAAACCCACTTCCAAAAGCAATCAACGGTTCGAAGTTGCGGCCGTATCAACACGCTGCTAGCCCGCATTAAAACATTCGGCGGTGGACCGCGTTTTTGGTTTTTACTTTACTTTTCCTTCTGTTCTTTCTTT
Organism: Ceratopteris richardii; assembly: GCA_020310875.1. Classification (NCBI taxonomy): domain Eukaryota; kingdom Viridiplantae; phylum Streptophyta; class Polypodiopsida; order Polypodiales; family Pteridaceae; genus Ceratopteris; species Ceratopteris richardii. The sequence continues at coordinate 158,023,399 of CM035410.1, read as the reverse complement.
TTCTTTTTGTAAATAGCCACGTTTTTAAAGAACGAAAATCTTTATGTCATAAGCCGCCCTCCTTACCAGTTACTCGAGCATGCACGCCAAATTGAAAGCAGTATCATTCCAACACCGCACAATGATAACCATCACTTCCTACCCCCCCACCGTGATGTCTCTACTTAATCTCTTCTGTTGCGCCAAAAATCGCTATTGTGTTTTTGTGTTTGTAATCTGTGCGCCCACTGTGTTCTGTGTATCCGTGTTCTGTGCTCTGTTTTCGTGTGCGCCATGGAAGCATTGGCGAATTACGTAGCCTTCCATAATGGTATCCCTACCGAGGTAGGAGAATACCTGTGCACTCGTGGGTTGGCCAACTTCATTGAACTGCCTTGGCACTCAGTGGAAGCCCATCCCTTTTTCGCGCAGATCATACCTTCCATCGCCCAATCCCCCATCACTGAGCGAAAATGGATCTTCCCCTCCCTGCCATCTCGAACCGTAGTAACCTTCCAAACCTTTGTCGAATCCTTCCGCCTCACTCCACAAGGCCGCAAGAATGGCCCAAGCATCCCCGTAGCCCGCATGATAGAACTCTTCCCCCGCTATTCATCGAACGAGTACGCCATCCTCTGCCGCCCTGAACCCGAAAGAACTGCACTCCAGTTCTTAGTCGCCATCCTAAACCTCTAGAAACGCACCTACGGCATATCCCGCCCTTTCTACTCCACCATCGACCTAGCTGCCCGAGAACCCGTTAACTTCGCCTCCTATTTCTTTCACCGGCTCAACCACCATCCAGAGGCCCCGTCCTACGACACGAAGAATCTGTCCAACCATTAGCAGACGACGAAGAAGAAGATGAAGAGGAAATCCAACAACTTTTCCGACGAAAACGCATTAGAATCAGCTCCTCCGAAAGTGAAGTACAGAAATTTGCCGGACAAGACAAGGAAGCCGAAGATGAAACTTTCCACGACACTGCCACATCCATACAACACGACTCGACAGCGCAATCCACATCATCTGAGCACCAGGAACAAGAACGACAAACGGAAACAGAACCCATCTCGACCGAAGAAGCCTCTCAGCAACATACCGAGCAAGAATAGCAAACTCAGGAACGAGAAGCTTTCGACAGACTGCTCAAAGCAGTAGAATCTGCCGTAAACAACACCGAAGCAACACAACAAAAGGTAATACAATCTATCGCTACTACTCTCACTCCACCACCGGAACCTCCCATAGCACCTGTTGAGCCCACCACATCTTCCACCTCATCACCCAATTATTCTCCACCGACCTCCCAACAGATTCACACCACATCCTCTTCACAACCACGGCACCCCCTTCTCTTCCCATCAATACCAATATTCTCTGAGCTTGCGTCAATGGGGCAATTGCTCATTAACCTCTCCCAGCAGCTCCCTGTCCAGATTCTCGAAGTCACAGACACTATTTGACATGACCTGCAGCATAAAGTAGATTTACTGGAAGCAGATATCACACCACTCCAAGAGGAGGTTGACGCCATCAGAGCCGAAAACCACCAGCTCCAGGCGCAGGTCTCCCAGCTCCAGGCTCAGTTGGCAGAACAACAACTGTTAATCCAACAAAAAGACATAGCACTGGAACAACTAGCCGCAAAGGACAGATTACTAACCGAAACACAGACCGCAATCTAGCAAATGAAGACAGAAATATAAGACAAGGAAGATGCAAGGATTGCACTCGGCAATCTGTTAGAAGAGACAAGACAGCAGCTGGATGAAGTGGTCGAACAAGGACAAGAGCAACACGATTTAGCAATGAAGAGTATTGAAGAATTACAGAGATTCAAGATAGATTTTGACCAAGTCAATGAAATATTACGAAGAAAGCTAGCACAAGAGGCTCAAACACAGAAATTAATCAAAGATATCAAAAGAGAACGCGATGCCTACTCAAGGACAATCCAGCATCAGAATCAGGAAATCGAACGAAGAGAGAACCAGTGCTCAAATCAAAAAGACCGATTGCTCAACATGCAGAAACCGTTAGAAGATCTAAAGATTTCATGGGATGTTGCCCTGTCCAATGATTTTTATTTACAGGAGGCCTTTTTGCAAACACAGGCCGAGACTTTATTAACCGAAGCAATAGCGCTAAGCTCGGTTAGAATCGATGCCCAATTAGTAGAGCCTAGTATCTTAGTACAGATGTTAGAAACACTTAAGAAGAAAATTACCCGAACTTTTAGGCTAGCCCGTAACATGTACTTAGAAGGAATAGTAGCCGGACATTAGAAAACTTGCGGGTTCGAGTCCACCGTGCGTGCCAGTGTTAGTCGGCCGCCGGAGTGGGACAGATGTAACGGATGTCAGATGGAATGGATTTTTTTGAAACACGCGCGAAAAGTTGTTACGCGCATCTTGTAAAATCTTTATAAAGCAATGTAAAGAGAGTGGTCAAGAAGGGGACGTTTTTCTGGAATTTGCCAGATTGGTCGTCTGAATGTTTGTGAGAACATTGTTTAACACTGTTGTGAAATCTTGAGTACTGTTGGTGTTGAGTACGTTCCGCATCGTCTGCTCATACTGTAGTTCACCATAACGAATGTTGAAGTAACGGATTGTGTGTCTGATTATTGTCATCGTGTTGCGTTGTTGTGTATTCTTCAGCTGTTTAAGTACTCTAATTCGTTTTGAGTAGCTATATTACTGTGTGAGTTTGAATAGGCAACTTGAAGCGTTGCTGTAGTGTGTTCTGTTTGTTCTGCCTGATTCATCACATTCAGTGTTATTATCTGTTGACCCCGAATACGAAGAAGGACTAGTACCTTCAGTAAACATGAACCTTTATCTGAAGATCATTGTAAAGTGTTGTGACGAATGAATCTGTCGGCTATAGTGTTCTCTCTGGTTGATTTACTACATACTGTTGAGGCTGTGTGAGTATGATATTCTGCACCTAAGAACGTCGTGTAGAAGTTGTGCTAGTGCTGACTTGCACTAGTACAGTATTCTCTATAACTCTATTATTAATTGTGAGTATTGTCGTGGTAGAGATCGGACTACTGCTCTGTTCCAATAGCAGGTCAGTCTGAAGAAGTTCGGCACCCAAGTACATAGAAATCGAGTATCGTCCAGTTGATGTTAGTAACTGAGCTAAGATGCGTATTAGTGCTTTTGTTGTTGTGACGAAGATTTGGGAAATAAGCACAGGGCCTCTGTCTAACAGACCCCTACCACTCCCAAGAACCCACGTTGGTCTGGTAACGACTTTCGGATAGTTAGTGACGTTACAATCTAAGCAATTCGTTTAACACCCGTGATGCTTAACGTTTAACACATTTAACATTTAACAAATGTATATTGTTCATCAGATAAAGGTGCACCATTGTTAAAGTCATGCCAGGCATGTGAGAAATACAAATCACATGCATAAGTGGAAATCATTTCTTGAAAAGAATGAATTTGGATGGCAAAAATATTATGCAAAACAATAGAATGTGAAGGAAAATGGCTAAGAGCATCAGCTACAATTTTAGCTTTACCAGGCTAATATTGGATCATGGGTTGGAAATTTTGAATGAATGAAGCCCATTTAAGATACCAATCAGATATTAAGGGCTAATTTAATAAATGCTTATAGCTTGTTGATTGGTTTTGATTAAGACCTCAGAGCCCATAAGATAGTGTATCCAAATTCGCAAAGCATGCACAACTACTAAAAAATCTTTATCATATGTACTACAATTCTTTTCTAAGGGCTTAAGCTTCCTACTCTCAAATGAAATGGGATGATCATTTTGCATTAAAACAACACCTATTCCTGAACCATTAGCACCAGTAACGACATGAAAGGGTTGTGAAAAATCAAGTAACTGTAAAACAAGTGCATGTTTGAGTTCTTCAAAGGATTTCTGTTGGGTAAGTCCCCACGCAAATTTTATTTTCTTTTTCAATAATAAAGTAAGAGGTAGTGCTAAATAAGAAAAATTTCGAACAATCTTCCTATAGAAACTAGCCAATCCAAGAAACGAATGAACATCATTAACTGATTGTGGTGTAGGCCGTTCTACTATAAATTTATTTTTTTTTGGATCCACATGCATGCCTTCACTTGAAATAATATGTCCTAGATATTCTAACTTACGTTGAAAGAAGTAACCCTTTTTAGGATTAGCGTAAAGTGTTCTCTCATAGCAAATGAAAAACTATTTTAAGATGCTTCTCATGCTCACTATCATTCTTACTGTAAACAAGTATATCATCGAAGAATACAAGAACAAAAGCTTGGTAATCAAGAAAAATATCATTCATCATTCATGCAAATGTAGCAAGGGCATAACTAAGTCCAAAGGGCATTACCATAAATTCATAATGGCCGGTTTGATTTCTAAATGCAATCTTAAAAATATCACGTTGTGTCATACAAATCTGATGGTAATCTGATTTTAGATCAATTTTACTAAAGACATGAGCTCCTTGTAATTTATCTAAAAGATCATCTATTCAAGGAATAGGGTATCTATTCTTTATTGTGATCTAGTTAAGAGCTACATTCGATAAGTTTTATTTTTCTTCTCTACTAAGAGAACTGGTGCTCCAAATGGGGAAGAACTAGGCCTTATAATTCCTTTCTGTAGTAGGTCTTTTACATGGTCTTGTATTTCCTTTTGGTGTACTAGTGGGCCATGTCTATAAGATGCTTTATGAGGAGGAGAACTACCAAGTACTAAGTCTATGTTATGGTCAAAGGATCCTCTGTTGGGTGTGTGTAGAAGTGTGAGAGACACACAAGAAACACACACAAGGAGCACAAACGCAGCAAGACACACGGAGAAGACGATGGCTGGAATAGCTCTCTCTATTGATCGATGAATTGAACTGAAGTAAGAGCTGAATAATATCCCTAAGTACAAAGTACCACCACATATGAGAGTATCAAGTATGTGGTAACATGGGGAAAAAACCTCTAGCCAGCACTAGAGTAAAAAGTGCCCATGTATAGGGAAAGGTTCACATCAAAGCTACTCGAGGAACACATAAGTGTAACAAACCCCCCCTGGAGCGAATGATGTGAACACATATAGGGAGTGACAGATCAGCCCCCACAAGGTAACAAGCCTAAAGCTTTGCGAAAAGATTCAAACTTTTCCCGTGGAAGAGCTTTGGTGAATATGTCTGCCACATTATCTTGTGTAGGCACATATACCAAATCAATATCTCCTGCATGAAGGCGCTCTTTCACATAGTGATAATGCACCTCAATATGTTTGGTCCGTGCATGAAACACTAGGTTTCGTGCAACAGCCAAAGCACTCTGACTATCAGTGAGAATATGCGTAGCAGCATCAATCTCCATGCAAAGATCCATCAATAGGCGTCTCAGCCATATACATTCCACTGTAGCTGTGAAAACTTCCCTGTACTCAGCTTCACAACTTGATGTCGCCACTGTAGGTTGCTTCTTACTCAACCAAGATATGCATGAGTCTCCAAGGAAAAAGCAATTACCACTAGTGGACACGTGAGTATCATAACAACCAGCCCAATCACTATCTATAAAAGCATGCAAGCATGGCTGAACATCTCTGCCATAAAAGAGACCTAAGCTCAAAGTGCCTCGAAGATATCTAAACACACGTTTCACCGCTTGCCAATGCTTAGTGCCAGGGCTATGCATGAATCGACTCAACTGGGAAAGTGCATATTGTATATCCGGCCTTGTGTTGCATGCATATATAAGACATCCCACAGCTTGCTGATAAAGAGAAGTATCAAATGCATCACTGGAATCCTCAACCGAGAACCTGAATCCTGTCTCAACTAGCGTGGAAACTGGCTTACAATCCTCAAAGTCAAAACACTGAAGTAGTTTCTCAACATACTTTGCTTGATGCATAACAATTCCCCCCTCAACGGGTACAAACTGGATGCCAAGATAGTAGCTCAAAAGACCAAGATAAGTGACATCAAAAGTATGCTGCAAATCAGCCATAAGAATGTCAAGTTTTGCATCACATGACCCAATCAAGAGTATGTCATCAACATAAAGAACAAGCACTATAAGATCAGTGCCATTTTTGCGTACATAGAGTGTGCTTTCAATCGGATTACATGTGAAGCCAAGAGCAATCAAGTGCTTATGTATTTTGTCATACCATGCACGTGGAGCTTGCTTGAGACCATACAAGGCTTTATGCAAGCGACAAACCATATGCTCTTTCCCTTTCATAGCAAATCCAGGAGGTTGCTTCACATAAACCTCTTGTTGCAAATCTCCATTCAAGAAGGCTGTTTTTATGTCCAACTGATGCACTTTCCAACCTCGATGGGCAGCCAATGCAATCACGGTACAAATGGTAGTCATGCGTGAAGTAGGTGCAAAAGTTTCCTCATAGTCAATGCCATATTGTTGCGCATATCCTTTGGCAACCAATCTAGCTTTGTAGCGATCAATGCTACCACCAGATTTTCTCTTAATCTTATAAACCCACTTTGTACCAATGGCATTCTTTCCTTTTGACAATTCACATAACTCCCAAGTACCATTCCTATGTATGGAATCCATTTCTGATTGCATAGCACTCATCCATTGTGGATCGTCACATGCATCTTCAAAAGAAAGTGGCTCTTCATTACATGATGTAGCAATAAGAGAATAATCCACAAAATTACTTGATGCATGGTGAGAGCTTGATCTTGTTCTACCAAGTAAAGGTGCACTCAATTTGCTGTCCTGCAAAGTTTGTTTCAGCCACTTTGGCATAGATTGTGCACTCCTGATAGACATGCGTTCATTATGTAAAACATCTTCAATATGTACATCATGCGTGGGAATTTCGTGCTCAGTTTCAGCCATATTTGGACGCAAATGTTCAGCCATATGTGGCCGAAAATTTCCAACAGTTTTGGCAATTTTTGGCTGAATTTTTTCAGCCATGTTTGGCTGGAAATTCTCTGCATTTTCAGCCCTATTTGGCTGGAATTTTTCAGCCCTTTGAACCTCAGTTGGTTGGTCTACATGGCCATAGTCAAGCGCACCAATTTGGAACAAAGGCATGAGTGTATCGAACACATCTTGTGAGCTAACTGTTGGCAGTTTTTTGCATTCAAGTAGAGGGAAAACTGAATTTTCAGCAAATACCACATCTCGACTCACAATAATTGTGTTCATCAATGGATGGTACAACCGATATCCCTTACTTTCAGCACTATAAGCAACAAATATACATTTCTTTGCCTTGTCATCAAGTTTGTGACGTTGTTGTGATGGCACAAGAGCATATGCCAAACAACCAAACACACGCATATGACTAACCATAGGCTTATGACCATTCCAAGCCTCATAAGGAGTGATGACTCTCAATGCTTTTGTAGGGTAACGATTCAACACATAATTTGCACACATGACCGCTTCCATCCAAAACTTATGAGGAAGATGCTTTCCTTTAACCATACATCGTGCCATTTCAAGTAGAGTTCTATTTTTACGCTCGGCAACACCATTTTGTTGAGGTGTATATGGCACCGTACATTGGTGTGAAATACCTCTTTCACGAAGAAAAGCATTAAACTCATGTGACATGTATTCACCACCACGATCCGTGCGTAGAGTCAAAAGCTTTTGTGAAGAAAAATTTTCAGCCATAGCTAAAAATGCTTTGAAGCAAGAAAATACCTCATTCTTTGCTTTCATAGGATACACCCATGTATGGCGAGTAGCATCATCAATGAAGGTAACAAAATATACATGCTTCCCAAAAGATGGAGTCTTGACCGGACCACATACATCACTATGAACAAGTTGCAATTTCCTTGTAGTGTGTGTGTGACTATCTTTTGGAAAAGAAGCACGATGCATTTTTCCAAGAATGCAACCTTCACATGCATGCTTTTCAATGGACTCAAGTGTAGGCAAGCCAATAACCATGTCCTTCTTTTGCAAGTAGAGCAAACTATTGAAGTTTAAATGACCAAAACGAGCATGCCAAAGCTTCATTTCAGCCATGGAAGAAGTATGAGCAACTAAGGCATTCGAGGCAGCCCTCTTATATGTATCCATGCGATACAAACCATTACATAATGTACCGGACATCACAATAACATCGCCATTGCTGAAATCATGAACCATACACTTATCATCAACAAAGTGTACATGAATTCCAGCTTTGGCAATCAACGGAACTGAAATTAAGTTCTTCTTGATACCGGGCACATACATTGCATTTTTCAAGAGAATCACACCTCCATTTGCAGCCGTAAGCTCAATTTCTCCTACTCCAAAGATAGGATAAGAGGCATTGTTTGCACACACCACATGTCCTCCTTTAGGTGCATCTTTCAAAGAGGCAAAAAATCTTTTGCATGATGTTATGTGCTTTGAAGCACCACTATCAAAGAACCAATCCGAATCAGCCTCACTCACAACCATACATTTAGAATGTAAAGAAGCATCATAATGACATGTAACAACACATGCCCAAAAATCTTGAGCCATGTTAGCTTCATCATTCTTTGCATTTGCTGAATTTTCAGCAATAGACATGCCCGATTCCTTCTTCTTTTCATTGCGTTTAGCAAGCTTTCTACACTCATCAATAGTATGACCAGCCTTCCAGCAATATTTGCATCTCTTCTTCTTTTTCAAATCACCATCATTAGAGGAATGAGTGGAAGAGGAAGCTTGAGGCTTTGGTTTTGATGAACCAAAAGTTGAACCATACTTGCTTTTCCCCTTTTGTGAGATAGCAAGTGATTGCGTTCCCTCAATCAAACCACTCCTATTCACTCTAGATTGCTCTTCTTGCAAAAGAAGAGACACACCCTCATCAAATGCATACATATTAGGATTTCCTTTTGCAACCAAACGAAGTGTAGTAGCAAAGTTTTGAAAAGATTCCGGTAATCCTTTCAACAATGTAGAAATGAGTGATGCATCCGGAATGATCTCATCTATGTTTGCCAATTGCTCTTTCAAGTCCTTGATGTGTGTCACATACACATCCACTGACTCATTTTCAGCCATACATACATCCTCAAGTTGCTTCCTCAAGTATGCAACACGTGCTTCATTACGCACGGCATATAAAGAAGCAAGAGTGTCCCATGCCTGTCGTGATGTAGAACATGACCCAATGTGTGGAACTATATGACGCTTCACTGAAAGCACAATCAAAGCATGAGCTTGAGCATCTTTTCCATCCCATCTAAGCTGCTCCTGTGTAGGTGGAGAAGGAGAAACCACAGTACTCAAAGAAAAAGCTCCATCTGTGACAGTAGACTGTGAAGTAGAAGCACCTGCCGGTCTTCGATCTACATCTGCCACTATGTTCCAAAGTTGTTTTGCAACAAGAGCGTGCTTCATCATGTAAGACCACATCGGATAGTTGGTCCCATCAAGTTTATCTTCAGCTTGAAGCATGCCAAACAAGTCATTGTTGCCCGCCATTTCACTAAGGAACAAGAATGTGACAAAATCTTCACTTTGACGAAAACTGAAATGAGTGCTGAAATTTCAGCTCACAAACCGTCACTCTGATGGCGATTCTAACTGCACGAATGGCTTCAAAATGGGGGTAAAACCCTAACGCACCTGGTGGAAATGTTTGCGGGCTGCTGAAATTCACACTTCTATGCTCCGAAGTCGATTTGCACTATTAAAGTGTGTGCGCACCGCGACGCAAAAAACTGAAACTTGAGAAGAAGCTGAACTTGCTCTGATACCACTGTTGGGTGTGTGTAGAAGTGCGAGAGACACACAAGAAGCACACACAAGGAGCACAAACGCAGCAAGACACACGGAGAAGACGATGGCTGGAATAGCTCTCTCTATTGATCGATGAACTGAACTGAAGTAATAGCTGAATAATATCCCTAAGTACAAAGTACCACCACATATGAGAGTATCAAGTATGTGGTAACATGGGGAAAAAACCTCTAGCTAGCACTAGAGTAAAAAGTGCCCATGTATAGGGAAAAGGTTCACATCAAAGCTACTCGAGGAACACATAAGTGTAACATCCTCAAGATGGTGGTAGTTCAGAGGGATACTTAGACATAAAACAATCCTTATAAGTACTCATGAAAGGTTTATGTGCATCAAGAAGTGTCTGAGTACAATCATTTATGACATTGATAAAAACAATGCATGAATTGAATCCTTTCCTAAATGCCCGTTTTACTTGAGTATGACTAATCAATGGAAATGGCTGGAAATCATACCGCATAGACAAAGTAATGATTTGTCCTTTAAATTCAAAGTTAAAGGTATGTATATGGTAGTCAATGCATGGGTTATAGAAGAACAAAAGGCATACTGAGTATAACATCGTAAGATTGCAAAGGTGCGATTAAAAATGTTCGTGCATCTACATATGGTCCTATGCTAATGATAACATATTGCACTTCTCGTGTTACATTATAACAACTACCTTGAAATGCAGCTTTCACTTTATACAAGGAAATGTTTTTAATTTAAGTTCTTGTACTAATAATGTGAAATGAAATCATGTGAACTACCATCATCATGTAAAATATTAACCAGCTTGTTATTGATACTATCCTACATGCAAAGTAAAGACTCTAATGCTTCCTCTGTCCAAACGGGAGGAATTTTTTCATTATGGGCCTCCATGTTATGCAATTGAGCTGCGGTTGCTTTCATGTGAGGAGGTCACAATTGACACTTTATTTTTGTATGTCTAGGTTTACCACAATTCCAGCAGGTGATATGTGGTCACTTCTATTGGGCATCCACCGTTAAAGTTTGGAGGGTAGGTGGTTTGGTAGGTTGGAGAGATGAAGCAATAGATGGAGTTGAGTAATTGGATTGTGGAGGACGAGGAAAACTAGAGTAAGATGGGACATTAAAATTATGCTTCATAGGAAACGTGGGCTTAACAAAAAGTGGTCGTTGACATGGTTGTTGTAGATGGATCGACTTGATTATGGACTGGAATTCCCTTTCTGCATCATAGGAAAAAGAGATAGCCTCATTGAGAGTCGTAGGCCCTAGGGTCTGAAGCTTAGCTTGGATTCCCGCCTCCAAACCATCTTCATATTTTCGTTCCAAGCTATCCTCCCATACATCTTCAAGCATTTGAACCAATAGTAAATTTTGCTAGAACCACTTTGTGTAGGTAGTGATCATGTCACCCTCCTTCCATGTAAAGGTTGTCCATGCACGTCGAACATGTAGATGATATTGAGGAGGAAGAAAAGAATCCTTCACTTTATCTTGGAAAACCTTCCACGTTGTTGAATGATCTGTACTGTGGTGCAAGACATTCCACTAGAGCTGAGCTTTTCCTACTAAATAGTTAGTGGAAAATTTGAAATTTTCACTTTCAGCATATGTTTCATCAGTATAAAAATTGTCAAACTATGACAACCATGAAAGAACTAAAGGGCCATACTTATAGCCATCAAACCATAGAAACTGGTAATTTTTAACACCAATCTTGGAATGCATGCCATCCAATTGGCCAGAGACAATAGCTTTTACCACGCTCGTAAGCTTATCTTCATCAGATTGCATCTTCTGGAGTACTTCATCACGTTGCCAGATCTCATTCTAAGTGCCTCAAAGTTCATGTTGTAGGAGTTTGAGCTATTGCTTGAGTGTTACCTCGGGTAGAGGGGACTCACCAAAATCCTCCATGGTGTTCGTAGGGTCCATGAGTATGCAGAGAACAAAACTCTTGCTAGATTTTTATAAACAATTTTTGAGATTGCTTGAATTAAAATGTAAAAGGAAAGTTTGTGATGTGCTCAAGGCTCTAATACCACTATTATCAAGATCTTATCTCATGCACACACTGAGGTTATGAATGTTGAAAAGACACAACAAAATAGACACGCCAATAGACAAGACAAAACACAATATTGGGTGCAATCCCCCCATGCACTCTATTTCGATAGTCCACAGAGTGCATGTATTTATAGGAATTTTCGATTATGTCCAAATAGTGGTTATATGAGAGCAGCTTCAAAAAGCATGCGTGAAAGAAAAAGTTTTACTAATTGTTTCTAACAATAGAACCCTCTACATGGGTTTATTTACAAATTATATTAATTATAAATCTGATTATTGATGTTTGCCCTTTCATGCCCTCAGAAACCTTCAACTGCAATATCCAAAATGCCAAAACACATTAATACATTAATAAATTAACACTCCAAGAGTTCTTTGTTCAACACATTCCATAATTCATAACATGGATATTTCTAATTCAAGCTATGATCAAAACATTGATCATATTTAGAGTTATTTTTTATTGAGGATGCAATAAAAAGTGTATTTTTTTAATCATCCCTATGATTTGAATCAACTTTGCATTCTCATACCAAACTATGAAAATTCTTTTAGGTTATCCAACCGAAGTGAATCTCATGAGTTAGATATTTCTAACTCAAGTTTTGAGCAAAATATTGATAATAAGTAGAATTTTTTTCTCAAGGGAGTAATAAAGTGTGCATTTTTAACCGATTCTCTGATTTGAGTCAGATTTTACCCTCTTCTAAAAAGTTCTAGACGTTATTGTAAGCTAGAAAATCCAAGTTGAATCATGTCAATATAATATTTTCAGCTCAAGTTATGAGAAAAATAGTGATCAAGGGTAGAGTTCACTCAAAAACACTCAATCACTCTTCCCAGACATATCAATATTTTTTCACAGAGACAAAGATCCACTCCTTAACCATAATCCTACTCCTAGAGGTAAGAGCAATGGAAAAAGTGGGAATTCTTACTCTGGTAAAAAAAACTTGGCATAATTAGATAGTAATTACAAGCATAAGATGGCTTATCTGCACAATTCACAATCTATCACATAAGTTACCTAGGTGTAGAAGTCTCTCTCCCTAGCAACGATGCCAAAAAGTATCGTAATGTAGTATATGAAGTGCGCATACACCTTTAATTTGCCAAAACCCATGAGGAGTAGGCTTCATCCTAGTTGTAGTTAGTGGTATAAGCACATAGGATGGATAGATGTCTTTCCAAGCTTCTTATATCAACTCTGAACTTCCTTGATCATCCAAATATGAGACCCAAGTAGCATGGAAAGTGATCAAAGAAAAATATTGGTCCCTTGATAAAAAAAAGGGACCCCTCAATCAAACCAAAGGTCAGCTCCTCAATCAAAGAAAAAGATCTACCCCTTGATCAAACAAAAAGATTGAACCCTCACTCAAAGAAAAGGACAAATTCTATGATCAAGGGGAAAAAATCAACTCCATGATCAAGAGAAAAAAGGTCGAACCCTCGATCGAAGAAAATAACCAAACCCTTGATCAAGGAAAAAAATTGACCTCCTACTCAAAGAAAAATATGGAATCCTTGTTAAACGAGGGTGAAGTTCATCATCGTCTCCAAATTCAGGTCAGGCTCACACAGGTGATCAAGACAGACAAATAGCCAAAAAAATGGTTGTATCTCCCACGTTAGGTGTCCAAACAAAGCAAATGATGGCTCATTTTCAAGCTAACAAGAAGACCTAAAAGAAAGAAAAATCAACAAAAAAACAAATCTACTGCCCAATACAGAGCCAAAAATAACAAGAAGACCTAAAAGAAAGAAAAGTCGACAAAAAAACAAATCTACTGGCCAATATAGAGCCAAAAATAACTTCAACATATCAATAGACACAAAAAGCTAGCACAAAGCAACTTGTAATCATGAAAAGAAACCAAAATGTCAAGTTTTAGACATCAAAACGTGAAAGGAAAAAAATGGCAAGTGTCAACCATCAATTATACACATGTTTATGTATTGTATATATGTATACATGTGTGTATGTATATTCATATGCATGTACATATGTTTGTAAGTATCTATGTATGTATCTACCTATATGTTTGTAAGTATCTATGTATGTAAATACCTACATATATATGCATGTGTGTATATGTATGTAAGTATATATTTTATATATGCATGCATATCTTCTTTCTCTCTCTCTTTCCTTTGCCACATTTTCACTCTTTTCCTATATTCTCCCTTTCTCTTTAGTATCCCCCTCCTTATCCTTTCTTCTCTCTATTCTCTTGTCATTGTCCATTGTTGCATATATATTTTATATATGCATGTGTGTATATATGTGTGTATATGTATGGGACATGAGTTTTGTGGTGTAGGAGGTGATACGTACTTGACTTGCCCCAACATTATTACTTTGGCATCCATGAAGTATGGTTTGTTTTGTGTGAGGATAGCTAATTCAAATATTCATTCTCCCTTCCCTTGATATTACATGGTTCACAACATATTGTCGATATATGCCTTCATAAAGTTGTCGATATGCTGGCCATGACATAAGCTCACTATACTTATAGAAGAGTCTGTGAGGTGTATACTAACACACTATAAATACTGATGTTTCTTTCCCCCCCTTTTTTCATTGTTATATGCTTCAATAAGGAATCTATTAGGATTCAAAATATCAATGGAATTAATAAAGGACCCAAAAACATCTCTATAATGAAATTAGAAAAGAAATTTTGTGATAATTTAGGATTTTTATATGTATCAACACTCATACAAACATCTATGATTTCACTTATGTGGCTTGCTAAGTGCAAACTTGAAGAATCTTCTATACTAAATAGGGGCGAAATGGGTCATTGAAAATGGATACAGTTTTTATAAAAAATGTACCGAAGATTCATTTATTCATGGAACATGGGAAGTAACTCTTAGATCATGATATTGGAGAGGAAAAACATTTTCAATTCATTATATTATCTTACTTGTACTAGGGATTCATGCTTAGTAATGAAATCTTTCTTAGGATTTTTTCTACCTCAATGTTTTTCTTTATCAAATATTAGTCTCTCATGCTAGTGTAGAATAAGTGAACATTGAACTAGGTGCTATTATACTTGTAACCATAGTAAACTTATGCAATCCTTTCTCACACTACCTATAATTTTAATGGAAATAGGAGGCCCTATGTGAACACATACTTACTACTTGAAATGCCATCATACACAATTGTTGAAAGATTTTGCAACAATATAATCATACAAATTCTAGCTATGTTATAACAAGAATGTTTCTTTTATATATGATCTTCATCCCTTTTACTATGAGTTTGTTGGAAAATGTCATGATAAGAAACTATGGAATCTCAACCACTATATGTCAAAAGCACTGAAAAGGGAAGCCTCAGTTTTTCTATGCTTTATACAAGAAGAGTCCAGATTGGAGGGCTCAAAAGGTTCTCCACTCAAAGGCATAAAAATTGTGGGACATAGGGAATTAACTTTTGCCATGCATAATCTGACATGTATCATCCCAACATTGGAGGAGATGGAATTGGAGGCCACCGTCCCACAAGCACCAGGAGTCAATTTTTCTAGGATTCCTAAACACCTCGATCATATATGAGTTATTTATCCCACATTTGGCATGCTTATGGCTGTTCTTTTGCTGGCATATGAAAATTCAATCTCTTCTTGACTACATGCGAGGATGTATTGATTCCTTAGTCATTTTCATGATAATGCATGGCACATGGTGAGCTTTATTTTCTAAGTTTGAGTGGCACACGAGTGACATTGTTTTTTGTGCAAAGATGTGATGTAAACTTCCAAGAGATCCTCATCTCATTCAGCTTTATATGAGAGACTAATTAAAAGAACAACATTTTCCATAGGGCATGCCTCAAGAAGAGGCCAAAATAGTAAAAGATGTCCAACAAGGCCAAAATAATAAAAGATGTCTAGCAACAGATGTATCTGAGATGAATGCCTCCCTTAGTGATGCTTTTATTTCAATAATGCTGATTAACAGTGGGCCTTGCTCACCACTTGAATTTGCTGTGTTGGGTGAAGGATGGTGGAGGGAGCCTGCATCAGCATATTGGTATATATTGTACAAACAGCACCTGAGAGTAGCCACGGAAATGGTAGACCAGCAGGGTGGCAGAGCAACAGAGAACTTCGAAGAGTGTGGCACAGAGAGACTGGGGAGAGGGTGTCTGGGGAGAGGGAGCTTGAAGACGAAGAAGGGCGGCGTGAACCCATGAAGGACTACGAAGATCCTCCGCCGGCGGCGTTGATCAGCACCGAGGAGCTGGTGCTTTGGTCCTTCTACCGAGCCATCATCGCGGAGTTCGTGGCGACGCTTCTTTTCCTCTACATCTGTGTTGCCACGGTCGTTGGCGTTGTGAATGCAGCGTCCTGCGGTGGTGTCGGTCTCCTTGGCATTTCCTGGGCCTTCGGTGGCATGATTTTCATTCTCGTTTACTGCACTGCTGGCATATCAGGTATTCCTTTCGTTCTCCAAAGAGTGATTGCTTCGACGAAGAGCTTCTTCTGAAGGATTTGCACGGATGCATCCACGAGAGATGGGTGTTCTGTCTCGTTCGATCGATGGAGTAATCGTAGACTGATACTTTTTTTCAACTATTTTATGCATGTGTTTATGTTTTCTCGTTTAGTGATTGCGTGCGTGTGTGTGTGTGTGTGTGTGTGTGTGTGTGAGAGAGAGAGAGAGAGAGAGAGAGAGAGAGAGAGAGAGAGAGAGAGAGAGAGAGAGAGAGAGAGAGAGAGAGAGAGAGAGAGAGAGAGAGAGAGAGAGAGAGAGAGAGAGAGTGTTCAAAACATCACGGGGATGTTTTTATCTCTACCTCATGGAAGAGAGGGAGGTTGGTCGTTTATCACTGCTAACTCAGCCAAAGGGGCACGCGAGATTTCAGCGCTTCGTGTTTCTATGCTGCTGCCATTCTAGTGAGAAGGGAAGCTTGCCATATTTGAATGCCTCATGTTGTCATGGTACTGCCATCTCAGTCATGACGAGACCTGATTCTTCTGTTTCTCTCTCTCTCTCTCTCTCTCTCTCTCTCTCTCTCTCTCTCTCCCTCCCCCCCCCCCCGTGGTGAGTTGCGTCTGTTTCTTCTGCTGCTAGTCCGAACCTGGCATTGATGCTAGCTATATCTATTTTACTACACCCAGGGTCTACGTGGGAAGGTGCTGACGAAGTGGTTATTAAAGTTGTGACATTTCTTAGTTCTCTAATGCTTTTCCATCGCCATCGCTCACAGAAACTAATGTCTATCTCCGACTCAAATGGCTGGAGCCTGGTAGTGCGTGAGATAGTTAGTTTTGGTTCATTCAGGCGCAACTTAAGATTTCCTGTTTCTCCAGAGTCATGATCCGAGTTTGTCCTACTTTTAATTATTTACACGAACCTTAAAAATTCTAGTTTTCTTCTTCCTGATGATTCTACAATATGAAGTGGGCTCCACCCAAGCATCCATGAGTTCAGAAGATTATTATTGCTGCTTAAGGCTTATCATTTTCAATAATGATAATAGTTAAAATCAACTAGATGCCAAATCAACTAGATGTCATTAAAATAATAATAATAATAATAATAATAATAATAACAACAAAATGCCAGATTCGTCATCGTGAACTCGTAAATAAAGTATAGGCTGGTTGTCCCAGCCTGCGTAGCCTAGTGGCTGACGCCTTGAAGCTGTGGGAGGAAGTGCTGAGTTCAAGTCTTGGCTGGACATGTCCATGAGTCTCTCATGATGGGTTCCTCTACCTTACGAGGTTGGGTGTGTGTATTTCCAATTCATTGCACTCTCTCTCTCTCAAAAAAAAAAAAAAAGGGAGTATAGGCTGGAATTGAGTTTGCATATTTCATAAGAGGCAGAATCATTGGAATTATATAGCCGATCAGGGGGGAAAGAAATCCGAATTTTGAAAAGAAAGTGATGTATTTTCATAAAAAAATGTAAATAAATTATTTTTTAAATTTAAAATAAATTAGTAGTTTCACCAAATCAACTAGCTTTCATTAAAAAAAAAAAAAAAAAAAGGTACGCCAGATTGGATTCATCATTGTGAACTCTAGATAAAGTGTAGGCTGGAATTGAGTTTGAGAGGGAGGTAAGTTGATTATATAGTCAATTAGGCAAAAAAAAGAAAGAAAAACCCGATTTTTCAAAAGTAAATGATGTATTCTCACCAAAGAATGTAATAAATCAGTTTTAAGTATAAATAATTGTATTTGCAGGTACTTTTTGGAGTAACAAGTGTTCAACTTTTAAGGCATTATAATCTAGCTAGAGATCCAGTTCTATGATAGCCAAAGCATTCCAATCATTTTCATTCAGTTAT
Source organism: Ceratopteris richardii (assembly GCA_020310875.1). NCBI lineage: Eukaryota > Viridiplantae > Streptophyta > Polypodiopsida > Polypodiales > Pteridaceae > Ceratopteris > Ceratopteris richardii. Next base: position 158,005,295 of record CM035410.1, on the reverse strand, counting down.
AGACAAGGCTTCTGTTGCATACATAAGAAATTAGTGTTTGAGAAATTGTAAGGTTTTTGCTACATACATAAGTACCTGCTGTGGCCAGGGATATGTATGTGACCACTTTCATGGCATCTTTAGCTTTTCTAATTAACTGTACATAATGCAAAAATTTATGGCATGTGGGTTTTTGCTAAACCTCAGGCAGTACTGTTTTGTTACAGTACTGATTATTTTTAAGCTCTATGACTCATGCTTCTTCCTTGAAGCAGGAAAGGCTTCATTCACCCAGATCGAGCCATTGAGCTTTTCAGCATTTTAGCATGTGGACGAGGTTGAATGTGGTGTTGTGGTTGTCCGCCGAAGCTGCTTATGTGTCTGGTGGTTTGTAGGCTTGTACTGTAGTATGCGCTAACCCTGCTCTTGCTTGTTCAGTTATGTGACATTTGTCATTTCTGTTGGAATCCTTATCTATCGGATCTTTCCCAGTCTGCATAGCCTCATAAGAGCCTTGCCCCTCACCTCATCATGTTACTTATGGCCAAAATTTGCAAACTGGCTGTATCCCCCCACCCCCAGAAAAAAAAAAAGAATTCAGTGGAATAATTGGAAGTTAGAATATTGGTTCTAAGATCATGCTGAACTAGCTTTCAGTCATATTCTTAGGAAAGATATATCCTTCACAATAAAACATCATTAAGCTTCTTTCTGTTTTTCACAGGGGGCCATATCAACCCAGCAGTTACATTTGGACTGTTCCTTGCACGGAAAGTGTCCCTTCCAAGGGCTGTCTTTTACATACTAGCTCAATGCTTGGGAGCAATCTGTGGGGTAGGACTGGTGAAAGCATTTCAGCATTCCAAATATCTTGGAGCAGGTGGTGGGGCAAATGTTGTGAATCCAAACTACTCAAAAGGAACTGGTCTTGCAGCTGAAATAATAGGGACATTTGTTCTTGTCTACACTGTTTTTTCTGCCACTGATCCCAAGCGCAATGCTCGTGATTCCCATGTTCCAGTATGTCCTTATGCTCAAATGTTAATAACATATGCCATTTATTCTGCAAATAGGGTTGCTGAATCCACACAGCTACAAATTAATGCATGTAATCGAATTACATACCCATATCTACAGAGTACTAATAAATAGTACGAGATATATAGCAATTTTCGATTTCCATAAGAACATCACTGGCCCCTAGCAGACTAATCATTTTGACATTCAGAATGTAGACATTCTGCATGCCTTCATTAGTGGATTATGATTCGCATGGTAAAAAATCTACTTTCTTCTGCTCACTGGATTTCTCTTGATGCAGGTTCTTGCACCCTTACCTATTGGATTCGCTGTCTTTATGGTCCATCTGGCAACAATACCCATCACTGGTACAGGCATTAACCCTGCTCGAAGTCTTGGAGCTGCTGTCATTTACGACCACAAGCAATCTTGGGATGATCACGTCAGTAATTATTTTTCATTTTATCTATTTTTGTGGTTGCCTGAGAGCAAGCCTATACATTATCTACTTGTGGTATCAATCATGAATGCTGACAGCAATGAGAGGTTTTCTGTTCTATCATTTTTTACTATGATCATAAGAATTGTGAAGTATGCTTATGCAAACATGGATCACAAGCTATGTAATAGAAACTTGTGTAAAATTCATTCATGACATACATGTTGATATCAAATTACTTGCTAGGAGTGCAAAAGAGTGCAGAGGCAACAATTGAATCCACTATAGTCAAATTAAATATGATGTATTAGGAATATGAATGCAGCAAACTAATCAAAGTGGCCCTGGTCACGATTATGGGAAGTTCGATTATTCCAGTTTGGATCCCATGGTCTTGCCTGCAAAGCTTGTCAAACTCACTGACATGTCTCCTGAAGATCTTAGTAGGATCCAAGCTGCTTTAAACACTTTAGCAGTAGTAATTAAGTGGCATGTTTCAAGGTTACGCCTGCATATATGAAATTAAGTTAACATGTTCTTTTGTTTTTATCTTTTTCCTTTGTAGTGGATATTTTGGGTTGGTCCATTCCTTGGAGCTGCCCTTGCTGCAGCTTATCACCAGTATGTATTACGGGCCTGGGTTTTCAAGAATATGGGTTCTTTCAGAAGCCAATCAAGCATATAAACGTTCTCCCCACCAAGAAACTTAAAAGGAACTCTCTTTAAACTTGTTGTTTCTGTTCTGATTCACGGTGATAAGTGCAGAATCCACAACTAACATGCATTTGCAAGGAAGATTCCCGTGTGTGGGATTTGCACTTAATCATCATCTATGTACTATGATCAACTATTGTCTCTCTATCAATAATGGAACATTTTCTGTGCTGCTGATGCATATGTTTTCTGCCAAACTGCAACAGAAAAGGAAAATGTGTAAGCAACTGTTGACTTATAATGGAACATTCATTGTTCTACTGTACAAACGGCATATACCAATATTGCACAAATAAATGAGGAAATTCACAAATCCACATATTGAAGGCATTTGTTATGCCTCATTAAGTATCGTGGAGGCTATTGACCTATTATAAAGGAGGTTTACCTTGCGTTTCTAGAGGCAAGCTGTTGGATGGGCGAAGTAATGTTGCACAACAGTAAAGTTTATGTAGAATTGACTCTTTGCGCTCATGGACATACATATTCCCGCATTGGAGACAAGTTTTCCTTTATATATATACATCTATTGAGCTGATTATGTTCTCAGAAATACGACATACAGTGGTAATTTCTGAACTACTGTTAATACTACGATTTTAGGCCGGCTCAACAGAGTGTCCCTTTATGCTCTTCTTGATACAGATCATGTTTTCACAAGTCTAATCCGTCCTGCATGAATTAGTTAAAGGTTTCTTGTAGGTTCTACATATGGTTTTCACGGGATCACTTTTCTTTCAGACTTGGGAGGTATTCACGCGGAAAGGACCCACAAGAATGAATGAGCTTGCACTAAAAGCCATGAGAAGAACTTTGAGAGGCCTAATCAAATTTACAGTAAAAAAACATGTAAAACAGTTATTTTTTCTGCAAGTAATCGATGTCCGAATCATACACATCCAAGAAGAAAATAACTACAAATTATATTGGTGGATTTAATCTTGCATACCTAACCAGGAGGGAAAACTCTTAAAAATCGAAACAAAGCATGAAATGCGACAACAGAAGAGTCTTGTAAGATAATTGAGGTATGCGCAGCGCAATCTGAGTTGACTGCACATGGAGTGCATTGTAGAGGTAGCATAGTTGACTGCGCATGGGGTACATGTATTTGGAATATCAGTAAAATGGAAATCAGAAATAGATTCGATAAAAACGAAACTTTGAAACTTGGGTAGAGAAATGGGGAAACAGAATGAAACAAAATGCAAAACAGCATACAAGTTCTCTCTCCAGTATGTTGAAAAAATGCAAGTGTGGGCAGAAAGGGAAACCACAAAAACTTGAATGTGCATAGCCAATGGAGAAGCTTGGATGCTATGGATGAATGTTCCAGGGCTTAAGTATAGCTAGGGGTTTAATGTACAGAGAAAATGGGCTTTACAATATCCATCCATACCCCATACATAGAGTCATATACATATATCATAATTTCAACAAAACATCTAACTAAATGGTCAGAAGTCAATTTCTTTTAAAGGTCAAATTATTTTTCTACCTAACAAATCTTTGATTTCTCTCCTATGACTTTCATCTCAATATAAATGGATATGCCATTGAGCCAAGATATTGATAAGTAGGGTTGGCACACAACAACAGTTAGCACAAGTAGTTGCAGACATCTATGTAAATGAACAACGCCATGGGTCTTATTATGATAATCAGATTAAAGAAAAAAATCCACTTATAAGAAAATAAGTGTTATTCTATGCCATAAAGAAGCAAGGAAAAAGGCTATATAATAAAGGACCCATCTTGATCATTATTTTATCCATAGGCATAGACATGTAGATAGTAATAAGTTACAAAACAATACTACAATACTACATCAATGGAAAAAGAAAATAAAGTGGAACTTGTTGCCTTTTAAGGAGGGAATTATGACCAAACTTTGAGCTGCTAAGGAAATAAAATTAAATAATAAGTAAGCATCAAAATTCAAGTCATGCCAAAACAACAATTTAGAACTCATGGCCAACCTAAAACATCCATAGAAGGAATCCCAAGGGTACAAAAATAGACATAGTTCAACCCAATCAAGATGAAGCCACATCAAGAATTCACAAAATATGATATGATATTGGTTCTTGCCACACATAACTCTTCTAGTGAAGCTTCAAGTTCAGCTAACCCTTGAGGAATCTTGTGGTAGAGTGTGACCTCATTCAAAGCTCTCTCCTTGATCATTTGTAGAAGCTAAGTGGGTCAGACCATGAAGCTCCTCTTTTCCCCATTTCTAGCACATGCATTCGAAATGAGCACACTTATAGCTACACCCCAACTTGAGAGCGCACACATAGATTGATAAATGTTTTTACATCAAGATTTCTTTCATTCAAACTAAACATTCTATCAAATGTGTTTCCTTATGAAATATAATATTCAATCCCCCACGATCACAACAACATGCATGGGGGATGATCATGATGAGAACAAGGATGTGATCCACAATTTTTGCTAATTTAAAAGTGGATGAGAAGTTAGTCTCTCACTTGGACCATGTGCATAAATAGAGTGGATGATTCTTCTTAACATAGGATCTTTCCCTAGTGACTGGAGCCACTTTGAGATGATGTTTCCAAGGAATGAAGAGGAGAGGAATCGTGAGGAATGAGATAAAGCCATGTAGAGGAATAAGCTAGTATCCATTTACATTTCCAGAAATATATTTGAAACTCAAGGGGCTTGAATGCTGGAGTTCAAGGTCTACGGCGGCACGCAAACAACATAAGGAAGGAGAAGGAGCTTGGAGCACAACACACAATACTGAATGTATTACCAATAGAATGTACAAAGATAAGTAACCCGTTAGGGCAATGGCATATATACAAGCTAGGGGAAAAAAACCTCCTTAAGAGGGAAAAAAGTGCCCCGGTGGACATAATGTGTTCACCCACATCACTACCTAAATATATCAACAAATTCCCCCTCGGGGTGATGCGGTGAACAAGGAGCTAGTACTCTTGTATAAGGAAGTGCCAAGCTATATGGAATCAATCCACAAAAGGAAGTAAGCTCAAAGCTTTGTGGAAAGCTTCAAACTTCTCCCTAGGCAGAGCCTTCGTGAAAAGGTCTGCAATGTTCTCCTATGTCGGCCTCCGAACACACTATCACAGCGCTTGTGTAGGCTATTTCGTCTTTTTGTGCCAAAGGTATATACCAGTTTTTGTTCACCAATATAAGCATCTTGAAGTCTGCTACAAGTCTAGTGGAATTCGTTTGGGCAGTTTTGTTCAACTTTTTGAGATACAGTCAATTTTCTGCATCAAGGTATTTTAGTCACCGGCCATGGCTGAAAGCAGTGATGTATTCCGTATGTTGGATGTTGAGGATAAGTTGGATGGTACCAACTACCCATTATGGGCTTATATGATACGACATGTGTTGGTTGCAAAAGGACTGTGGAACATTGTGCAGGGTGTAAAAAAATGTCCTATCACACCTGCGACTGTTATAACTGCAGGTACTGAAGCTGATGCAGAAGGTGTCAAAGATGGTGATATTCTACATATTCCTGTTCATGCTACAGTTTCTACTGCACCTACTAAAGAGTAGATTTGTTGGGATGGCAGAGATGCCCAAGCACATGCATTGATAGATTTGTCTGTCAAACGTGCCATTATTCCTCACATTCGCTCTTGCAGAACAACTAAAGATGCTTGGGATACACTTACCACATTGTACGAAGCTAGGAATGAGGCTCATGTTGCTTACCTCCGAAAACAGTTGGAGAGTGAGCACATGAATGAAGGTGATTCTATGGATAGTTTCCTAACGAAGATGAAAGACTTGAAGGAACAATTGATTTTTGCTGATGAGGTTATACTAGATAGCTCACTTGTGTAGACCAATTTGAATGGTCTTCCTGATCCATATCAAAGTTTCGCTCCTACTCTTTGGTTGATGATGAAAGGCAATCCAAATGCCTTATCATTTGAGGAGTTAATCTTTGTTTTGTTGCAGGAAGATCAGTCCAGGCAGAACAAGTCCATTATGCGAGTTGCAGATCAAGCTTTTGTGGCTAGTCAGAAGGGCAAAGGAAAATGGAGCTCTTCAACTAGCAAGCAAAAATCCATGTTGTACATGGTGTGGTCGGTGTGTGGCTATTTGAGCTTGCAAGCAAGCCTTAGGCACCCAAATTTGTCTTGATTGTGGGACAGCCTTCATCGACTTCTTGGGTACCTAGATAGACTTCACTTTTGTAGAAGAATTGTTGAAGGACTTCTTATTAGTGTCCTGCCGCTGATCACTTATATGAAGTTGAAGCAATGTTTGTGACTGGACCGTAACAGGTTGGTCGCCTTTCCGCACCCACACTTGTTTTGGTAGCCGAGACACCTTGCTTCGTAGCTTTTTGTGGCCTCGAGCATAGGTCATCTGCTTCTTCTGCATTTGATCCACCTTTGGTTACCGTATCCCTATGGCCTTTGGAAAAGAAGGGAGTTCCGTCATATCCGTGACTTCTTTATTGAGACAATCATCCCTCTACATCACATATTTTTGGACAAGAATAACAATGTTATTTTCATGTGTACTCTTGGAAGGACCAAGAGTTGGTGCCTTTCCTAGTTCCTTGAGTGCTTCATTTTCTAACTCAATTGTAATGCGATTCTGATTTACCCAAACTTGAAGAAGTCCAATTCTTAGGTTGAGGTTGACTACGTGATCATAAATCCAGTCTTGACCCAAGACAAGAGGCTCAGTGAGGTCCTCGTCTTGACACACTAGTACTTTAACTGTCAATAAAACATCTTGAATGTAGAGGGGAAGTTCCACCTCGCCCATGCAAGGGGTTTCCACACCTCCCAATCCTATGAGATATGCTTCCACAGGATTGACATTTAAGTTCAATTCTCGACAGTAAGAAAGTTTAACAGCACTAGTGGCTGCACTTGAGTTAATCAAGGCTCTTATAGTCCGTGCACTCTTTCCTTGTCCTATCTCTAATGTTACAAAAGGATGTTGGTCAATTATTCTATTGGAACTGTTAAAAGTGCACTTGCGTCACAGACACTTTTAAGCTCTTTTCGGGTTCTTGGGGATGGTAGGGGTCTGATAAATCAGAGTCCCTGTATCTTATTTTCCCAGTTAACTTACCAGACAGACATTACTTTAATGTTCAGTATCAAATTCTTTATACAGGTTTACTGATTATTCTATTGGAACTGTTAAAAGTGCACTTCCATCACAAACGCTTTTAAGCTCTTTTTGGGTTCTTGGGGATGGTAGGGGTCTGATAAATCAGAGGCCCTGTATCTTATTTTCCCAGTTAACTTACCAGACAAACAATACTTTAATGTTCAGTATAAAATTCTTTATACAGGTTTACTGTTCATACTCGGGTTAAACTTTTCACCGTATGTGACGCAGGAATTAACAATTACCGTCGCACAAACTCATTATCCACAATGCAACATTATTGCGTTAATCACAAATTAATGTAATTAAACAAGGGTAAGAGCAACAATACTCAGAATTAAGGAATGCTGCACTACAACATCTCCACAGGCCGCAAATCACCCAGACAGACAGTCTGGCGATCCCGTTCCTCGCTACCGGAGAGCCACCGTAATGTCTTTTCATTAATTGATAGAAAGATATAATACTTTGCTATGACCTTTCGGTACGTGCGGTATAGGAAAAATATGAATTACATAATGTCAATCCGACGACCTTACACTGGCATGCATAGTGGACTTGAATCCGCAACGGAAACAAAATTAAGGCTCGTCTACGATGCCTTGTATATACATGGTCCGTGCTAATTTGAAGGTTCTGGTAATTTTCTGTTTTAGCGAATCCAGCATCATCTTTAAAGTTTCCGGCTCTACTAATTGTGCTTCACTGCGAACAGAACTGGCCGCAATTACTTGACTCATCAAAACTTCAGCCTGGGTCTGCAAAAATGCCTCTTGCAAATAAAAGTCATTGGCAAGGGCTGCATCTCGACTCAGTCTCATATCATTAATTTGATTATCAAATCTTGATAGTCGGTCTGCTTGAACTCCTAGCTGTTTTTCTCTTCTCTCCAGCTCCTGAGCTTGATATTGAATTGTCTGGTAATATGCATCTCTTTCCTTCTTAATCCCTGCGATCTCCTTCTGAAGTTGAATAGTTAAAGTCGTCTTGGCCTTAAGAGCAGAATTTGCCTAAAATAAATCGGCATTTGCGGTCTGGAGTTTTGTAGTAGTTTGCTTAGCTAAATCAACCATCTCCTGTCCTCTCTGCACAACTTCATCAAGCTGGATTCGCGTTTCTTCCAACAAATTTCCCATTGCTACTCGAGCGTCTTCTTTATCCTGTACCAACTGAGTGTTGGAGATAGACGTCTGCGGAAGCACGCGAACAGCACAAGGAAGAAGAAGAAGCTTGGAGCACAACACACAAGACTGAATGTATTACTAGAGTGTTCACACACATCACTACCTAAATATATCAACAAATCCCCCCTAGGAGTGATGCGGTGAACAAGGAGTTGGCACTCATGTATAAGGAAGTGCCAAGCTATGTGGAAATCACTCCACAAAAGGAAGTAAGCCCAAAGCTTTGCGGAAAGCTTCAAACTTCTCCCTAGGCAGAGCCTTCGTGAAAAGGTCTGCAATGTTCTCTTGCGTGGGCACATATGCCAAGCTGATCTCCCCAGCAGAGAACCTCTCCCTGACATAGTGATAATACACCTCAATGTGCTTAGTGCGAGCATGGAACACAGGGTTCCTCGCAACTGCCAATGCGCTCTGACTGTCAGTGAAGATGGTGGTGGCAGAAGACTGGCCAACACCCAAATCAGCCATAAGGCATCTGAGCCACACACACTCAACAGTCGCTGTGAAAGCTGCCCTATACTCAGCCTCACAACTGGAAGTGGCCACATTAGGCTGCTTCTTGCTCAACCAAGATATACATGAGCTACCAAGCATGAAGCAAAAACCACTGGTGGACACACGAGTGTCATAGCAACCAGCCCAATCTGAGTCAGAAAAAGCATGCAAATCTGGCGGTAGTGATCCCCCCTTGGGATAAAACAACCCAAGTAGCCGAGTACCACTCAAGTAGCGAAAGATGCGCTTAACCGCTTTCCAATGCGTGACTCCTGGGCAATGCATAAACCTGCTCATCTGTGAGACAGCAAACTGAATATCTGGCCCAATAATGCATAAGTAAATCAAGCATCCAACAACCTGCTGATAGAGAACATCATCAAATGCATCTCCAGCATCATGAAGACTCAATCGTAAACCTGTCTCCATAGGAGTGGCAATAGGCTTACAGTCTTCAAGGCCAAAACGCTGCAATAATGTGTCAATATATTTCGTTTGACACAAAGCCATTCCACCATCAACATGCATAAACTGAATGCCCAAATAGTGATGCAAATGCCCCAAATCAGACATCTCAAATGAGGCATGCAAATCAACCTTAAAATCAGCAATATGTGTCTCAATAGGACCAATGAGCAGCATGTCATCAACATAGACAACAATGATCAGAAGCACATCATTAGCACGCTTAACATATAAGGTGCTTTCAGTTGGACTATTCTCAAAATCATGTGCAATCAGATAGGCATGTATCTTCTCATACCAAGCACGTGGTGCTTGCTTTAAACCATATAATGCCTTCTTTAACCTGCAAACCTGGTTTTCATGCCCTTTCTGCACAAAGCCACGGGGCTGAAAAACATACACTTCTTCATGCAAGTCACCATTCAGAAATGCTGTTTTAATGTCCAACTGATGTACATTCCAACCACGATGGGCTGCAAGTGCACAAATGCTGCGAACAGTAGTCATACGGCATGTAGGTGCAAAGGTTTCATCAAAATCAATGCCTCTTTCCTGTGCATAACCCTTTGCAACAAGCCTAGCCTTATACCTGTCAACTGTACCATCAGGTTTACGCTTCAGCTTGTATACCCACTTAGTGCCAATGGCCTTCTTGCCAGGAGGCAAGTCACATAAAGACCATGTATCATTCTTCATTATAGCATCATATTCAGATTGCATAGCAGCCATCCAATTTTCTGAATTTTGTGCTTCATCAAAAGAAACAGGCTCATTCTCATCACAGAGACTAGATGCAGCCATAGCATAGCAATCTGATGCAAAGGAGGCACTATGAGAGCCTGAACGAGTACGATATGACAAAGGTGCATCTAATTTGCTGTCACGCAAAGTCTGCACCAGCCATTTTGGCATAGTTTTTGCCTGCTCATATCAGCTCTCTCATCAACAAGTGCATCATGTAAATCTGCATCAGAAATGGAATGATCTGCATCATCATATGAAACGTGCAAAGGCTGAGAAGTTGCCTCATTAGGACCAACACTAGCCTGTCCACCTGTAAAAAGAGGCATCAAAGTATCATACATGTCTTTGGAGCTAACAGATGTCTCCTTAGTACACGAAAGCAATGGCTGAATAGCATCTTCCACAAAGACAACATCACGGCTAACCAGAATGCGTTTAGTCTGTGGATGATACAGACGATAGCCTTTACTTTCAGAACTGTACCCAACAAAAATACATTTTACTGCCTTATCATCCAATTTTCTGCGATGTTGTTCAGGCACTAATGCATATGCCAAACAACCAAAAACACGCAGATGAGCAACAGATGGCTTGCGGTCATGCCAAGCCTCATATGGAGTGATAGCCTGCAACGCTTTAGTGGGACACCTGTTCAGTACATATGCTGCACACATGACAGCCTCAAGCCAGAAACTATGTGGTAAAGCCTGACTTTTGACCATGCACCTCGCCATCTCCATGAGTGACCTGTTCTTTCGTTCAGCAACTCCATTCTGTTGAGGTGTATACGGCACTGTACACTGGTGTTTTATCCCACGTTCAGCCAGAAATGCATTAAAATCTGAAGACATATATTCCCCCCCTCGATCAGAACGGAGGGTGCCCATTTTACATGCTGACAGATTTTCAGCCAAAACCAAAAACTGTTTGAAGCACATGAACACTTCGGACTTTGCTTTGAGTGGATATACCCATGCATGCCTGGAAAAATCATCAATGAAAGTCACGAAGTAAAGGTAATTTCCAAAAGAGGGTGTCTGCATAGGACCACAGACATCACTATGTACAAGCTGCAATTTCTGCGTAGCCCGAACTGAACCATCTTTTGGAAAGGAAGAACGCTGCATTTTGCCCATAATACAGCCTTCATAAACATGTTTTCTAGGTGCCTCAAGTTTGGGCAAAGAGGACACCATTTCAGATTTCTGCAGGCGTAATAAACTAGCAAAATTCAGATGACCAAATCGTGCATGCCAAAGCTTTGCATCTGACATAGCCTGAGAATCATGAACTGCACATGCCGAATCATTCACAGATCTTTCATAGTCTATGAGCTTATACAGCCCACGACATAAAATGCCAGAAGCAATAATCACATTGCCATTTGAGAGATCATGGACTGTACACCTGTCATCAACGAATTTCACAACCAAGCCAATCTTGGCTAATGCAGAAACTGATAAGAGGTTCTTTTTTATCCCTGGCACAAATAAAGCATCTGACAAAGTGAAAGAACTACCATCAACAGTAGTCAGAATGATCTTACCAACTCCCATAACAGGATAAGAGGAGTTATTGGCGCATGTGACAGTATTCCCTGTAGGGGTAGGCTCGAGTGAAGAGAAGAAACTGCGCTGCGAGGTAATATGTTTGGTCGCCCCACTCTCAAAGTACCAAACATCTGAGTCTACTGCAGACATGCACTGATCATGAGAAGATGGGTCAAAACTGCAGACAGTAGTAAACGCCCATTCTTCTTCCTGCACAAGATTTGCAGACTCTGTTTTTGGTGTAGAGGCCTCTGCAACAACCATTCCAGCCTCTTTCTTCTTTGCCTCTTTAGCAGCCAGTTTTGGACAGTTCTTTATAATATGATCATTTCCTTTATAGTACTTGCAAAACAATTTCTGCTTTTCTGATTTCTTTTCATCTTTATCCTGGTTCTTCAATTGTGCAGCATTTACAGATTTCTGCTTACTAGTAGAAGAGCTCCATTTTCCTTTGCCCTTCTGACTAGCCAGGAAAGCTTGATCTGCAACACGCATAATGGACCTGTTCTGCCTGGACTGATCTTCCTGCAACAGAACAGAGACTAATTCCTCAAATGACAAGGCATTCGGATTGCCTTTCATCATCAACCGAAGAGTAGAGGCAAAACTGTGATATGAATCAGGAAGACCATTCAGAACGGTCTGCACAAGTGAGCTATCTCGTATAACCTCATCAGCAGAAATCAATTGTTCCTTCAGGTCTTTGATCTTTGTAAGAAAACTGTCCATAGAATCACCTTCATTCATGTGCTCACTCTCCAACTGTTTTCGGAGGTAAGCAACACGAGCCTCATTCCTAGCCTGGTACAAAGTGGTAAGTGTATCCCAAGCATCCTTTGCTATTCTGCAAGAGCGAATGTGAGGAATAATGGCACGTTTGACAGACAAGGCTATCAATGCATGTGCCTGGGCATCTCTGCCATCCCAACGGATCTGCTCTGCAGTAGGTGCAACAAAAACAGCAGCACGAACAGGAATCTGCGGAATATCATCTTCGACACCATCTTCATCAGCTGTAATACCTGTATTTGCAGTACCTGTCGTTACAGGTGTAACAGGACGTCTTTCAACACCCTGCACAATGTTCCACAATCCTTTTGCAACCAGTACATGTCGCATCATATAAGCCCATAATGGGTAGTTGGTACCATCCAACTTATCCTCAACAGCCAACATACGGAATACATCACTGCTTTCAGCCATGGCCGGTGACTAAAATACCTTGATGCAGAAAATTGACTGTATCTCAAAAAGTTGAACAGAACTGCCCAGACGAGTTCTGCTAGACCTGTAGCAGACTTCGAGACGCTTAAATTGGCGAACAGAAACTGGTATATACCTTTGGCACAAAAGGATGAAATAGCCTGCACAAGCGCTGCGATAGTGCGTTCGGAGGCCGAAACGAGCTCAGATCGCGATTTCGACACCACACAGCAAAGCTGTTTTGATCTCGGAAACACCCTGAGTATGCTCACCAAGTTTCGTGCGAATCTGAGACTGCAAACGGAGGAGTGTCGACGGCGCCCTAGAAGAAGCGATGACCTGCTCTGATACCAATTGTTGGAGATAGACGTCTGCGGAAGCACGCGAACAACACAAGGAAGAAGAAGAAGCTTGGAGCACAACACACAAGACTGAATGTATTACTAGAGAATGTACAAAGATAAGTAGCCCATTAGGGCAATAGGCGTATATACAAGCCGGGGGAAAAAAACCTCCTAAAGAGGGAAAAACGTGCCCCAGCGGTCCTAGAGTGTTCACACACATCACTACCTAAATATATCAACATTGAGTGAGATGCTTAATTTCTGCATCACGAGCATTTAACAAATTATCCTTGGCTCTTAACTCAGCCAACGCTGCATCTCTTTGGGCAATCAAAGAGTCATGTCCGACAAGCCTAGCTTGAAGCTGTTGAACCTGCATCTGCAAATCATGGTTTTTTGCTTTTACAGCATTTGCTTCCTCTTGTAAAGGGGCAATGTCAGCCTCGAGAATATCCACCTTGTGTTGCAACTCCTGTCTGATATTGTCAGTGTCATGGACAAAGGAAACCATCCTGAACCTTAGATTCCATGTGAAACTTGTATCTCATGATTGGTTTAGAATTACGAGAAACTAATGCTTCCATTGCGTCCAAAACGTGCCAAAACCCTAAGATCGACTGTCTACTTGTCTGATTCGGACATCCATAGCTCATGTTTCGAATTGATGGCATCATCGATGACATCATCAATTCGTAACCGCCTTTCATGAACCGCCCTTGAAAACCTATATAAGGAGGGGTTGGCCACATTCATAATCAGTCTTGCCAATACCAGTCTTGGGAGCTCAAGGAGTCATGACCGCCAAGTAAGTACTCTTCAAGTTCCAGTTATAGTTCTTGTCTTGTTCCTTGTTCTAATCTAGTTCTTGGACATCCTATCTTGTCCCCTTATAATCTCGTAGTACGAGATCCTGTCGAGTTCTTTTGTGTATCCAGTTCATCTCCCAGAAGGGAGTTCTTGTATTCCAGATATCTTGTCTCATACTTACGATCCCGGGTTGTGGGATCTCTTGTATCATCTCTACTCCAGTTTTCCATACCTATTGGTCCCGGGTTGTGGGACATCTTGTATTAGTCACATATTCTTGTATCATTTTCCCTACGTGGGTGTTTTTGTAATCTTAAGCGTATTTCGGAAATCTTGTCTACTGTAGTCAGAGAGCACAATCTAGTGCTCCCCTGACATTTTGGCAAGACTAGCTTCAATCCAAGACCAGTCATCATGGAGAATGCTTATGAACAGATTGTAGCAACACTTCAGAGTCTCCAACAACAAGTCGAAGACCTAACTCATCGACAGACACAAATCGAGATGGGACATCCAAGGCATGTAGATGCCCTCCTCCAAGAATTACAAGAACGAATCGGGAGTCTTCAGACAAATCAAGGGAATATGCAAGTAAATCAACAACCTAGTACATCCTTCATGAGGGAACCGAAGATCTGCATGCCAGAAAAGTTCGATGGTGATCGCACAAAGTTCCGGGGATTCTTGCAACAAGTCAAATTGTACATCCATATGCAGCCTGATAGATACCCTGATGATGCATCCAAGGTCGGTTTTGTTGGAACCTTGCTCTACGATCAAGCATTATCATGGTTCGCCCCAATACTGGAGAAGGATCTTGCCGTACTTCATGACTATGAGGGGTTTCTTAGAGATCTCATCGCTACATTTGGAGATGCAGACACGAGTCGAGTGGCAGAAACAAAACTTCAGAAGCTACATCAAGGTAACCGCCCTGCCTCTACCTATGCATCAGAATTTAGGCAGTTGATATGTGACCTCACTTGGCAAGAAGATTATTTCATAAGCCAATTTAGATGGGGCTTAAGGGATGATGTGAAGGACCTTCTACTCACGATGCCAGAGGTGAAGACATTGAATGAATACATCAACCAAGCCATTCAATGTGATAACCGCCTTTTTGAAAGGAAACAAGAAAAACAAGTAGAAGGAAGACCTCGCCAATGGAAACCTTTCCAGCCTACTCCTAGAGATGAGCCTATGCTCGACCCTATGCAGATAGATGTAACTAGATTCCAGCCTCTAACACCACAAGAGAAACAAAGAAGGAGGGATAACAAATTATTTCTATATTGTGGAAAGCTTGGCCACATTGTAGTTAATTGTCCCAACAAGAGAACGAACTCCAAAGTCGCAGCCACCCTTGTAGAGCACGGAAACGAGGAAGTTCAGTTGTAAAAGAGACCATACAACCGGACCATGATATAAGAAAGGGTCTCATAATTCCATCCACACCCGTAGAAACATGTCTTGCCCCTGTCAAGTTAATCATGTCTAAGAAGACCCTTTCCCTTATAGCTCTGGTAGATTCAGGAGCATCCTCATGTTTCATTGATGAAGGACTCGTTAAGAAACATGGAATTCCAGTACTTCGGAAGAATAGAAGAGTAGTAGCTGAAGTAGTAGATGGACGGCCTCTAGCATCGGGGAATATATCCATGGAAACCATACCACTAAGAGTACATCTTGGTGACCATGATTCACACATATGTTTCAATGTAATATCGAGTCCAGTAAATATGGTTATCATCAGAATGCCGTGGTTAAAGAAACATAATCCAGAAATTAATTAGGAGAATAATAAAATTACCCCTGGAGATATCCAGAAGAACCCAACATATGTTGGAGCCAAAGCCTTCATACATGCAGTAAGGAAGGAACCGACATATATGATCTATGCCATACCAGCTCAAGAATCTAAGAAAGATGATCCAGTGCAGCTACCCAATTAGTACAAAGGCTTTAAAGATGTTTTTGAAAAGAAGAATGCAGACATCCTTCTAGAGCATAGACCCTATGATTGTGCCATAGAACTTCAAGAGGGAGCACAACCGCCCTTTGGACCAATCTACAGACTATCCTCAGAGGAACTTATAGAACTACGCAAGAACATTGATGAGAATCTAGCGAAGGGGTTTATCAAACACTCAAAGTCTCTAGCAGGAGCTCCTATCTTATTTGTAAAGAAGAAGGATGGGACTCTCCGGATGTGTGTAGACTATCGTGGATTGAATAAAGTCACTATAAAGAACAAATACCCTCTACCACTCATATCCGAGCTCTTGGAACGCCTTGGAAAAGCAAAATTCTTCACGAAGATTGACCTTTGAGGAGCTTACAACCTTGTCAGGATCAGAGAAGGAGACGAATGGAAGACAACATTTCGGACAAGGTATGGCCATTTTGAGTATGTAGTTATGCCATTTGGTCTCACAAATGCTCCGGCTGTCTTCCAACATATGATGAATGATATCTTCCGAGAATATTTAGATGATTTTGTTGTAATATACCTTGACGATATCTTGATATTTTCCAAAAATCTAGAGGATCATGAATGCCATGTAAAGATAGTCTTAGAAAAACTAAGAGAAAAAGGAGTATATGCGAAATTGGAGAAGTGCTCTTTCCATAAGACAGAAGTGGAATTTTTAGGGTACATTGTATCAGATAAAGGAATTTTTATGGACCCTAAGAAGATTGAGACAATCCTTGATTGGCAACCACCTTCATGTGTTCGAGATGTTCAATGTTTTTTGGGGTTTGCCAATTTCTACAGGATATTCATCAGAGATTACTCCAAGATAGTAACACCTCTTACCAAGCTTATCGGGAACTCCAAATTCTCATGGACTAAAGAAGCAGAAAAGGCCTTTCAGACCTTGAAATTAGCATTCACTACCGCCCCAATTCTAGTTCATCCTGATTCCAGAAAGCCCTTCTTCCTTGAGACAGATGCATCAGACTTTGCTCTAGGGGCCATTCTTTCCCAATATGGAGATGATGGACACCTACATCCAGTTGCATATCATTCAAGGAAGTTTTCCCCTCCAGAAATTAATTATGAAATTCATGATAAAGAACTTCTTGCCATAGTAGACGCGTTTGATACCTGGCGTCATCATCTAGAAGGAGCAGCTCATAAAGTCATTGTGTATTCAGATCACAAGAACCTAGAATATTTTATGACCACCCGGATTCTCAATAGAAGGCAATCTCGATGGAGTAACTTTTTATCCAGATTCGACTTTGTCATCACATACCGTCCAGGACGTCATCAATGTCAGTCAGATGCCCTGTCCAGAAGATCTTACCTTGCACCAAAGAAGGGTGAAGAGGCCTTTGATCAACAAGAGAATGTATTACTCAAGCCTGAGCATCTCGGGTTAGCAGCTATCTCTTCAAGCCATCATGAAGATTCAACCTTGAATCAGTTGATCCGTGAGAATCTACCACAGGATGAATTGTTTTGTAACGTTAAGCAGAAAGCTCAAGAAGGAAAATTCCAAGAAGTAAACGAATTTCAGGAAAAAGATGGGTTACTACTCTATAAGAACCTATTGTATGTCCCTCCAAGAAAACCCAGGATCCAAGTACTTCAACAACGCCATGACAACCTTGCAGCAGGACATTTTGGAGTGAATAAAACAATAGAACTCATATCAAGGGACTTTTGGTGGCCTCAGATGTGGAAGGAAGTTAAATAATACATTCAAACCTGTGATACTTGCAATAGATCTAAGATACCCCGACATAAACCTCATGGCCTCTTGCAACCTCTACATATTCCAAAAAGGCCATGGGCTTCATTGTCTATGGATTTCATCACAGATCTACCAAAGTCAGATAAGTATGATGCCATTCTTGTTATTGTGGATAGATTTACAAAGATGGCACACTCCATTCCAACTACCAAGGCAATCACAGGTGCAGCCAATGCTAGACTTTTTCTCAGGTATATATTTAGGCTTCATGGATTGCCTGATGACATTGTCAGTGATCGAGGTCCACAGTTCATATCCAGCTTTTGGAATAGTCTTTGCAAGCTCCTTGGTGTTCAAGTTAAACTATCCACAGCAAATCATCCACAGACTGATGGACAAATAGAACAAGTGAATCAAGTCTTGGATCAATATCTCCGTTGCACTAGCAACTATCATCAAAATGATTGGTTTGAGCTTTTACCCTTTGCAGAGTTTGCTTATAACAATAGTGTTCATGCATCTACCAAGCAGACTCCCTTCTTTGCAAATTATGGACAACATCCAAGAATGGATATACAACTCTCAAATCATGTCAAGAACCAAGCTGCTAGAGACAAGGCCCAGTACCTGATGGACATTCACAAAGAACTCAAGGAAGAGATCCATAAAGCTCAAGAACAATATAAGTACTATGCAGATCAACATCGTGTCCAGAATCCATTGTATCAAATTGGGGATAAAGTATGGTTACTCAGAAAAAATTTGCAAACCTCAAGACCTTGTGCAAAGTTAGATCATCAAAGATTTGGTCCATTTATCATCTTGGCCAAGATTAATCCAGTCACCTTCAAGCTCGAGCTACCAAGTACTATGAGAATACATCCAGTTTTCCATGTATCCATGTTGGAACCATATCAGATTTCACCCTTGAGGGGGGAGAGACCTAGTCCTTCTCCACCTATCGAGATTGATGATCATGAAGAATTTGAAGTCGAGCATGTCCTAGATTCCGGAATATCCCGAGGAAGATTGGAATACCTTATTCATTGGAAAGGGTATGACATCAGTGATCGTACTTGGGAACCTGCAGAAAACCTTCAGAGAGCACCAATCAAAGTTCGAGAATTCCACAAGAGAAATCCAACGAAGCCAAGGCAAGATAACATGACCGCTCCTCGCAGAACTCGTTGCTTGAGGGGGAGGTAATGCCATGGACAAAGGAAACCATCCTGAGCCTTAGATTCCATGTGAACCTTGTATCTCATGATTGGTTCAGAATTAGGAGAAACTAATGCTTCCATTGCGTCCAGAACGTGCCAAAATCCTAAGATCGTCTGTCTACTTGTCTGATTCGGACATCCATAGCTCATGTTTCAAATTGATGACATCATCAATTCGTAACCGCCTTTCATGAACCGCCCTTGAAAACCTATATAAGGAGGGGTTGGCCACATTCATAATCAGTCTTGCCAATACCAGTCTTGAGAGCTCAAGGAGTTGTGACCACCAAGTAAGTACTCTTCAAGTTCCAGTTATAGTTCTTGTCTTGTTCCTTGTTCTAGTCTAGTTTTTGGACATCCTATCTTGTCCCCTTGTAATCTCGTAGTACGAGATCTTGTCGAGTTCTTTCGTGTATCAAGTTCATCTCCCAGAAGGGAGTTCTTGTATTCCAGATATCTTGTCTCATACTTACGATCCCGGGTTGTGGGATCTCCTGTAACATCTCTAGTCGAGTTTTCCATACTGATTGGTCCCAGGTTGTGGGACATCTTGTATCAGTCACATATTCTTGTATCATTTTCCCTACGTGGGTGTTTTTGTAATCTTAAGTGTATTTCGGAAATCTTGTCTACTATAGTCAGAGAGCACAATCTAATGCTCCCCTGACAGTCAGTGGCCATCTTCAGTTGCATTGGTAACTACTGGGAGAATTGAATCAACATGCGGCCCATCGATTCAAGTTCATGAAACATTGGAACCGGAAGAGGAAGAGGAGGAAGTGGTTGGGATGAAGAGGCTGATAATAGATGAGGGGAAGACGGTGGAGAATAGGTGGGAGAAGAAGATGGAGAAGGGGGTTTGTCGGGAACAATAGGCTGGACTGGGGCAATTGGCGCAATAGTAGTCATGTTGGGCACCAGCACAATTCCGGTAGTCTGCTGCATGGTCGCTTCAGTTTGGTCAATGACAACATCGACCAAAACAATCACTTCATTCACAACCTCAGTAACAATGGCTTGCACATCATCTTGGGTTTGCTGCTGAAAATCCTCCTTAGAAGAAATTTCTTCGGATTCAGTGGTGGAAACACCTTGTTCCTGCTGCTGGATTGGAGAAGATTGGGCGGAAGAATCAATATGGATAGAAGTGGCGGTGTTGTGGAAGATTCTTCTTCATGTGCGGTGTTAGATCCTTGCACTTGGCTCTCAGACGGACTTATACGGGTGCGTTTCCGGCGAAGAAGTTGGAAGAGATCTTCATCCTCATTCTCTTCATCTTCGAGCATCCGAGTGGATTCTTCACGCAATAAGAAGGGAGCATTGGGCGGAGGTTGCGCGGCTTGAATGGCTGAAAGAGAAACGTGAGGATATGGGGAAGACGTGATCGCAGAAGATCACCCTTCTTGACCTGTTTGATAACTGTAACACATTCACGGTGAATGCGCCAGAAATAAAAAGACGCAAAATTGATAGACTCGCGAGAAGCGATGTCTATCATTGAGTAAAAGGGACACGAGATCCCATAAGTACGTTTTTGCAAATTTAGGATAGCAACTAAAAATTGCAAGGCGGTCTGTTCCGGATCAGGGCGACACAGAATGGCGTACTCATTAGATGAGTGCCGTGGGAATAACATGGTCATGGTAGCTACCGGAAGGAGAGGACCATTCTCCAAGCCTTCCATGGGAAGACGAAATGCTTCAGCAAAGGAAGTTAAAGTAATTACGACGCGGGATGGTAAGCAAGTAACCGGCCAACATTGCTCTGTAGCAGATGTGGCGACGATGGCAGGAATGATCTGCGCATAAAATGGGTGACACTCCACTGAATGCCAAGGCAATTCAGGGAAGTTCAAAAGGCCTCAGATACGCAGAAACTCACTCACGTCTAGGGTGAGTCCTTCACGAAAGGTAGCAACATTGGCTAGTGCTTCCATGATGCGCACACGAAAGTACAAGAACACAGAGAACACATAGCACAGAACACACAGATACAATAGAGATTAACCGTGACAGGAATAAGATTAAGTAGACACACAGCGACGTGAGGTGATCGAAAACCCTAATCATCACGCGGTATTGAAATGATAACCTTCATAATTACGGCGTGCATGCATGTGCAGAAATAGTAACACAGGGTGGCAATTAATCATAGTTAAATATCAAAACAAGGAAATTTACGATCTATATTCAACCAAAATGCAAAACTAAACAGAAATAAATGACACGTCAGTGGTGATCAGACGATTGGTAATATGGGCGTAGCTTGGAATCATTGATTACTTTGGGAAGAGGAACGCCAGTCAAGGTAGTCAACCGAAAAGTAGCTGGTCCCACTTGGTCACTAATCCAATAAGGACCGAACCACCGTAATTTAAACTTCCCAGCAGAACGATTTGCTTTAGCATTATAAAAGAGCACAGGTTGGCCCACCGTAAAAACTGGAGTCTTAAGGAAACGATCAGGGGTACGGGCTTGCCGCAGTTGAACTTCTTGAAGAGTCAACAAACTTTCCCAACGATGTTCATCCAAGGCTCTGAGTGCTTCCAACCGAAATGGCAAAGAGTCTTCGGGCAACAATTTGTGAGTGAGAGCCACGCATAGGCTTGGCACTACAATCTCCATCGGTGCGATTGCTTCCAACCTGTAAGCAAGCTTGAAAGGGGTCATTCCGGTTGCCACTTTGTATGTAGTCCGGTATGCCCATAAAACTGCAGGAAGTAACTGATCCCAACGTTCTAGCGATTCCACGATCAATTTGCGAAGCATAGTCAACAGAGTTTTATTGGTGCTTTCAGCCAATCCATTGGCACGGGGATAGTATGGTGAACTGAATTTATGCAGAATTTGAAAAGTGTGCGTTAGTACTCGCATTAAATTGTTGGCAAAATGTGTTCCTTGGTCTGTCACAAGTTCCAGAGGTAATCCATAACGCGGAAAAACGTCCTTCATCAGGCATTTTGCCACCGAAACAGCTGTGGCGGACCATAAGGCCCAAGCTTCCGCCCACCTGGTAGTGTAATCTCTACAGGTCAGTATATATCGATTGTTGTTAAGGGTGGCTGGTGGTGTTATTGGTCCAATAAAATCAAGACCCCACTTCTGAAAGGGTTCCAAAGGTAATACAGGTTGCAGAGGAAAGAAGTGGCATTGTAATGGCTATCCAGACTGTTGACAAGTGTCACACTGTTGCACAAACTGAGTTACATCTTTGTACATGGTAGGCCACCAAAGCCCACTTTGCAGAATTTTCCGGTGAGTAAGATCGGCTGCAAAATGTCCACCGGAGGATATTGAATGTGCAATAGCAATAACCGAGTTTGCTTCATGTGGTGGGATACAATGAAGTAAGACACCAGTATGATCCAAGTAGTACAACTGTCCTACAATCAACCAAAATCTGCGACTATAAACAGTAATTTTCTGCCGCGTAATTTTCCGCCGCAGAGCAAGAGGAGTATGAGGAGGAAGACACCCGTCAATTAGGAAAGTTAGTAATGTATCATAGTAGGTAGACGTCACAGGAGGTTCTGTAGATTCGTCCCGAGCCGGCTAAATAGCGTAAATTGCTGGTGTAGTGTCATCAACCCCCACCGGAGCTTCATCGGAATCCAACCGAGATAGGAAATCTGCCAAGGCATGTGCGGTGCTGGGTCGATGAATAACTTCATAGTTGAATTCCTGTAATAATAAAATCCATCGAGCCAAGCGACCACCTAAATGTTGCTGCCGGACCAAATACACAAGCGCGGCATGATCCACGTGGAAGGTGAATTTTTGGCCCAACAAATAATGCCGGAATTTCTTCAGAGAGTACACCAACCCGAGACATTCTCTTTCGGTTACTGAATAGTTTCTTTCAGTAGGAGCTAGTCGATGACTTGCATAATAGATAGGCTGAAACCACTTGTCAGTTTGCTGCATTAAAACGCTTCCAATAGCTATGTATGATGCATCTACAAAGACATGGAAGGGGGGTTCCTAATCAGGGGGTTGCAAAATTGGAGCCTGCGTTAATAATCCCTTTAAACGATCAAATGCAATTTGGCATTCTAAAGTCCATTCCCACAGACGGCGCCAGTGTTAAAAGTGCACTTCCGTCACAGACACTTTTAAGCTCTTTTCGGGTTCTTGGGGATGGTAGGGGTCTGATAAATCAGAGGCCTGTTACAAGGCTAATAGAGCGAGACAACCGCAACCGCAGACGAAGGATAAACAAGATTGGTGGCTGAAATGACGGAGAGGTAGGAAATTTCGCAAGAGGCGGTAAATGAAGAATGCGGAAATAATAAAAAGCAGAAGACAGGAAGAGAAAAGAGTTCTATCATCGAAGAGCAAAGAGTTCAGTCGTGCATCATCGTTTCGTTCAATTGTTGGAGCAGAGTTTACGGTGTTAATCAGACCCTTGAGGTGATAGTTAACATGAATGTATGTTAGAGAGACAGAAAGATAGATACGTCTCTGTTCTGTTGCGCGCTGTAGTGATTAGGGTTGATCACATCGTAACTGAAGTGTTCGGAAACCACGAGTAATATATTTTAGAAGACTGTGAATGAGATTTTATTGCGGACATTGAATACTGTTCCATTCTGTTCATATTTAATCATTCTGCTATTCTTTGGTTGAATCGATTCCCATTGAAAAGTTCGTGATGTTGTGAGTCTACTTGCTGAACAGTTATATATGACTCTGTAGTTCGCGATTGTGAGATTGTGTATTGATTGTCATGCGTGAGACTGTATAAGAACAGAAGTTAGTACCTTTTCGATCAGGTAACCAGGGTTTTATATAGTAATCGGTGATCATTGAGTATTTGACAAAGATCTGTGTGTGGACAGAAGTCTTAGTGAGTCATTAATTGCGGTATAAATCTGTGATCTGAGTGAGTATATGAAAAGTCTAATATAATCTCGATCTGAGTTATCTGTGCATTTCGCTCGGTGTATTTAGTTATCACATGAAATCATCTTATTGTGGAGTATTTTGAGAAGAACGTATTCTCGTAGTTGTAAGTTTTGACAGAATCACTGTGCTATTACCATAGTATATTCAGGGCCAAACATTCCAGTGCTTATCATACCGTGGAATAGTTAGTATTCAACTCAACTCCTGTATTAAGAAGTGAGCAATTACTGGTGATTGTGTAAAGGATTGGGAAAATAGTACAGGGCCTCTGTCTAACAGACCCCTACCACTCCCAAGAACCCAAGGACCCGATAATACTCGTCCGAAAGTTGGATTGAGTTATTATCGACCAACATTTAACATTTGGCGATCCCGCTGGGGACGTGGCATTGAGATTGCCTGGTATTTTGTTCAAATTAAAATTCTGTTGGAAGAACAGTAGCAACAGAATCAGATTGTTGCGATACTGTGTGATCAGTACGGAAATGCTACATGCCGATTACCCGATCAGGAGAAAAGTATCCCAAGAATCATCAGTTAGGGATATTAAGAACAACTTTGGGAGGTACTAGTACAATTAGACCTGACCCAGTTGTCGAAAAAGTGACAGACGATAACACTGATTCCGGTGAAATTACGGTAGAACGTAGTACATCTCTAGAATTGTCTGGTGTTACTACGGTACAGACTGTCGAAAATACAACAATTTTGGAACCGATTAAGACACAGTTGGAATCTAGTATAAAAGTCTTTGGAATAGATTCAGATACGATTAGAAACACTTTAGGGAAGGAAATTAATACAGGCAAATCTACGTTGTATCCAGTCACAATTTTGAATCCTTCCGGTGGAACTTCGGTAAGAAAAACACAGTTTTTCGGTGACGATTCAGCACTTTCGGCTGAATCTTCAGCTCAACTACAACGTTTGGGAGCGAGTCCTCCTACTTTGGATATCAAGGAGGAAGGAAGACTATTCGAAACAGAAATTCGCAATATAGTAAGTAAGCTAATTGCACCGGAAAGTGTGCCATTAGACGAAACAAATTCCGGTAGTTCAGAAACTCCAACCAGAATTACAGAAGGAGTGTATAATACATTTACGATGAATGAACAACTACAACGACAAGTAGGGCAACCCAGATTGGCTTCAACGGGAGTAACATACACAAAGTTTAGTGGGTTTCCAGGAGATGACCCAGATGCACACGTACGCACCTTCGAAATCAGTTATGCTGTCCTTAACCATCCACCGGATCCGGCGTACAAAGCAATTGTTTTTCAATCTACACTTGTGAATGAAGCAGCAAGGTGGCTTACTGAATATGATATTAATCATTTCGGTACTTATGAAGCAGTACGAGACGCTTTTCTGCAGCGATTCAGGTTGAAAAAAAATCCTGCAGAGATCTTTGAGTATTTACAGAACAATAGACAGAAACCAAATCAAACTGTACAAGAGTATGCTACCCTTTTCAGGACGCATTTAAGGCAGCTACCCCAGGCGCATGCTAACTTACCAGACGATGTTATTACACAGTGGTTTATCAATGGTTTGCTTCCTCAACTTAGGCAGATCATGATTATAAGATGTGTAGGAGTTATGACCCTCGACGCAGTGATAGCCATGACCCTTCAGCTAGAAAACAAAGTTGGAGGATTTTCAGAGGATTTGGAATGGATTAAAACAAATAAACATATGGCTGAAGATATAACCAGGCAAGTATATTGTACCACTTGCAAGAATTCAGGACATACAAGTGCCCAGTGTGCGTTAAATCAGACTTATTGTGCCATCTGTAACATTGTAGGACATACCACTGAGAACTGTGCATACAACGCTAGAAGACAAGGAGCAGCAGCAGTTAATACAATTATTCAGGAACAAGGACAGTCATCCAATCAATATGTACCCCCACATTTGAGACACAATCAACAACAAGGGTATCGACATTATCGAGGACAGAGGAACAACAACTATAACACACCGCGCTGGCAGAATGGACCACCACCGGAAAATCAAAATTTACCACCACCTCGATGTCATTTCTGTGGACAGTTGGGCCATATTAGAAGATTCTGTAGAGATGCAACGGAATATGATCAACGGAAAAAGGAACGTCAAAACCCAATGGCCAATGTGGTAACAATTACACCAGTAGAGACACAGGCAGCAGCAGTTCAAACCCGTTCCGGTAAACAACTGCAACCAGCAGCAGAATTATTTGAGCCAGGGATACGTGAACAACACAGAATGTATCATAAGGCTAGCCAGTGGACTACCGCAGAACCACCTGTTTTTCCAGAACCTACTCCAGTGAACCAATCCCCGGATACCACACAAGTTCATGCTGACAAAACAAAAGCAGGTACATCATCTGCAGTAGAATTACCACCTTCAGACCAAGCTTCGTCTTCAACAGTTAAGGAAGATGAAAATCAAGTGCAACCAACTTGGGATATATTGTCAAAAGCATCCATCACACTGCCTTTCGGGCAATTACTGGCATTAGTACCAGGAATACGCCAACAATTTCAACAACAGTCTACTACAAAACCTGCTTGCATTCCGGCTACTGCAACCGTACAAACGGAACCAGACTCTACGGTAGATCACTCAGTTCCTCTGATTACGGTATGGTTTCATAAACATCAAATTCCACAAGTTTTAATTGATGGGGGGTCCGGCGTGAATATTGCCACAGCGTCACTGTGTAAAAAGTTAGGATGGACTAAGATAGAGCCAGTTCAATTTTTTGTTAGGATGGCTGATCAATCTAGAGTTCATCCAGTAGGACTGGTCCGAGATATACCTATAACTGTCCAAGACACAACATTCAAGATGACTTTTGTTGTTCTTGAATTGCCGGAATCCACCCTAGACTACAATCTACTTTTCGGTCGTCCTTGGTTAAAACAAGCCAAGGTAATTCAAGACTGGTCAGCTCAGGAACTTACATTCAAAGATAAAAACCGCAAGTGTGTTGTAAAATTAGATGCTATACAACCCTGTGAGTTACATGCTCGACCATATTTTGCCGAACCAGTTCATATGTTAGATGGATTGTCGGATGACGAAGAAGAAGAATTCCTGAAGAATAATGTTGATTTGATGACAATAGGAACTATTGATCTACAGTCTGTAGTAGACACTTGGAATGCTTCAGTATGTACAGTAATACCCATTGTCGAAGGAATTAAGGAGGACAATACCATTTCAATTCAAGGTAATGAATTACAGCAGCTTCTCGAACCTTCCGCTGATACAGAGAAACATCAACAATTTTATGTTCCAGAAGATCAGTTAATTACTTATAATCTTGGAGATGAAGACCACCCTCGTCCTGTAAAGATAAAGCAAAACTTACCTGAAGCTTTTCAAGCAGATTTAATCAAGCTACTCTGAGAATTTACAGACGTCTTTGCATGGGATTACAAAGACATGAAAGGATTAGATCCGCGCATCTATCAACACAGGGTCATGTTGAAACCAGAAGTGAAACCGCAAAGACAACCCAGCTATAGAATGAACCCCCATTATGCATCACAAGTAAAAGCTGAACTTGATAGACTATTAAAGGTCGGATTCATTGTACCAGTAGAACACGCTGAATGGATCTCACCCATCGTGATCGTGCCAAAGAAAAACAAGCAGTTACGAATCTGTGTGGATTACCGGAAACTAAATGCAGCAACAGTACCAGATCCTTTCCCGATCCCCTTTTTGGATACCATGCTTGATAGAGTCGCAGGTCATGAAATGTATTCTTTTTTAGATGGATACAGCGGGTACAACCAGGTTAGAATGGCTGAAGAAGATATACCAAAAACTGCCTTCATTACCAATTGGGGTGTTTTTGCTTGTACCGTAATGTGGTTTGGATTGAGAAATGCACCAAGTACATTTCAAAGATGTATGCAGAAAATATTCTCTCCTTATCTTACCTCATTCATGCAAGTATATCTTGACGATTTTTCAATTTTCGGTAAAATGATCGCACATCTAGTACATTTACGATGTTGCTTTCAGAGATGTAGAGAATATAGATTGTGTTTAAACCCAAACAAATCAGTATTTGCGGTTTCATGTGGAAAATTACTTGGTCATATCATATCAGCTCAAGGTATTCAAGTTGACCCCGATAAAATTTCAGCAGTATTAGAAGCTCCGGTGCCTAATACACCTAAGGAAGTAATGCGATTTATGGGACAAGTGAGGTGGCATGGAAGGCATTTACGGTGGCTTGCTCATGTGGCAATACCACTGAACAAATTAATTTCCAAAACCGCAAGGCAATTTGAATGGACTCAGGAATGTCAGGTAGCATTTGATCGACTGAAACAGTTATTAACGCAGGTTCCCATTTTACAGCCACCAGATTGGGATAACCCATTTCATGTATTTGTTGACGCATCTGATATAGCAGTAGGAAGTGTACTAATGCAACAAACAGATAAATGGTTTAGACCAGTATACTATGCTAGCAGAAGATTAGCACCTGCAGAAAAGAACTACTCGGTAACTGAGAGGGAATGCTTAGGATTAGTATATTCGGTAAAAAAATTCAGACATTATTTATTGGGCCGAAAATTTACATTCCATGTCGATCACGCTGCATTGGTTTACTTGGTTCGGCAGCAACATATCGGTGGCCGCCTAGCACGATGGGTTCTACTATTGCAAGAATTCGACTATGATGTCGTTCATCGGCCAGGCAGTTCACATGCTTTAGCAGACTTTTTGTCACGCTTAGATTCAGGTGAACCTCCGGTTGGTATAAATGATACAACGCCAGCCATTTATACTTCAGAACCAACTACTGAAGAATTGTCAAACCAACCAGTGCCAACTACGTATTATGATCAGTTATTGACCTTCCTTTCAAGTGGATATCTACCTTCTGAAGTCCCTACAGCTACACGCCGAAAAATTGCAGGTTTTAGTCGACGATTCCGGTTAGTTGCTGGAGAATTATATTATACAGATCATACCGGAATCCTACTTCGCTGTATTCCACCACATGAAGTTAACTCAGTCATTACTTTGGCTCACTCAACTCCTTCTGGTGGACATTTTGCAGCAGATCTTACTCACCGGAAAATTCTACAAAGTGGACTTTGGTGGCCAACTATGTATAGAGATATATTGGAATTTATCAAAACTTGTGATAGCTGTCAAAGGACTGGACAACCATTACAACGTCATTACTTTCCACTTCATCCAGTACTTCCTTTAGAACCATTTCAGAAATGGGGTCTTGATTTCATTGGTCCAATCACACCTCCCGCAGTATTCAGCAATAACAGGTATATATTGACTTGCACAGATTATGCAACTAGGTGGGCAGAAGCATGGCCTTTGCGCTCGGCTACAGCAGTTGAAGTAGCGAAATGTTTATTAACAGATGTCTTTCCAAGATTTGGACTGCCACTAGAGCTTGTTTCAGATCAGGGTACTCATTTCATGAACAAGTTGATGAAAGTATTAACACAGTCATTCCAGATCAGTCATAAATTCAGCTCACCATATTATCCTCGTGCAAATGGATTGGCAGAAAGTACCAACAAATCTCTGCTAAATATGCTTCAGAAATTGACCAGAGAGACACCGGAAAGATGGGATCAGTTGCTACCTGCAGTCTTATGGGCCTATTGTACTACATACAAAGTAACCACCGGCTTGACACCATTTAAGTTAGCCTATGGAATAGAAGCAATAGCTCCGATGGAAATGGTAATACCAAGTCTAAGAGTAGCAACGTCTCAGAAGCTTTTACCCGAGGAGTCATTGATATTTCGGCTGGAGACACTTAGAGAATTAGATGAACACCGATGGTTCAGTTTCTTAACTATGAAAGAAATCCAATTAAGACAGGCCAGGACTCATGACCGAAATTTAAAGACGACAGTATTTTCGGTAGGACAGCTTGTTCTCTTTTACAATGCAAAATCCAATAGATCAGCCGGAAAATTCAAGTTACGTTGGTTCGGTCCATTCAAGATTTCAGAACAAATTGGTCCGGCTACTTTTCGATTGACTACATTGACTGGACAACCACTTCCAAAAGCGATAAACGGGTCAAAGCTACGGCCGTATCAAGTAGCGCCACCTCGGCTATAACAAGGGTACACAGCGTACCACAAATTTTTACTTTTCTTTTGTTTTTACTTTATTAGGTGTAATCAATAAAATAAGTGTAATCGCCGTACTTTAATATCTATTTATGTCCAGCCGCCCGCTCCTATCTTTGCATGCACGCACGACAGATATAGACATTACTATCCGTTTTGTGTAATTAGTACCATTTAAAATATTCTTTGTACAAACTTCTTTTATAACTCACTCGCCGAATAGGTCATTTAGTCTTTTGCAACCACAGCCCTAGTTTCTGAATACTTGTGTTCTGCGTCTTGAATCTCTGTTAATGGAATCTCTAGCAAACTATACAGCTTTTGCCGAAGGGTATCCCGGCTGAAGTAAAAAATTATCTGCATATACGAGGATTAGGTAGTTTCGCCGAGTTGCCCTGGCACTCAGTAGAAGCTCACCCCTTCTTTGCACAGATTATCTCCGCCATCGCTCGGGTATCTCCTACTGAGAAACGATGGCTTTTCCCTTCCTTACCGTCTAGAACTGTAATCACATTCCAAGTGTTTACAGAAGTTTATCATTTGACTCCACAAGGCCGCGAGAATGTTCCCATGATCTCAGCAACCCGAATGGCAGAGTTGTTTCCGCAATTTTCCTCGAATGAATACGCCATTCTCTGTCGACCAGAACCTGAAAAAACGGCACTACAATTCCTCGTTGCTATACTCAACTTTCAAAAACGTACCTATGGTATTTCTCGACCGTTTTATTCTGCCATAGATATAGCTGCCCGAGAATCTGTTAACTTTGCTTCATTCTTCTTTCAACGAATTCATAAGGAGTGCGTCTCCATTATGAAACAAGTTAACAAAGGAAAAACCCCGAGATCTCGACTACCACATATTTTATCGTTTCTGTTTCCAACCATAATGCAAGCACAACCACCACCAAGAGGACCAGTGTTACAAATTGAAGAATCAGCGCAACCCTTAGATGAAGACGATGAAGATGAAGAAGAAATTAATCAGTTATTCAGAAGAAAACGGATCAGAATCAGTTCTTCTGAAAGTAAGAATGCAGACTCAGTCGAACAAGACGAAGAAGTTCAACAG
This sequence comes from Ceratopteris richardii, assembly GCA_020310875.1. Classification (NCBI taxonomy): domain Eukaryota; kingdom Viridiplantae; phylum Streptophyta; class Polypodiopsida; order Polypodiales; family Pteridaceae; genus Ceratopteris; species Ceratopteris richardii. Next base: position 157,974,185 of record CM035410.1, on the reverse strand, counting down.
GAGGTTGACCGGCATTCAGGCGGAGTAACACAAAAGGAACATGAACAACAGCAGGAAGTACAAGTAGAGAATGAAGCTGATGAGCAAGACAAGGAAGCAGAAAAAGAAGCCAAGCATCAAGAGGAAGAGAGGTTTCATGATACAAATACATCGATGCACCAGGAATCATCAACGCATTCAATAGCATCTGAGCATCTACAAACGCAGAAGCAGACTGAAACGGAAGCAATGTCAACTGATAAAGTCTGTCAACAACAGCAGCAAGAGAATCAACAAATCCATGAATGTCAACCTACTAATGATGCATTGGATAAGCTCTTGAAGGCGGCAGAAACAACAGATGTCGGTTTCTCTGCGAATGAACAACAGGGGGCAAATAAGGTAATTAATTCTAACACAGCTCGTCCTATTTCACCACCGCAACAGGAAGCACATCCCATTCAAGACCATCCCGATCATACATCATCATCTTCCCCGAACTACTCACCACCGAATTCCTATCAATTACGCACCAATACGTCTGTTCAACCGCGACAACTTCCACAAACACAATCTGTTCAAGTATTTTCCGACTTAGCATCAATCGGACAGTTTCTTATTAACCTCTCCAAGCAATTACCTGCTCAGATGAGAGCTGATACAGACAACATTTACAAAGAGCTGCAGCAGAAAATAGAAATACTGGAAGCTGATATCACTCCGCTTCAAGAAGAAGTATATACAGTTAAAGCAGAAAATCAAGCACTACAAGAGCAGGTGAAACAGCTGCAAGAACGACTCAGTGATCAAGCAGATATAACAAAACAGCGAGATGAAGCTCTGGAAACTATAAACAATCATAAAGAAATGTTGACAGAGGCCACTGCAGAAATTACTAGGTTAACACAGAATTTCAAAGATGCAGAAGATGGCAGAATTGCATTAGGCAACTTACTGGAAGAAACTAGAAGAAGGCTAACCCAAACAGGATATGAGTTGGAGACAACAAAAAACAGCTTATCAACAGTCAATAACATATTGCATAAGTATCTCATTGAAAAGCCTCAGATACAGAAAAAATTAGCAGATACGAGAAGGGAAAGAGATGTATTTTACAAAACAATCCAGTTCCTGAACCAACAGATAGAAAGACTCGAGAATCAAATACGTAACAAAAATGATAACATTCATCGATTACAGCAACAAGTAACAGATATGAAGACGGCCAGAGATGCAGCATTGGCCAATGAATTTTATTTACAGGAAGCATTTTTACAAACAGAGGCTGAAAATTTACTTTCAGGAGCTATAGCGCTCAGTTCGGTGCGGACAGATGCCCAATTATTAGAACCTGACACCCTGAAAAATGTATTAGAAACGCTTAAGAAAAAGATTGCCCGTATCTTTCGGTCAGCTAGAAATATGTATTTAGAAGGTCTCGAAGCAGAGATATAGATTTTGGGCCTACAAATCCGGTGCTGTACTGGTATATTTTAATAAAAGTCATGATTTTTATGCATAATATTTTTCGCACATGTAAAAGACGTCCCAAGTCCAGCTTCGATTTCCAGAATGATGATTTTGATTCTAGAATTTGATAAACAGCATGAACTGTCATCACCGAAGTATCATCATTTTAGTAAGTGGCAGCTCAGGTTCTAGTATTTATAAAATGCGTATGACCGACAAAGTATTTTCTGTATAGCGTTCTGCAAGTTCTTGTGCTCATTAACCAAAACCTCTAGCGCACTACTTTCGGCAAGTCTTACAATCATGTCTGAATCGGATATACTAAGATGGCAACTCAGAAAACGTACGTTTACACAGAATCGTGTGGTGACAACAACTGATACTACATCACAGGGTGATGAAGATGATTCAAGAACTTCGATAACATCACCAGGTCTGCATAAACACATATTATTTTCTACAGGGTTCAAAATAGAATTTAACAGTTCTTCAAGGGAAAATGAGAACTGGTTACGAAGGATTGGACTCCTACAGTTTGCTGAATTACCCTGGGAACAGTGGACAGACAACAACGATGCAGAGAATCAGTTACATATTATGCGACAAACAAAAGGTTTTCTTGGAAATCAGGTACAATTTTCTCCACAATTAGTTTCGTCAGTATTTCAATTACCGTTGTATGAAGAAGCAGATTTTCCCAAATGCTCTTACAATGACCTGAAAAAAGAATTCGGTGAGGGCGAAGGTCGTAGATGCTATTTTATGATCAAGAATGCGACATATATTCGCAGGGGACAATTTAGATGGTACTTAGAAAGGCTCTGCTTTATAGTCAGATTCGATCTTATGTCTAGAGAAAATTTTTCGCCTCTAGTACAAGCAGAGAAAGGAGAAAAAGTAAGTTGGGCTCATTGGTTGTACAATCATTTACACAAACAGTTTTTTGTCGGGGATAGACGCAGATCCCAAAAATACACTCGTTTACCTGTATATTTAGCTGCTTTATTTGGTTTTCTCGAGTCTGTAAAGGAGAAACAGTTACACAGGTCTCCCTCTCTTTACCACAAAAACCACACAACGCCACAGGAAGAAGCCCAACCCTCCACCTCGGCTGCATCTTTATTACACACAGGTAACCACCCACAGAACCAAACAGTAGGAACACCATTTCGGCTGTCCCTTAGAAGAAAAAACACAGACAATGTACCTACTGCCAGTCCAAAGCAAACACCGAATAACATTCAACCCGATTTTGTTACACAAATGCAGAACCAACTCCAAGAAGTTTCCCAGTATTTACGGCAACAAGAACAAGCATCCAAATTAGTAATAGCACAGATGCAAAAAGAGTTGGACGGCAAAGATGCGCTAATACAGGTATTACAACAAGGCAACCAGCATATTACGGCCGAATTAATCACAATAAAAAAGTATGTCCAAGGCCTCAATCAGTGGCAGCAAGCTATCCAAACACAAATTCAAACTGAGATGTCCAGTTTTTCTACCCTGAATGCTCACCTGCAAACCGAAAATCAACTTTTGTAGTCAAGAATACAAGTATTGCAAGAGTTTGAAAAGCACATATTAAAAGATGAGGGTGTAGAATTAAATGCCACCATGATGACAAATATGGACATAAATTTACTCAAAGAACAGTTGGATAGTCATATTCAAAATCGCTGGACACTTTTTCGCAGGAGATGGTTAGCTATACTTGTTCCATCACTAGAACAAGTACAAACACAAAAGATTGAGACATCAAAACCTGGCATGGACCAACAGACACCGTAAAAGGATATTTTCAGCCAGATGGTAACAGGATACTCTATGAGTACATGACTTCTGCAGAAGACATGGATTCAACAGCACAGAGGGTACTTTGATTCCATAGACGAAGCACTTAAAGCACATGATCAAGAAGTATATAAGTAAGCAGAACTTCATGAAGAGGCAACTAGACCAGCTATACGAGTTTGAGGAAGTTTTGAGGAAAATCAACCTATCACGTACAGTGACACACTCGGGATTGAAAGATATTTGATGATTCATCAGCAGCATATGGACAGTATACAGAATCTTTCTGATAAATGTACAGAAAGAAAAAAGGAAAAAAAGCTCAGACAAAAGGATATTATCTACAGTAATGCACTTGCGGGTTCGAGTCCACCGTGCGTGCCAGTGTTACAAGGCTAATAGAGCGAGACAACCGCAACCGCAGACGAAGGATAAACAAGATTGGTGGCTGAAATGACGGAGAGGTAGGAAATTTCGCAAGAGGCGGTAAATGAAGAATGCGGAAATAATAAAAAGCAGAAGACAGGAAGAGAAAAGAGTTCTATCATCGAAGAGCAAAGAGTTCAGTCGTGCATCATCGTTTCGTTCAATTGTTGGAGCAGAGTTTACGGTGTTAATCAGACCCTTGAGGTGATAGTTAACATGAATGTATGTTAGAGAGACAGAAAGATAGATACGTCTCTGTTCTGTTGCGCGCTGTAGTGATTAGGGTTGATCACATCGTAACTGAAGTGTTCGGAAACCACGAGTAATATATTTTAGAAGACTGTGAATGAGATTTTATTGCGGACATTGAATACTGTTCCATTCTGTTCATATTTAATCATTCTGCTATTCTTTGGTTGAATCGATTCCCATTGAAAAGTTCGTGATGCTGTGAGTCTACTTGCTGAACAGTTATATATGACTCTGTAGTTCGCGATTGTGAGATTGTGTATTGATTGTCATGCGTGAGACTGTATAAGAACAGAAGTTAGTACCTTTTCGATCAGGTAACCAGGGTTTTATATAGTAATCGGTGATCATTGAGTATTTGACAAAGATCTGTGTGTGGACAGAAGTCTTAGTGAGTCATTAATTGCGGTATAAATCTGTGATCTGAGTGAGTATATGAAAAGTCTAATATAATCTCGATCTGAGTTATCTGTGCATTTCGCTCGGTGTATTTAGTTATCACATGAAATCATCTTATTGTGGAGTATTTTGAGAAGAACGTATTCTCGTAGTTGTAAGTTTTGACAGAATCACTGTGCTATTACCATAGTATATTCAGGGCCAAACATTCCAGTGCTTATCATACCGTGGAATAGTTAGTATTCAACTCAACTCCTGTATTAAGAAGTGAGCAATTACTGGTGATTGTGTAAAGGATTGGGAAAATAGTACAGGGCCTCTGTCTAACAGACCCCTACCACTCCCAAGAACCCAAGGACCCGATAATACTCGTCCGAAAGTTGGATTGAGTTATTATCGACCGACATTTAACAGGCCCTATATCTTATTTTCCCAATTTACTTACTAGACAAACAATACTTTAATGTTCAATACTAAATTCTTTATACAGGTTTACTGTTCATACTCAGGTTAGACTTTTCACCGTATGTGATGCAGCAATTAACAATTACCGTCGCACAGACTCATTATCCGCAATACAACATTACTGCGTTAATCACAAATTAATGTAATTAAACAAAGGTAAGAGCAACAGTACTCAGAATTAAGGAATGTTGCACTATGGCGTCTCCACAGGCCGCAAATCGCCCAGACAGACAGTCTGGCGATCCCGTTCCTCGCTACCAGAGAGCCACCGTAATGTCTTTTCATTAATTGATAGAAAGATACAACACTTTTCTACGACCTTTTGGTACGTGTGGTATAGGAAAAATATGAATTACATAATGCCAATCCGGCGACCTTACAAAACTTACACCTGAGATTTCGCACATAGCTATATGATATCTTGGATCCTCGTGGGCATCTGTCCTAGGCTGATCTCTACCCTGCCTTCTCAATTTCATTCTCTGGATGCATTCCAATGCTTCTGCTTGTGCTTCTTCTCGAATTCATTTTTCCTCTTCTTTACGTTTCTTTGCAGTATTGAGTCGATTTAACATCTCCTCCGTAAGGGGTTCTTGATATAACTTGACTCTACATGTGCTAATGTAACTAGGGAGAACATCGCCTTCTAGAGTAGCTAATTGAACTGCTCCACTTGTGGAGATCCTATTGATAATCATGGGTCCATAACCTCTCTTCTCTAATTTCTGTGCATGTTGCTTCAATGTGTAGACTAGTACTAGGTCTCCTACTTTTAAGCCCTTATCCTTCACATGTGCATCAAAATATGCTTTTTGCCTTTTCTTGGCTGCATAAATTCCTGCTGCAGCTCTTAATCTTGTTTCACCTAGTCGTTCAAGGTCAAAGATCCTCGAAGAGAGTTCATGACCCGTCCACTCATGCTCCTGTGCTATCCTTAGTGTAGGTATCAAGAAGTCTAATGGAAGCACTACGTTTTGGACAAATACCATCTGAAAGGGTGTGGCTTAGAGTATCGTTTTATAGGAAACTCTGTATGCCCAAACAACGTGGTGTAGCTATTTGTCCCAATCAGAGGGTTTATTATTAACCAATTTTGTCAACACATTGCATAGAATCTTATTTGTGCTTTCGGCTTGCCCATTAGCTTGTGGGTGATAGGGGGCAGACTTCTTGTGTACCACCAAGAACTCTTAGAGAAGATTTGCAATAACTTCATTCACGAAGTGAGTGCCTCTATCACTTACTAGCTCTATAGGTAGCCTGTATCTGGTGAACACATTCTCAAATAAGAACTTAGCTGCTGTTTGAGGATCGTTCTTTGTTGTGGCTTTTACTTCTACCCATTTGGTCAAATAATCAGTGGCAACAATGATATATTCATCATGTGAACCATTGGCTGGGGGATTAATAGGGCCTACAAAGTCTATTCCCCACGTAGAGAATGCATGTCCACCCATCATAGGTTTCAATGGCATATCATCTTTGCGTATAGGATACTGAGTTTGTTGACAAACCTCACACCTCTTCACATAGGTATATGCATCCATGTGAAGGGTTGGCCACCAAAGTCCTGCAAATAGTATTGCCTTGATCACCCGGTCTGGTCCAAAATGTCCTTCTACTACACCCTAGTGAGTAGTTTCCAATATCTTGAGGTACTCACTCTCATGGACACATAATCTGAGGTAACCATCTTTACCACGCTTGTATAGATTATCACCAATGAGTGAGTAGTCTAGGGCTTCTTGTTCTAAACTTCTTCTCCTAGCCAGAGTCATGTCTTGAGGGAATGTTTTTGTCCTTAGAAACGCTACTAGTCATTCACTCCAATCTGGTACTAGTGACACTTGGTACAGAGTAGCATGCTCTACTGGTGGTTTAACACTACAGACTAGGCATTCCTTACACATCTTATGGATATCTGCTTCCATAGTCGGCCAGTGCACTCCGAGTCTCCTTTGTGTTTGTCGGGTTCATTGCTTTGAGTGGTGTTGCTCTAATGCACCTACATGTGCTAATTGCAACCATTTAGCATACTCATCCTCTTCCACACAATAGGCTAATATTCCTTGATCGGTATGCTTGTACATCTTTTGGTACTTTTGGGCCTTTACTACCTCTCTATCTTGAGTGTTTATGACTGGGTGATTATGCTCGTATGTCAATAGTGGTTCTAATGTCTTAGCCCACTCCGGCACGACTTCCAAATTAAACAAGTAAGCATCAGGAAGGTCATCTGATACTCCTTGTGGGGCCTCTCCTGATGTGAGCCTAGAGAGATGGTTTGCTCTCAAGTGAGTCCTTCCTTTCCTCACCACAACCTCAAAGTACTAATCTACCTGTATTGCATGGCTTGTTCACGAGATATAACAATGCTTGATGGTCAGTAAAAAATTTAAACTTATCTGCAAGCAAATAGTGTCTAAACTTCTTAACCGCATATACTGTGCCTAATCCTTCTCTCTCAGTAGTGGTATAATTCCGTTCAGCTACATTTAGCTGTCTACTAGCATAGGCAATTGGAAGATCCATATTACCTTCGCCCGTAGGTTGTGAAAGCACACACCCAATATCATAATTTCATGCATCTACATGAACATGAAAGGGCTTATTCCAATCTGGTGTAGTCAGGATTGGTGTTGAACATAATCTCCGTTTAAGCTCATTGAAAGAGTTCTCACATTCATCAGTCCACTCAAAATTGGTTAAAAGGCCATACAGAGGCTTTGCAATGATGGCATACATATGATTGAATTGGCGATAGTAGCCACAATGCCCCATGAAAGCCTGTACTTTCTTGACATTCCTTGGCCTAGGTAGTTGTGCGATGGCTCTCACCTTCTCCTCATCCGTGGATATGCCATTCTTTGACACTATGTGTCCTAGGATCTTGCCTTGCTTGACCATGAAAACACACTTTTCTGGGTTCAGGCAGACTTGATATTCTCTACATTTGTCAAAGATTTGCCTGAGTTTAGGTATATGTGTCTGTCTAATGTTGGAATGAGCACAAAGATCATCAACATAGACTTCCAAATTCTTTCTCAAGAACTCTTTAAACATGTGGCACATCAATCTTTGGAAGGTTGCAAGAGCATTGGTAAGCCCGAATGGCATTACCCGAAAAGCAAATATGCCCCACTCAGTGGCAAAAGCTGTCTTATGCCAATCTTCTGGTGCAATGGCCACTTGATTGCAGCCAAAGAATCCATCAAGGAAACTGTACACCTCCTTGCCTGCTACTCTTTCTAGGAGATGCTCAGTGATCGGAAGCAAATAGTTATCTCGAATGGTGGCTGCATTAATGTTGCTCTAGCACAATGGTGAGAACCACGTTAAGAAGCTCCACCTCCTTAATGTCAATCCGCGGAAGAGATAGGAGTGATATGAAGATCGTGAACGTGAGATGAAGTGAGAGTGAAGGTGAGAAGCACAAAGATGCACACACACATGCACACACACAATGAAGAGACAAGCAAGACACAATGGAAGGTGAGAAATTAGCTCTATTACTCAAGAATACTCTTACAAGCTCAAACTAACTCTAAGCTCACACTAACCAACATGAACCAACCTCCAAAATGAGCTCTCTAGCTCTTTTTATAGTTTCTAGACTAGTTTTGACCGGTTTCACATCTAGTGACCGGCCTAGTTAAAAAATAGGTCCTAGAGGCTATTTGGAAGGTTAAACGATGTCGAAAAATAACGAAAATTGGTATGCGCATTCTACCTAAGCTCCTCAAGCTCGAGGACTCCTCGGCTTGCACAAAATGGAGCTATGAATTACAAAATGGGGTTTTGTCTATATTACATATGTTACAAGAGTGATGAAAATCACTGTTGGATATTTGAAGAGGTAATAAAAACATAATTGTTTGAAAAAATGATCCGACTGGCTCCCTGCTCCGTCTTTACATGCTTCCATGTCGTCTGTGCCTCTGACTGTGCCTCTGACTGCTTCCAACACCCCCCTCCCTCTCGCTTCTGTCGTCCTCGACAGAACCTTGTTGTGCGGTCTGCCGGATGTAGTTTTGTAGGAGGTCGTGAGCGAGGGTGTGCTCAGATACTCGAATGCCTCGGGCCAGATCAGCCTCGAGCTTCTCCCAGTCGATCGGTTGCGGTTCGTCGGGTGGCGGGAGTTGATAATGCGTGGAACAAACCATTCGCTCACAGGCAAAAAGTTGCAATAAATGTGTGGGCCTGCTGATGAATACCTCGGAATGGTATTCCCAAAACCCGGTGGTGAACATCTCTTCAAAGGTTTGTTTGTAGCATGCCGGGAGGTATTTTATCCTACAGTGCCAGGCATAACACACCCGGAGCGATGGCGTTGTGCTCATGTCATATACTAGATCAAAGTTACCATGCTCAAATCCTGGGGTGTTTACATGCGGTGCCTTGACGCGTCGGAAGACTTTAAATATCATTTGCATCATGTCAAAAATTTTGACAGTCATATGCGCTGCGATATCATCCATATGCTTCAGGCGAGGGAGCCAGTGACGGATTGTGGCCATCATATAGCCAACAGTGGGCAACTCGGTAGGTGGCTTGAAGTAGGGGTAATTCAGCCAATCCTGACACTGCCTATTGTTTTGTACTTTGATAGTGAATGCAGTCCAGGAGCGGCGTCGTGGTACTGGTCCCTAGCAAGGATTATACTTTAAATGTAAGGGCGCTTTCACCCATGTGCTCATCATTTCTGGGTACTTCTGGAGGAGGCCTTTGCGCCAATCAGGTTGATGGATTTCTCCTCTTTGCGCATTTGGTGGCAAGTCCGCCGGCTCGAATTGTGTAGCATGCGTGGGTTTCATGCCGGTTTCTTTCTCTATAGCTAGCTGATATTCAGCCATTAACATGAAGTATGGCTTATACTGCAGCTCATGCCCAGATATATAGGGTCGGGGGGCCAAATGAGCAAAGAAGGGGGATTGTAAGATTCTCTCTTCAATCATGGCCATGGCATGTAACTGTGCCTCTACTCTGGCCGAATGTGTCGTTCCAAGTTCTTCGATCGTTTTCATCCACGCGGGGGTAGGAAGTTCATAGGTCATCTGGCCTTCGGCCGTGACTTGTCCGCCTGGGATGGGTATTGGCTCGTATGCTTCTTCAAACGTTTCCTCCACCGGAATGGTTATGTGCTCGTCGTCAGGTGGGATCTCCGGTGGGGAATCAGGCCGTGGTGGTGCTTCGTATACATCTATGCGTGATTGGAGAGTGATTACCTGGGCCCGTAATGAGTTGAGTTCCTCTAGGAGGTCAAGAGAGGGGTCCACAGGTTCTGGTACTTCTGTTGCCACTGGTAGTTGTTGTGGTGCCGGTTCTCTGAGCTGTAGTAACTTGTGATCTTCTTTTAGCTTCTGATGTTCTTCGTTCATTCGATCATAGTCCTCTAGCAGTCGAACATGGTCATCTAGCAACATCCGCATCGATTCAGATGGGATTGCCTTGAATCTGCTCGGACTTAATGGCTGTTCAGGATGATCCAATGCTGCTTCCAAATTTTCTCTATTCTGTGCTTGGAGTCTCACGTTCTCCTCCTGGGCTGCGGCTAGGTGCCTCCTGAGTAGGCCCATATTTCTGGTCAGCGTCGCGTTCCTAATTGTTTGGGCTCAAAGCAGGTTGTCCAGATCAGCAGTGGCTTCTTTTGTCTTCTCTTCACATTCTAGCTCTAGCTTATGATATGCCTCTCTTAGTTCTTGGTGTCGCGTATTTAACGAGGCATTCTCGATTGATAATGAATTGAGCTGCGACTGCAATTCATTGGTCGTCCTCTGCAGCTGTTGATAATTGTTGCCCAGAGATGCGAACTCATCTCGTACTTGTGACATGCACGTGAACATTTGTTTTAGTGCAGTGTCTATGGTTGGCGATAATAGTAATGGAGTGCTAAGTGAGGATGCAGTGGAAGTAGATGCAGCGGGAATGGGAAATGGGGTTGGGAAGGTGGATGCAGTGGTGATCGTGGAAAATTGTGACGTACCTAAATATGATGGTGCTGTGAGTGGAGTGGGTGCTGGTGCGGTGGGTGGTGAGATGTCCATGTCATTGGACGTGTCAAGTGCGGTGACTGTGAAAAGCGGTGTGTATGTGGGTGGTTGTGTAGGTGTGAAGACGGGATTTACAAATGTAGAGTAATTTACAGGGGGGATGGCTGGAGTAGCTTGGTGAAAAGGGGATATAGGGGTTATGGTGGGTTGGGGAGGTGAAACTGGTGAGAAGGTTAGTGGGGTTAGAAAGGTGAAAGGGGGTCTTAAAGGTGGGGGAAAGGATGGGAAGGATGAAGGGGTGAAGGGGTTAACATGTAGCCGCGGAGGGTTGGGTGTGGGCATGGCATGAATGGGCAGGGCAAAGGGTGTGGCTATGTTGCCGTGGACTGGTGTGGATGTGGGAGGAGCAGGTGGGTGTGCTGGGGATACAGGATGGGTTGGTGAAACATGAGGTGAGAGAGGAGTAGATGGTGTGGATGTTATTTCAAGGATAGTGGTAGTATGTACAACGGTAGTACGTGGCGGGGAGTCGACTAGGATAGCTTCTTCGGTGAAGGATCTTTCCGGCCGTAGGCGTGCATCTTGCGCCTGGTGGGATGATTGAGCACCTATCGGAACTCGAATATATTCACCGGGCTTCGATAGCAGTCGAACTCTGCGAGGGTCGTATTGAGGGAGTGGCTTCCTTTGTAAATACCTCAGTGCTTCGACCGGGCCGATGGATTGGACCAGTTCTCTGAACCCTCTGATGTAGACTTCTTCAAACCCTCCGGAGACTAGTTCTTGTTCGATTAGGGCCTGGATCTCTTCTTCAGTTAATTTCTTCCGTGCCCAGACTTTCTCCATCGTACGATATAATTTCTTGATTGCCAGCGTGTAAGCTGCTGCTTCGAAAGTCTCCTCTTCGTGCGTGCTGGTGTCACCGTGTGCATCGGTTTGTTGGCCTTGGCCGTCTGTCTGTCCTTGTTCTTGGGAATCATGCGTGCCCTGGCTGGCTTCATTGTCACCTTCTTCGTCATCTGTGGCTGTTCGTTCATCATCAGAGCTAGACACAACTTGTCCCTGTGGCAGATCCCGCGGTGTGGTAGGGTAACTGGGGCGTTCATATTCTTGGGAGAACATCTGTGCCTCTGAAAACTGGAATTCATTTGAGAATGCATCAGGCATTTCAAAATCGAATGTTGTGTTTATTGGTTCTGCCTCCATGTGTGGTATTGGGAAAGAAAAGGCGTCCGCACCAATAGTGGTGGGAGCTTCTGCTGTCGTGGTGGTGGGTTCTGTGGTTGCAGCTGCCTGAGGTGCAGCGATACTAGTAGTGCCCTCCGTGACCACTGGTCTAGATAACCTTATGCGAATAGGTTGTACTGTGGGAGCGGCTTCTGTCGGTGATTGTGCTGGAGAGGGTTGTGGTGATGGAGACTCTGGCACTTGAAGGCAAGGAATGGTGCCTCTCATACACTTACCTGCCCGTGTTCTACTGGGCTTCCTGGCTTTCTTCGTCGTTCCTTTGAATGCTTTCAGCTCTTCTCCTGTTAATGCGCGTTCAATTGGCAAATCATAGGCCAAGCACATATAAACAATTCTTGTGAGCGCACAACATCCATTAAGCACTTTCTTTCGTTCCCATCTGTGTTGTGCCAAATACATTTGATCAATGATCCAGCTCGCCAGATCAACAGTCTGAGGACCGGTACATGCTAAGTACAATCCAAACCATATTCTTTTATGGGGCATGGTAAATCTGTCCTGAGCGGGGAATGCGAAGTGTTGCATGCATATCCGTAGCGGCTTTGACAGCTCAGGTGTAATTGCTGAGATCTCCTCCCACTTAGTGACATCCCCACGTTTCATAGGGTCTGGAATTAATCTTTCTCGATCTGTGGGTGTGTGGGTGCCATGAATTTTGATGGCCGCTCTGATTAAATCATTTGAGAGGTAAAACCTTTTGTAGGGTGGATCATCCACTAAAGAAGGCAAAATAAAAGTTCCGGGGATATCCTTATTCTCTGAGGCCAGCAAAGTAGTGATTAAATAATAACACCTGTAAAAGTCAGGTTTGGGCAGAGGATCACTGAAATACTCCGTGAAGCCGGCTCTGGCCCAAACGTGAGTTAAATCCTGGGTGTTCTGTAGGGCTTCGAACTCTCTGGAGAAGAATTGGTATTTTCCCCAAGTGCGGTCATCAAATGTCAAATTGGATTCAAATATAAAATCCGCTTCCGCTAAGGGTCCTGCAAGTCCCTGAAACCAGTGAGAGTTATGGTGTATCTTTTCTGTGTAGCCCATAGGTGGGTTATCGATCGGCATGGGCCCTGGAAATCCTTGGAATTCTGGTGGTGGAGCAGTCGGGTGGGATTCTGCTCGTAAAACGTTGAGGGGCACTGCAACTACGCTGGGGCCTGCTCCTGATGGTCCTTCGTCGGTTTGCATGATGACTGGTGTGCTAGTGAGAAAGATCTGCTACAAAAGATTAACACATTAGCATGGAAATTAATTATGATCCCATTAAAGTGAGACCGCAATCCCTTTCCATAACTGATGCGTAACCCGTGTAGCCAAGTGCTGTGATGTGATGGATGCAATGCTTCTTGCAGCACTAGTGCATGTCTCTAGACACCTACACGTTTCAGATCATGCATACATTTCTTGGTGAGATGAGATTATGAGTGATGTGTGATGATGGTGGGTGAATTTATACAAGGTTTAAAGGTTAGTGATTTATTACAAGGTTGTATGTTAGTCGGGGGGTAGTTTTGTCAGACATGGGGTTAGGGGGAGACGGTTGGACACGCTTCGGTATCCATTTCCTAAGAGTCTTTGAGTGGGTGGTGGGTTTCGGTTGAGGGGTAGAAGGTAGTATCGGGTGTGGTGGTATTGAGGGATGGAAAGATTTGTGAAGGGCATATATTACATGGCTTAAGGGTTGAGCTATGATACATGGTTTGGGTACCCAAATCTGCGTGGGTGTGGGTCTATAGGTAAGGTATTTCTTGGCGATCCAAATTTGTCGGATGCTTGGGCCTGTAGAAGAAGGTCGAGGGGATGGTGGATACCGATTCTGTTTCTGTTCTGCCTTTTTCTTGTCGATCTCTGCTTGGTTGGAGTTCTTCGGTGCTTTTTGTCCTTTTGGCACCCATATTTGTCTGGTGCCGCTTCCTTTGGGTGGCCTAGACTGCTTTCCTTGTTGTGTCTTCTGATACTGCCGTCGGTCTGGGTTCCTTCGTCGTGGGTGACTCTGTTGTTGTTGAGGTTGAGAGGTCGGATGGACGCTCTGCTTTGGAAAAGAAGGGAGATCCAATACTTGCGTGACCTGCCCATTAGGAAGTGATTCGTTCTTTAACTTTAATCTAGGCCAGTCCGCAACAAGTTTGGAAGGATGAGCACCGTAGGATGTCGTGCTCATTTGGCCGCTGATGCAACCCACCTGACCGCTGATTGTGTCCATCTGCCCTAGCGGATGGGTAGCTGCCTCTTCTAGTTTGCAGGAAGTCCCAGGGAAGATCTCCTGTCGTCCTTCTGATTGACAACTGTCCATAGCCAAGCCCGCGTGGGTTGGTGTAGACGTAACGTGACTGGTCTGATTAAAGATCTTCCGGTCTTCCGCCGCATGTATTTCATAGGGTCTAGGGTTACAAGCCTCAGTCGGAATACCGTTAGGGAAGTCAAGCGGTATCACTCGCTTCTGCTCTAAGGTTCCAATCTGTAAGGAGCCTTGTCTAAGATTTAGGTCCACTGAGTGATTGTATAGCCAATCTTGGCCAAGGATTAGGGGTTCTATCAGGTCGTCATCATGGCACACTAGTAGCTTCGCTGTCATGGTCACATCCTTAATGAGGATAGGAAGGTCCACCTCACCCATGCAAGGGGTTTCCATGCCTCCTAGGCCTATGAGGTATGCCTCAAGTGGCCGCATTTCTATTCCTGAATCCTTATAGTGGGACCATCTAATCGCACTAGTCGCAGCACCTGAGTCAATTAAAGCCCTGAGTTCTTGGCAAGGGTTGCCGTGCTCTAGCCTAACTGTAATGAATGGTCTTCTGTCCACTATGCTAGGATGAGTGGTTGACTTTACTTGACACATGGCCATGGGATATCTGGGGGATGTTGCCAGATGGTTATAATGTTCTCTCCCTAGTCCTTGTCTTCTTAGCTTCATGCACTTAATGCGTTCTATTGCTTCTGCCTGAGCTTCAGCTCGTATTCTATTTTCTTCCTCCTTACGCTTCTTTGCCAACGTGAGTCGTCTAAGCATATCCTCAGTAAGAGGTTCCTGATATAGCTTGACTCTACAGCCACTAATGTAATTAGGCATTATATCTCCTTCTAAGGTGGCTAACTGTACTGCTCCACTAGTCGAAAGTCTGTTAATGATCATAGGTCCATAACCTCGCTTTTCTAACTTCCGTGCGTGCTATTTCAGCGTATACACTAGAACTAAATCTCCTTCTTTTAGGCATTTATCTTTCACATGTGCATCAAAATATGCTTTCTGTCGCTTCTTCGCTGCGTATATTCGTGCTGCTGCTTTCAGCCTGGTTTCTCCTAATCGTTCCAAGTCCAATATTCTCCCTGATAATTCATGGCCGGTCCACTGATGTTCCTGTGCAACCTTAAGGGTAGGTATCAAGAAGTCCAAAGGAAGCACTGCATTCTGACCAAAAACCATCTGAAAGGGAGTTGCATTGAGTACGGTCTTGTAGGCCACTCGATATGCCCAAACAGCGTGGTGTAGCTGTTTATCCCAATCTGAACGTTTGTTGTTCACGAGTTTCGTCAGTACGTTACAAAGTATCTTGTTAGTGCTTTCAGCCTGACCATTGGCCTGAGGATGATATGGTGCAGATTTCTTGTGAATCACCATAAAATCCTGTAACAAATATTCAATGACTTGGTTTAGAAAGTGAGTGCCTCGATCGCTCACCAACTCTATAGGCAATCCATATCTTGTAAAGACATTTTCAAATAAGAATTTTGCGGTTGTGTGAGCATCATTCTTTTTTGTGGCTTTTGCCTCTACCCATTTGGTTAGATAATCTGTGGCAACAATAATGTATTCCGCATGTGTACCTTTTGCAGGGGGGTTGATGGGTCCTACAAAGTCTATACCCCACTTTGAAAATGCACGTCCGCCCATCATGGGTTTCAATGGCATTTCATCTCTGCGAGTAGGAAACTGAGTTCTTTGGCACACATCACATCTCTTTACATAGGTATGTGCATCCATGTGAAGAGTGGGCCACCATAATCCTGAAAAGAGAATGGCTTTGACTATCCTATCGGGTCCAAAATGACCTCCTGCAACACCTTGGTGTGCAGTCTCTAGTATGCTAAGATATTCGCTCTCATGAACACATTGTCTTAGATATCCATCTCGTCCTCTTTTGTATAAATTATCGCCAATAAGTGAATAGTCTTGAGCTTTCTGCTCTAGACTGCGTTGTCGAGCTAAGGTCATGCCTTGAGGGAATGTGGTCGTCCTCAAGTATGTCACTAAAGGTTCACTCCAGTCTGGTGTGAGAGACACGTGATATAATGTCGCATGCTCTACTGGTGGTCTTTCACCACACACCTGGCATTCTTTACACAACCTGTAGACATCTGCTTCCATTGTAGGCCAATATACTCCTAATCTATGCAGAGTCTGTAATGTTCGATGTTTTGAAAGATGTTGCTTTAGTGCACCTATGTGTGCTAATTGCAACCAATTCGCATGCTCTGATTCATCTACACAACAAGCAAGAATCTTTTGATTATCCTGTTTATATATGCTTCCTGCCATTATTTGGTACCTCTGAGACTTGGTAATCTCTCCTTCTTTGATCTTTATCCTAGGATTCTTGGGTCCGTATGTCAGAATAGGGACTATAGGCTTAGCCCATTCTGGTGCTATCTCAAGGTTAAATAAGTATGCATCTGGTAATTCATCCGCTACTCCTTGAGGAGCTTCTCCTGAGGTTAATCTTGAAAGGTGGTCGGCTCTAAGATGTGTTTTTCCTTTCCTGACTACTACTTCAAAATCATACTCCATGAGTAATAGAAACCAGCGTATTAATCGTCCGGTGTTACATGGTTTGTTGACTAAATACAATAGGGCTTGGTGATCTATAAAGAACTTGAATTTGTTGGCCAGCAAGTAGTGCCTAAACTTCTTTACTGCGTAGATCATCCCTAATCCTTCTCGTTCTGTAGTGGTGTAATTTCTTTCTGCTGCGTTCAATTGTCTGCTAGCGTAAGCGATGGGGAGATCTATGTTACCTTCATTCGTGGGTTGTGCTAACACGCATCCTATGGCGTAATTGGATGCATCCACATGTACATGGAATGGCTTACTCCAATCTGGGGTAGTCAATATAGGTGCTGAGCACAAACGTCGTTTAAGTTCATTGAATGAATTTTCACATTCATCTGTCCACTCAAAATTGGTTAAAAGAGAGTACAAAGGCTTGGCTATGATTGCATACATGTGTATGAATCTCCTATAATAACCACAATGGCCCATAAATGCCTGTACCTCTTTCACATTAGTTGGTCTAGGTAATTCTGCAATTACCTTCACCTTTTCTTCATCCGTAGAGATTCCATTTTTTGACACAATGTGTCCTAGAATTTTGCCTTGTCTGACCATGAAAACGCATTTTTCTGGGTTCAAACAGACCTGATATTCTCGACATTTGTCAAATATTTGTCTTAACTCTGGAATATGTGTCTGTCTTACATTTGAATGAGCACATAAGTCATCGACGTAAACTTCCAAGCTCTTGCGTAAGAATTCCTTAAAAACATGACACATGAGTCGCTGGAAAGTGGCGGGTGCATTTGTTAAGCCAAATGGCATTACACGAAATGCAAATATGCCCCATTCTGTGGCAAAAGCCGTCTTGTGTTGGTCTTCTGGAGCAATGGCTACTTGGTTATAGCCTGAGAATCCATCAAGAAAGCTGTAAACTTCCTTGCCCGCAACTCTTTCCAATAGGTGTTCTGTGATAGGAAGAGGATAACTATCTCTAATCGTGGCGGCATTAACTTTTTTAAGGTTAATACACACACGCAATTTTCCATTCTTCTTGGGCACAACCACAATGGGGGATACCCATTCGGTATGCTCAATTTCGTAAATGAATCCTGCTTCTATCAAGCGATCTATCTCCTCTTTAATCTTCGCAGCGTAGTTATCATTATACGTGTAAGGTTTCTGTTTTGTCGGTTTTGCATCTGGAGTCATAGGGATTCTATGAGAACATATATCTGGATCTACTCCTTTCAAATCTTTGTAACTCCAAGCAAAAACATCTCTATATTCGCGCAATAGGGCAACTAACTCTTCTTCTTCTTCCTTCGTCAAATCATGCCCTATGTATGTGCATTTTTCTTCTTCTCCTTCTATGGCAACTATTACTTTCTTGGTTTTCTCTCGGTTATCGTATACTTGTCCGTCATTTACCTTTCTATTAGGCATTCGTACCATGATTCTTCTATCTTCAATTTCATATTTCTTGAAATTCTCGGGTACTTCAAATAAAGATTCTTCTTTTTCTGACATGGTTTCTTTCTTCTTTCTTTTCTTGCCTTCACTTTTAGTAGTCACTTCTGTGGCTAACCTTACCTCATTCGTAATTTCCTTGTGTTTCTGAGTGTGAGTCTCTACTTCGTAGAAATATTCTTCTTCTGATGCAAAGGGTGGGTCCATGATAATTGATTCTAAATCAAAATCGCTTGCATCCTCAAATGCATCAGTGTTAGGTTCACACTCTTCTAAAATGGCATCGCACAGGATTGGCTCTATCGTAAAAACTGAAATGTCATAGCCATCCTCGTCACAGTGGGGTGTCCATTGTTCTTCATTGATGGCTACATCCATGGTTGCTAGTATTTCTGCCCAACCATGGGGTTCAAACTCTTCGTCTGGGAATACTACAGGTGCATATGCTGGATCTTGAAGGGTTCGTGAATGTTGTTCCGCACCTAAGGTCCTTGCTTCTAATCGTTCTTCCTCTTGTTTGGCTACTCTACACATCCATAAATGGGTATCCTCATGCAACCAAGAAGGATCTGATTCTAATGAGTGCACGGATTCCGTCTCCACTGGAGTCTTATGGATGGTATTCCATTGTATTGGGGGTACATCTCTATGTGAATAGTCTTTAAGATTGACTTTAGTAGTCACTCCTAGATGTTGCAAGTACAAAGAATTAGTTCCCCAATCTTGTACAATTTGCAACTGACGCATGAATGGTCGTCCCAATATCATCTCATACGCACGATTTTTCGCGAAGTCACAAATGGCGAAAGTATGCTCAAATTCTACACCACAAGTGGTGAGAGATATGCCTTCTAGTAAGCCTAATGGTTTTTCTATGTGTCCATCAGCCATTTGTAGCTTCATCCTGGTGGGTCTCAATGCTGGCTTACCCCAACGTTTCCATAAGGCGGTGGTAGCGATGGCTACTCCGGCTCTTGAATCTAAGATGGCTTTCGTGGTGTAGCCCTGATGGGTTATTGGAAGATATGTGTTACCTTCCTCTCCTTCGCTTACATCTCCAATCTTTTCCACGGGTATCTCTGGTACCTTCTTATGTGATCCTATCTGAGAGGGTGTGGTAGCTAGCTCAGGGAATTGATTTGCTACGTGCTTCCACAATTCTGGTTTTACCTTTAACAATTCCTCCAGAGTGAGATTACACTGTACTTTCGTGTTCTTGATCACTTCCGTGTTCCTAGGGATCACTGATTCTTCATTCCTCACTATTATCGTGGGTGCTCTCATACTAATAGACTTAGCTTCCCAAGGTCCTGTGAACTGAGGTAATTCTTGTAAAGAATTAGATTCAAATCCTGTGGGTTCACTCAGTTGTTCCACCTCTACATCATCATATATAGAGGGGATGTCTTGGGGAAATTGTTCCTGCAAGTCGTCTATTTCTTGAATAGGAGGATGAGTTCCTTGTTCTTTTCTCCATTTCTCTTCTTGTATTTCCCTCAAAAATTCGTGTGAGTACCTATGTATGGAAGACAAGTTGTCTTGACTTTCTGTATTGGGTACTTGAGACAGGGATGGTGCATTCCTTTCCTGTGTCTCTGTGACAATAGGGTTCCTAGGCTGATCCTTTTTCTCTTTGCTTTCTATCAAGTGTTTAGCCTCTCCATTAGTCCTTGAAAGTGTAGTTCTGGTTTTGCCATGTTATTCCAATTAAGATATCTAGAGGCTTCAAACAAAGCTTGTGCTAGTTCTACCATCTTCATGCAAAGTTTAGTTCTCTCAATTTCTAGATCAGCTCGAGGGTAGTTTTTACTCATTTCCGTTACTTGAGGTCCCTCTTTTATTCTAGCCTGATATGCACGAAACATCATGTCTAAATCTTCTGGTATGGGTTCCGCTAAAACTGATCCTGATTTTTGAGCTGGGTCTTCTTGATTCACTTCTCGTGAAGCCAATTCTTGGATTTTGGCTCTCGACTCTTTTAGACTTCCTTCCAACTCCGTTATCTTTTTACTCCACTTTCTCTTGATTCTTTCTCTAGAATCTTTCCAGGATTTTGTCTTTTTACTGCTAGATTCTGCAACTTCAGTAGTTCCGGCTACTTTCTCATGATTAAGCTGTTGGTTTTGTAGGAGCACCTGGGCTCTTGTTATAGCTTGGATAGGCACGTATGTAGGGTTAGATCCATCTGCGGTGTTTACAATACCTATCACGTTGATCGGTGTCACATTCGAAGTGCTAACTGGGTTCTTAGGACAATCTTTGATTATGTGCTCTTTGCCACAGTTGGCACAAAAGCCTTGGATGCTATAGTACTGTGATTGCCTTGCTATTGGGGGATGTGGACAATCCTTAATGAAGTGATCTCCTTGGCACCTAAAGCATGGTCCTCTAGGGCCCTGTGATCTTTGCTGTCTCAATTGGGGCCGTGGATTTGGGTTTGTGTACATCACATTAGCATAATCTGGCTCCCAACTAGGTTCCATTCGTGGACTATCATAATGATACGTCTCCACATGTTCTGGTGACTCCGTGTAATAAGCGGGTGGACTAGTTACATGAGTAGAGTCAAAACTGTTTGAGTTCGGGTCACTTTCTGTGATCAAGGGTGAAGAAGGCACTAAGGCCCTACTTAGGTTCTCTTCTGCAGCAGCGTATTTGACTGAGATGACATTCACTGGTGGGGGTGGCTGCTGAGCTAAGACGGGTTGAGGTCTCTGTTGAGCCTGGTATGGGTAGTTCTGGGGAGGCCTATGGTAATAAGGCTGAGCATTGTATTGGCCTTGATACCTGCCTGGCTGCTGGTATGTTTGCGGGTAGTTCTGTCTCACGGTTTGTTTGTTGTATGGGAAGTCCTGGGCCGTATGATTCGTGTATCTTCTCTCAATTGTGCAATATTGGCCACTAGGGTTGGCTTGAGGTTGACGTGCATTGGGGCACACATTTGCCAAATGATTTCCACCACAAGTGTAACAACGTACATTAGTTGGCAGCTTGGGCACCTGTTTACTAGAAACTCCTAGTTTTTGGGCCACTTTTTCTGCTAGGTCCTCTATCGAATTAGACAATTTTGTGGATGCTAGAGAAGAACAATCTGAGTCCTTATAGACCTTTGAGAGTTCTAATTCCTCTCCTAGGTTATCCTCAATGTCTATACATATTCTTATACACTCCTGTAGCGTTCTGGGTTCTTTTAAGTACACATAGGAGCGTAGTTTAGCGCTCAACAAGCCATCTAGGAACATTGATACCTGTTTGGCTTGTGAGGGTAGCTCTTGCATTGGACATCGTTCGACATATTGTCTGAATCTACGTCCTGCCAGTCTAACCGTTTCCTGGGGGGTTTGTTTAAAGCTATGAATCAACGAAGATGTGTCGTGTCTAATCCCACTTTTAGAGAATTCAGTGATGAATGACTCTAAAAAGTGATGGATGTCTCTAAATTGCCTTTGTTGCAGTGGTTGGAACCAAGTTAAAGCTGTATTCTTTAACGTTAGTCCAAATGCATTGTATTGCGTGAACATATCCTCGACTTGTTCTGCTCTTAGTACCTGCTTGAATTCTGCAACGTGATCATAGGGATCTCCTGTCCCATCAAAGTAATTCTTCATGGATTTCACTAATTGAGTGGGTCTCAATACTCTTGCGTGTTCACGCGGCCTAGGTAGAGGAAAATCATCTCTACCGCCTGGTATTCCATGATCTCTTTGTCTATCCGCTCTATTAGTGTCCGTGGTTGTTCTATCTCTCCCTATGGGGTGATTAAAGCTTACTTCCGGTCTTTCTTTATTTCCTTCTCTTTGATGTCCATGGGCTGAGGATGTTCCTGCCCCTTGTTGACTTGTATTCATGTTCGTTCTAGATGGAGGGAATATCAATTCACCTCTCCATGTGTATGTGTTTTTAGCGCGCTCAGGCACCACAAAGACTCTTTCTGAAGTCTCATCCAGGTATACAACCTTTCCAGGTGTATCTGGGTCCTTGAATTCATAGATTGTAATGATGCCTATCTCACCAGGGTGTTCCTTTCTGTACCTCCAAAAGGCTTCATCTGTCTCTTTATTTACAAACAACTCGGTGCTCCTGTTATCTTGAGGGATCCATTCTGGGATGAGTACTCTTGTTAATACGGATTTCCCTCTAGGTGTTCTAGGTTCTTCTAACGGTTCTTTTCCTTGAAATTTCGCTTCCGTCTCTAATTGAATTGTGCCAAACTCATTAGTATCGTTTGGCTGCGTACTTAGAACGTACATGGTTCCTTCTTTGTCTATGTAAGCGTCTCTCTCAAATTTCACCACTGGTCTTTCCAATCCAATGGGTTGATCAGGGTTGTGCAGTTGCACCACTTGCCTTTGCAAACCATCCTCATAGATGCGAGCACCTAGTCGGTTGGTTCGGAGAAACTCTAGTTGCGTTCTATAGGGTCCTTTAGGTTTTTCTAGGTATGCTACATGAGACCCTCCTTCTGGTCTGTCTGCGCTAAATGCCATTTCTGATTCGCTAGTCTCTGAGCTCTCGTAGGGGTAATTACTATTCAATTGCTGAGCCCACGATCGAGCAGTAGTTCTTACACTTGCCTCTGATGATCTAAGGCTTCGTCGGTCCGACTTACCTATATGTTTGCCCGATCTAAGGTTCATTAATTTCCTTCCTTGCTCACTCAATTACACACTTAGATCGTCAATGGTTCTTTGTTATTACTTCCTTGATTCTTTTTAATTTTTCTTTGGATTCTTGTCTTAATGCATGCGTCAGGAATTCGACTTTCCGTGATAGTTTTGAGTTCTCGTTCCGTCAGACTTATGTTCTTTTCTTTAGGTTTTCGTCACGCACACCTTTACTTGTAGTCTTAAACTTGAAAGAATTAGGTATCTTGAACTTGAGGCGTTCCTATCGACTTAAATCCACAATGCTAACGTTTAGCCTAAGCTAAGAATTGACTGAGGGGGTTGAGTAATCTTCCAACCTCGAGTCGGCTTTTCTGGTTGCTCTGATGCCCTGTTGCCCAAGAAGCCGCGCTTCCCAAGCTCTGCTGTCTTCACTGCCTTGCTGGCTTGCCTTGGACTGCCCTTACTAGACCTGGAGAAATCCAATATTAGACCAATTCACAATTGAATGATCAAGCACTTGAGCATACACACCTTTTTAGTCCCTTCCCTTTGCCCAAATTTTCAATGTGTGCTCCCTGGCTTCCTAGTCCCAAACTAGGTCAACCTCAAAATAGCTTATCCAAAAATAGATGTATTCTTTATGAAAAAAACAGTTGAGGTCACGTAGTACTCGTCACGAGCTTTCTAACGAGCTATTAAGCTCAAAAAACGGACTTCGGATGAAAAAGTTACGAGCGTTCAGGCCCTGGGGGGTAAAAACTGACAATCCGGTTTTCCTTCAGATATGAGCTAAGGGGTCTCCTATGAGTCTAATGGTCCAAAAATTTCTCAAAAATACCCTCAAAATTGGTCAAAAATTGGAGCCCAAAATTTGCGATGGGGGTGCACAATCGTGATGGTCTGGGACCGTCGCGATGGTCCAAGCGAACCGTCGCGATGGCGTGGAATTTGGACAATCGCGATGGCGCGAAAAGGTGAACCGTCGCGATGGCTCGAAATGAACGATCGCGATGGCGTGAGGTCGAACCGTCGCGATGGCGTGAGGTCGAACCGTCGCGATGGCCCGAAGTGAACGATCGCGATGGCGTGAAAATGGACCGTCGCGATGGTCCGAAAAATGAACCGTCGCGATGGCGTGATCAGGCGGACAATCGCGATGGCGCGGTCAACGGTCAAAGGTGGACAATCGCGATGGTCCGAAGTGAACCGTCGCGATGGTCACAAGTGCGATGGCGTGAGCCAATCGCGATGGTCCGATTTTGGGCTGTCGCGATGGTCCGAAAAACGAACCGTCGCGATGGTCTATCGTGACACGTGGCACTGTCGTGGCGATGGCGTGAGCCAATCGCTATGGTCCGGGGTCAGCTGAACAATCGTGATGGTCCAAGTGGACCGTCGCGATGGCTCAAGTGAACCGTCGCGATGGCGTGAGCCTATCGCGATGGTGCGACACAATCGCGATGGTCTGAGCCAATCGCGATGGTCCACCAAAATGTGAATTTTCGAGATGCGCCTGTGGATTCGTAGATGCGCAAGGGTCGCCTACCTCGTGGTGTGGTCGCCTACCAAGAATTCCGAAAGTTGCAGACCATCGCGATGGTCCGCCACACTCGGCAGATCTTTGACAGAGAGTAAATTTTTACCTTTTCCAAGCTTTCCTGATGCACTGGAGCTCTGTACCTGCAAGAAAACTCAAGAAAACGCAAGCACACACAAGCACAAAAGTTCTCTCTCGCTCTCTCGCATGCACAAATGAGGGGAAATGAGGTGAATGGGTGGATATGGTGAATTTTCTGATTTTTTTGGAGATGAAGATGATGATGCGATGATGAAGATGGAGTGTGGGGGAGGTGAAAAACACTAAAAACTAAGTAAAAACAACAACAAAAACTGAAATTTTTACCTTCCAACGCCACTTCTTGCTATACTCTTACCATCACACATTCGTCCTAGACTCGATCCCCGGCAACGGCGCCAAATTTGGTGTTGCTCTAGCACAATGGTGAGAACCACGTTAAGAAGCTCCACCTCCTTAATGTCAATCCGCGGAAGAGATAGGAGTGATATGAAGATCGTGAATGTGAGATGAAGTGAGAGTGAAGGTGAGAAGCACAAAGATGCACACACACATGCACACACACAATGAAGAGACAAGCAAGACACAATGGAAGGTGAGAAATTAGCTCTATTACTCAAGAATACTCTTACAAGCTCAAACTAGCTCTAAGCTCACACTAACCAACATGAACCAACCTCCAAAATGAGCTCTCTAGCTCTTTTTATAGTTTCTAGACTAGTTTTGACCGGTTTCACATCTAGTGACCGGCCTAGTTAAAAAATAGGTCCTAGAGGCTATTTGGAAGGTTAAACGATGTCGAAAAATAACAAAAATTGGTATGCGCATTCTACCTAAGCTCCTCAAGCTCGAGGACTCCTCGGCTTGCACAAAATGGAGCTATGAATTACAAAATGGGGTTTTGTCTATATTACATATGTTACAAGAGTGATGAAAATCACTGTTGGATATTTGAAGAGGTAATAAAAACATAATTGTTTGAAAAAATGATCCGACTAGCTCCCTGCTCCGTCTTTACATGCTTCCATGTCGTCTGTGCCTCTGACTGTGCCTCTGACTGCTTCCAACAATTAACTTTCTTCAAATTAATGCACACACGTAACTTTCCATTCTTTTTGGGCACAACTATAATGGGGGATACCCACTCAGTGTGCTCAATCTCATAGATGAATCTGGCTTCTACCAACCTATCTATCTCCTCCTTGATCTCAACTACATAGTTATCATTTTATGTGTATGGCTTTTGTTTAGAGGGTTTGGCATCTGAGGTCATGGGGATAGTGTGTGAGCATATGTCAGGATCAACACCTTTCAAATCCTTGTAGCTCCAAGCGAATACATCTCTGTATTCTCTTAGCAAAGCTATCAACTCTTGCTCTTCTTCACCTGTCAAGTCATGTCCTATGTATGTGCATCTTTCTTCTCCTTCTTCTATGGCTACAACTAATTTCTTGGTGGTTTCTTTGTTATCATAGGCCTCCCCTGATTGCGCCTCATGTTTAGGCATTCTTACCATGACTCTTCTATCATCTATTTCATAATTCTTAAAATTTTCAGGGACCTCAAACAAAGATTCTTCTTCTTCTGGTGTGACTTCTTTCTTCTTCCTCTTCTTGCCTCTTGGCGGCCACTTGTGTGGTTAAACTTACATCATTTGTGAGTTATTCATGTCTCTGAGGGTGAACTTCTACTTCGTAGAAGTATTCCTCATCTGATGCAAAAGGTGGGTCCATAATGATTGAATCTAGATCGGAGTCACTTGCATCTTCAAATGCATCAGTGCGAGGTTAACATTCTTCCAGAACCTAATCTCTTATGATTGGCTCTATGGAGAAGATTGAAATGGCATATCCATCCTCGTCATAGTGGGGTGTCCATTGTTCTTCATTGATGGCTACATCCATTGTTGCTAGAATTTCTGCCCAGTCGTGAGGTTCAAACTCTTTGTCAGGAAATACTACAGGTGCATAGGTTGGGTCTTGAACTGATCTATGGGTTTCTTTCACACCTACCTCTCTGGCTTTTTCCCTCTTTTCTTCTTCTATTGCTACTTTTCACATCCATAAGTGGGTATCTTCATGCATCCATGAGGATCCTGATCCTATGGATTGCACTGACTCGGTATCATCTTTGGCTCTATGGATGGGATTCCATTGGATGGGGGGTACATCTCTATGGAAGTAATCCTTGAGATTGACTTTGGTCGTGAAACCTAAGTGTTGCAAGTACAAGGAATTGGTTCCCCAATCCTGTACTACTTGCAACGGCCGCATAAATGGTCTTCCCAGAATCATCTCATAGGCTTGATTTTTGCTAAAGTCACATATAGCAAAAGTATGCTCAAACTCCACACCGCATGTAGTGAGAGTGATTCGTTCTAGCAATCCTAAGGGTCTTTCTATGTGACCATTGGCCATCTGCAATTTCGTTCTCGTTGGCCTGAGTGTTGGCTTGCCCCAGCGCTTCCATAGGGAAGTGGTAGCAATTGCAACTCCTGCACCTGAGTCCAGAATTGCCTTGG
Organism: Ceratopteris richardii; assembly: GCA_020310875.1. Classification (NCBI taxonomy): domain Eukaryota; kingdom Viridiplantae; phylum Streptophyta; class Polypodiopsida; order Polypodiales; family Pteridaceae; genus Ceratopteris; species Ceratopteris richardii. The sequence continues at coordinate 157,947,229 of CM035410.1, read as the reverse complement.
TTGTGTACCCCTGATGGGTAATGGGAAGATAGGTGTTTCCCTCTTCTCCTTCACTCATGTCTCCTATCTTGTTCAAGGGTATTTCTGGCACTGTGTGATGAGATCCTACTTGAGAACGAGGTTTTGCTACTTCTGGCACTTGATTGGCTACATGTTTCCATAGTTCTGGCCTAACTTTGAGTAGCTCTTCCAAGGTGAGATTGCACTGCACTTTAGTGTTTTTCACTACCTCTGTATTCCTAGGTATGACTGAGTCTTCGTTTCTCACCATGACTGTGGGTGTCCTTATACAAGTAGACTTGGCTTCCCATGGGCCTGTGAAATGGGGCAATTCCTTGAAGGAATTAGACTCAAATTCTAATCTTTCCTGAGATTGGGTGCTCTCTTGCTCCTCATAAATGGAAGGAATGTCTTGTGGGAATTGATCATCTGCATCATCCACAAGTTCAATGGGAGGAGGGACATCACTTTCTTTAGCCCATTTCTCTTCTTGAATCTCTCGCAAGAACTCTCGTGAATACCTATTCATAGAAGAAGAGGTGTCTGGTTCAGTGGAATTAGGCACATAAGCTTCCTGGGGAGGAATGCTTATTCTTTCACTTCCCTTAGCTCTTTCTTGAGATATGGCTTCCTTATCAGATCTTGCAATGATGCTCTCTAACTTCTCCAACAATCCATCAAAATGCAACTACGCCTTAGGTGAGCAGGAGTAGTTGAAGAGGCGACTAGCTTCAAACATGGTCTGAGCCAACGATACCATCTTAGCACAAAGCTTGGTTCTCTCTATCTCTAGGTCAGCTCTAGGGTAGCATTTGTCATGATCTGTAACATTTGGCCCTTCTTGGATTCTAGCGTGCAATGCTGTAAGCATCATGTCTATGTCCTCAAGAGTGGGGTCAGCTAATACTGATCCTAGTCTAGGGGATGGTGGAATTATGTGAGGTGGGTTGGAAGGTAGTGATTGAGGTGGCGGTAGGAATGAACGTGGTTGAGAGGTGAGTTCAAAAATCTTGGCTTTTGTTTCTCTTATGCTTTCTTCTAATTCGCTCATCTTCTTACACCATTGTCTTTTCGTCAGTTCCTGACTATCTTTCCAAGCTCTCATCCATTTCTTGGTTAAGCTCTCATTTTCACTAACCTCGGCGCTCTTTCCTTGGCCTAAACCTTGGTTCTTCTGCAAAGCCTGAGCTCTAGTGACCACCTGTACTGGTGCAATGGAAGTCACACTTCCTGTAGAGTCTACTACTAACCCAATAACGTTGATAGGAGTGATTTTCGGCATGTTATTGGGGTTCTTGGGACAATCTCGTAGGAGTTTCTCTTTTTCGCAATCTTGACAAAATTCATGGATTGTTACTGACTGGGTGTTGGTGGTTTCTTAGACAAGAAGGAGTTTGAGGGTTTGTAGGAGAAAAGGGAAGAAACAAGAAGAGAAAATACACTTGGAAGCTTCTGCCGATTGATTACAGTAAGACAATTACAATGTTTGAAGTACAAGACAAGCCAATACCTCTGTGCACAATCCCATAGAGTGCCCAATTACAAAATACCCAATATCCCAAAGTCTTCTTGCTGCCGGCCTCCTCTGCACCAGACCTCCACCTGTTTCAAGCTTATCCTTGTGCACACCTTGCACCAAGCTTCCACAAAGGGGGAGGAGTGAATACCTTCTGTCGGCACGCGCCCATTGCAATGGGACCTTGAGATACTTGGGGGGACTAGCTTAGCACTCTCTGCACAATCCCTTAGGCACTCCCTATGCACTCATTCACTTCCACTTCTCTGCGTCGCACACTGGTGACTCTTGCACTTCTCTCTCTTGCTTCCTTAGACTATGCTCTCTTGCTTACTCTAAGATTGGTCCAAGAATGACCCTTGCCTTGATTTGAGTGTGTCGATCACGTACCCTCCTAACTGCAATGGTATCTTCGTCCTCACTTTGATGTCCCAAGATTGTCCTCACAAGTGGCAGCCAACGACTCACTGTTTTGTCCTGTAGTGACTTTAGACTAAAACCAAAAATTTTAATGGGGGGCCATTCTTTCACCTGTGCGTACACTTTGCCGCTTCACATACCTTCATGTTTCCTTTTAAGTCTTCACTTTTGCACATAAGAGGGGGTTCACCTGAACCTTCCAAAACACTTTAAAACACACTTTGAACCTTAGGGAAATTAGAGAAAATACCTCTGCAACCTGCAACCCATTTTCTCCAATTTACCCTTTGTGGACAATTCATTGTGCACTACCTATGCACTTTGACACCTGCACTTATGCACTTTGACTTTGCACATGTTGACTTTGACCTTGACCTTGTTGACTTTGACCAGTTGACTTTGACCAATTGACTTTGACTGTAGTTGACTTTGACCAACATGACTTTTATGGGCTCAACAGTTGCCCACCACCTAATGTGCTCTCCGTCCCGGAGAGCTACAGCCAAAACTTTGAACATAGAGGACACCATGAGAATAGAGCTGCAACAACCTAAAGAGAACACCTGAGCAGCAACCAATCCCACCAGAACAAGCACCAGAAAAGAACGAGAAGTGGGATTTTGTTATGGAAAAGCAAAAGAGGGTCAGTGGGAGGTTAGAATGGAATGGGAAGGGAGGGCTGAGGGTATGAAGATGGATGGGGTCCGGAGGGTGAAGGATGTGGCTGGGCAGATTGGTAGAGGGAGGGGTTGGAAGTAGGAATCAGGGCCTGGAGGGGGGCTAAAATGATCAAACTGGAGGGCTACAGAGGGTACAGATGGAATATTATTAAACATAAGGAAAGATAAGGTGAGAATAGACCATGTGGACAATGTGGGTAATTAAAAACATGTGATAAATGTGTGCAAATAATGAGGGTTTTGACCAAAACTCAGAGAAAATGTGGGAATTTGGAAAAATAAAGCCAAAAGCTGAGTCCAGAGGTGCCAAAAAACATGAAAATGACTCCTTTTTTGTAAAAAACGGCCAACCGAGGCACGATCCAGAGCCAAAAGCTTTGAGCCATAAAAATGAAAAAAAAATATATTATTATATATATATTAAAATATAATAAGAAAACAAAAAATAAAAAGACCTTTTTTTTTCTTTTTTTTTCTTTTTTTTTTTGAACGCCTGTGCGGATAATAAAATAAAAATAAAATCAAAATTAAAATAAAAAAAATCATAAATAAATTAAAAAATAAAAAAGAATAAAATAAAACAAAAGAAAAATAAAATTAAGAAAAAGGAAAAAGAATTGGGGGGGGGGAGGGGGGGGGGGGGGGGGCTGTCAGAACGGGGGGGGGGGGGGGGGGGGCTGTCAGAAGGGGGGCGGGGGGGTTTGGTCGGTGGTGGTCGGTGGGGGGGGTGGGTGGGGGGGGGGGGAGGGGGGGGGGGGAAGGGGGGGGAAAAAGAGTGGTCGGTGAGGGGTTGGTCAGTGGGGTTTGGGGTTTTGGGGTTTTTTTTTTTTCCTGTGCAGAAAAAGAAAACGCCCCTATGGGCCCTTTTTTTTTATAATTTATAAATTGTCCCAAAAATCAAAGAAAATACATAAAAAATCTAGAAAAATTGCAAAAAAAATTCAAAAAATTTTCAAAAAATTCTCAAAAAATATGCTACAGGCCTAAGCTAGAATTTTGCAATCAAACCTACAGAGAGCTTCCTTTATTCCTCAAATTTGGCAAGAAAATGACATCGGAAAGGGATAGAAAATGCCAGAAAAATGCCAGAAATGCTAGAAAAATTTCCAAAAATACCCAAAAGTTTTACTTTTGCAGAGGTCATGAAATGCCTTCTAGTTTTTCTAAAAACACCAGTAACAAGGAAGAAAATGATAAAGAAAACTACTAAAACTGAGCAAAATGTGATGAGAAAGCTATGTACAACCTGGACAGATTTTGCAGTTCCAGGTGATCCATACTTCTTCAAGTGTGTTGATGATAGGCCTTGAGCCTTGATATGTTGACCAGTGGCAAGGCCTCTCCTTTCAGCGTCTCTAACTCCACAGCACCCCAATTTAGCAATGTTTTGACTCTGTAAGGTCCTTCCCAATGTGGAAGCCATTTTCCTCTTAGTTGTGTATGGAGATGAGGTCTATGGAGAAGAACTAACATGCCTGCTTCAATGTTGTTGTTCCACAGATGTCGACCATGTGCCTCCTTCCTCTTCATCTGAGTCTCTACCAATTGTTTCGTTGCTAGTAGACGAATCTCCTCCACTTTATGTAGTGCTCCTAGCCTCTGAGAGACATCACAATCCTTCTTTCCCTGCATGAATGCTATCTTAGGCGATCCATGTAAAAATTCAAAAGGCTCAATGGGCAATATGCCATAGACTAGTTGGAATGGAGAATATCCTGTGGCCTCTTTGTAGGCTAACCTATATGCCCATAGGGTACCTTGATAAGCAGTGCCCTAGGAAGCGGGCTGTAACATACACTCCTTTCTTAACATTGAGATTAAAACCTTATTTGTCGACTCAGCCTGTCCATTGGCTCTTGGATAGTAAGCACAAGAGGTCCTATGTAGAATTCTATACCTGTTGAAAATTTCCTGCAGGACCTTATTGACAAAATGGGTACCTTGATCTGTACAAATTTCAAGTGGGCATCCAAACCTGCAAATGATGCTACTATAAATGAAATCAGCAACAGTTTGGGCAGTGCAATCGGGGGAGGCAATAGCTTCAGCCCACTTTGTCGCATAATCTGTAGCTATCAAGAGATATTTTTCTCTTTTTGGAATTGCGGGAGGGTAGATGGGCCCTACAAAATCTAGCCCCCACTTCTCAAATGGTTGCCAGGAAGTGGAAACAACCAAGGGGTTATGCCTCTGCTTTCTTGGCTTAGGTCCACACCTCTGGCAAATGTCACATACCTTTCCCCATTCATCTGCATCCTTAAATAGTGTAGGCCACCATAGACCAGCATCCAGTATCCTCTGACTCATAATATGCCTTGGAAGGTGCCCACCACCTGTTCCTTCATGTGCAGAGTGAAGGACTTCCCTCACTTCTTCTTCTTCCAAACACTTCCTGAACCTGTCATCCTTGCCCTGTCTATACAATTTATCTTCAATGAAGGTATATGGTCTACTCTTGATTAGCAGTCTCTTCTTTTGCACAGCACTAGCCTTTTCTGGATACAACCCAGTTTTAATGAAATTTTTGATATCATAATACCAACCTTGAGCTTGTAGAGCAAACAGATGAGCATCTGGAAAATCATCATTGATTCCACTAGTTTGATTCATCATATTGATTCTGGATAGGTGATCCGCCATAACATTTTCTTTACCTGGTTTATGGACTACAAAAAAATCAAACTCTTGGAACAACAATAACCACCTCCATATTCTACCAGTCGCTTGTGGTTTGTTGAGTAGGTATTTTAGTGGTTGGTGATCTATTATAATAATAAATTTTACTCCCAGTAAGTAATGACGAAATTTTTGGACAGCAAAGACCATTGCTAGGGCTTCCCTTTTTGTAGTACTGTAATTCCTTTCAGCCTTGGTCAAGATTCTACTGGCATATTGAATTGGTCTGTCCACTTTAAATTCTTCACTGGGTTGGGTCAAAACTGCCCCCACTGCATAGGCACTGGCATCTACATATATATGAAAGATTTTTGACCACTCAGGTGTGACCAAAATAGGAGCAGACACTAACCTTGACTGTAATGTTTGATATGCTTTTTCCTCCTCTTCTTCCCATTTAAAAGGTACTTCTTTACCTGTAAGTCTAGCCAGAGGTCTGGCTATCTTTGCATACATTTTTATAAACCTTCTATGGTATCCAGTATGCCCCAAGAAACTCTGAATCTCTTTAGGGGATTTAGGTTTAGGCAAATTTAATATAGAAATGATTTTGTCAGGATCTGGGGCCATACCTTTAGCCGACACCACATGTCCTAAGAGAGTTCCTTCTGTCACAAGGAAATGACATTTGTTTGGATTGAGCTTTAACTTAGTCTCCCTGCATCTTTTGAAAACATTCTGCAGCTGCCTCAAGTGGTGGTCCAAACAATCTAGAGGAGTTTCTTTGTGAGATCCTGAGAACGAAGAGAAGTCATCCATGAAGACTCTAAGTGATTCCAGCAATAGGGGGCCAAAAATGAGATTGACCGTTCTGTTAAAGGTGGATGGAGCATTTCTGAGCCCAAATGGCATTTTTACATACACATATGTTCCCCAAGGTGTGATAAAAGCAGTCTTTTCACGATCCTCTGGATGTATAGATATTTGGTTATAGCCACTGAATCCATCCATAAAGCTATATAATGCATGCCCAGCCACTTCTTCAATGACTTGTTCTGCAAAAGGCATTGGGAAACCATCTGGAATGGTCACCTTGTTGAGTGCTCTAAAGTCAACACAAATTCTGATTTTATTAGTATTCTTCTTTGGTACTATAACCATAGGTGAGAGCCACTCTAAGTGTTCTACAGGAATGATGATTCCTGCATCCTCCATCTTTTGGATTTCCACATAGACAGCTTCAGCATATTTTGGATTAAGTCTATAACTCTTCCCTCTTATGGGTTTGGCTCCATCAACCAGAGGGATTCTGTGCTCTCCATAAGTTGCAGGCACTCCTTCTAAGTCTTTATAATGCCAGGCAAAAACATCTATATACTGGGTCAAGAATGATTTTACCTTTTCAAGGAGCCCTGGGTGGCTCCACAACCAAGTGGCCACCAAAACTGGCCGATTAGAGTCTTGAGTGCCTAATTGTATTTCTTGGACAGGATTTCTCTCTACCATATCATCTTCGTGCTCAGCTGCTTCCTTGTCTTCTTCTACTAGCTTTTCGTGCATTGCTTCATAAGCAGGTGTATTTTGGACTTCAATGTGTTCCTCCTTGTCCTGCATCCATCCTGCAGGGATTTCTTGAATTGGGAAAGAACATTCTTCACTAGAATTTTTTACCTTGCCTTTAGCTTTAGATACTTCTTTATCTGTGGTTGTCATATCCTCCTCCAAGTTGTATTTGAGGGGTGTCTTCCTGCCCCTTCTATGGTCTGTGATGGGCTCTCCCAATCCATCAACTTGGACTTTTTCCTTATCTTCATCATAACCTTCAGTCGTGCAAGAATTATTAAGAAAAATTCCAAAACAAGAGGAAGAGTTGCCTGCTTGGAGCCAATTTAGAATATCCTCTTCTTCCTCAAAATCTATTTGGGGTTGATCCTCCGATTCTGTTTCCATGCAAATGCCAACTGTTTGCATCATACTAGTGTTTCCTTGATTGTCTGGGCCCTCTTCTAAATGAATCTGTGTCAGCTCCTACCCTTTCTTTTGTACCCACATAGTGTCCTTGCCCCAATCATGAATGACACTTGCATGCCTCAGCCATGGTTGTCCAATTAAGAGAGGAAATCCTCCTTCAATCTGGGGCAATCTTAAAACCACAAATTCTAGAATGAATAGATTACCTTGTACTTCAAGTGGAACTTTTGGGATCACTCCCAAGGGCCTTACTTTGCTCTGATCTGCCAAAGTAACAGTGAAATTTGTAGGTCTTGAAGGGTGGAGTCCAATCTTTTCCATTGTATGTTCAGGCATCAAGTTAATGCGAGAACCACCATCCACAATAACTCCTTGAAATTCATGACCCTTGATCGATACTGTAAGCCAAGGACTTTTATAATCTGTAAGGGGTGCTTCCCCTACAATTTTTCCTTTATGTGAAACAGCCGTCTTTGCCACCAAACTTGTAGTGGAAGCTTCATCAATTATCTGCAATAACTCTGACCTGAATTTCCCATCCATCTTTATTAAATAAAAAATACTAACCTCCTTTTTCATGGCCTTGAGTAGTTTTGAAGCCTCTGATTCCTTGAGATCATGGGCTCTAGTTGACTTATCAAGCTCCTCATGAGCCCTGTTGAAGGCATGCCCAATGGCATCACTGGTGCATATGAGATCTTCTTTTTGACTTGAATCTGCACCTGTGTTGACTTTATCTTCAGATGTTTCTCTATTTTGAATCCCCTCCTTAATCTTCGATTCTTGTCCTATGTCTGCTTGAGCTTTCCCCTTGCTTCTTGTTTGCACAGTCAAAGATTCTATTTCTTCTAATTGCACCACCCTGGTAGATGGTGATGGCTCATTGACCAGATCACACACTTCTTCTTTGTGCACCGAAATCATTTGAATATGAGGCTCGGATGAAGAGGCTTGATTCTTAGGACAACAAATTGTATAATGGTCTCTTGCATCAGGGCAGTTCCTGCAAGGAGGGGCATTTTCTAGGAGGGTGCACCTACTTTGATAGTGCCCACATTCTCCACATCTGAAACAGATGATTGGCCTCCTAGGCCCATTTCCAAAGTTATTCCTTTGTCTAGGATTATAGTTGTTACCTTGATTTGGTGTAGCAACCATCACATTTGCTGGTGTTGGGGTTCCTCCTTGTGTCCAGTATGTCGTTGCAGGCATTCCTCTTGATTGGCATTCATGGGCCTCATGGCCAACCTTCCTGCATAATTGACAAGTCACACTTAACAGAGGACATTCACTTACTATGTGACCTTGCTTGCTGCACATGGAACACCAAAGTCCACTCTTGATGCCACCTCCTTTGAGCTCCTGCAACTCCTGTCGCAGCTGAGCCAATTCCTCTGCCTGGGCCTCCTCCTCCTTTTGGAGCTTTAGTGCTTTAATCTCCCTTCTCAACTGAGCAACAACATTCTCTTCCTCTTTGTAGGGCTTATTTCTTTTTAAGCCCTCCAGCTCTTTCCTTAGCTGTATCACTGGATCCTCCATTTCTGTACCATATGTTGGTTGGGAAGAGGTTGCTCCATACTGGTACCTTATCTGCTCCAAGCGTGTGGCTGTGCTGATGAACTCCTCTATGGAGGCTGTAGGTAGCACTAATTCCTTTATTTTGCATTGGGTGGCCACTGGTAGGGGCTTAGCCAACCATTTCTTGACAAAAAAATCGTGGGGTGGATCTGGCAATTTAGCCATTAGTGCTTTGGCCCGAGTCACAAACTCTGGGAACTTTTCTCCTGGACCTAATCTTAAATTTTCTAGCTCTTCTATGATAATCTCCGTAGTGTTGCCATGCTGGAACTGATTTTTAAAAGCATCTTTCATCACATCCCAAGTGGTAAAATGGTTTTCAGCAAACTGGCTGAACCACTTATCAGCTAATCCCTCTAATGTGGCAGGGAAGAGAATCAAAAAAGCATCCTCTCTACCCATTAGGCCTCTAGTCTTACATAGTGCCAAAAACCTCCTAATGTGTTCATCTGGATCCTCCTGAGCTAGGCCTTTGAAAGAAGGAAACTTTATATTTAATCTAGAGAGTAAAGTTTTCAAGTCTACCTGACCCGCCATGCTCTTGATTGATGATGTGGAAGATAGTGGACTGGGGGACCTTCTAACAACCTTCCTCCTTGTCTGCTTGCAGGTGACCCTCAATACTTGGGACCGGGTTGCGGTCATGAGCAGCTCATAGCCCACTGAATGTAAGACACTTGATAAGAATATATTTACCTTTTGTTTGATGAAGTAGCACTGTGGTTCTGTCGACACTTGATCTCTTCTATGCTTGGCACTTGGTTTCTCCTAAGCTCAAATCTCCTTGGAGGTCCCACCGGGCGTGCCAAATTTTGTTGGTGGTTTCTTAGACAAGAAGGAGTTTGAGGGTTTGTAGGAGAAAAGGGAAGAAACAAGAAGAGAAAATACACCTGGAAGCTTCTGCTGATTGATTACAGTAAGACAATTACAATGTTTGAAGTACAAGACAAGCCAATACCTCTGTGCACAATCCCACAGAGTGCCCAATTACAAAATACCCAATATCCCAAAGTCTTCTTGCCGCCGGCCTCCTCTGCACCAAACCTCCACCTGCTTCAAGGTTATCCTTGTGCACACCTTGCACCAAGCTTCCACAAAGGGGGAGGAGTGAATACCTTCTGTCGGCACACGCCCACTGCAATGGGACCTTGAGATACTTGGGGGGACTAGCTTAGCACTCTCTACACAATCCCTTAGGCACTCCCTATGCACTCCTTCACTTCCACTTCTCTGCGTCGCACACTGGTGACTCTTGCACTTCTCTCTCTTTGCTTCCTTAGACTATGCTCTTTTGCTTACTCTAAGATTGGTCCAAGAATGGCCCTTGCCTTGATTTGAGTGTGTCGATCACGTACGCTCCTAACTGCAATGGTATCTTGGTCCTCACTTTGATGTTCCAAGATTGTCCTCACAAGTGGCAACCAACGACTCACTGTTTTGTCCTGTAGTGACTTTAGACTAAAACCAAAAATTTTAATGGGGGGGCCATTCTTTCACCTGTGCGTACACTTTGCCGCTTCACATACCTTCATGTTTCCTTTTAAGTCTTCACTTTTGCACATAAGAGGGGGTTCACCTGAACCTTCCAAAACACTTTAAAACACACTTTGAACCTTAGGGAAATTAGAGAAAATACCTCTGCAACCTGCAACCCATTTTCTCCAATTTACCCTTTGTGGACAATTCATTGTGCACTACCTGTGCACTTTGACACCTGCACTTACGCACTTTGACTTTGCACATGTTGACTTTGACCTTGACCTTGTTGACTTTGACCAGTTGACTTTGACTACAGTTGACTTTGACCAACATGACTTTTATGGGCTCAACACTGGGGTTGTGTAGGTGCAAGCATGCAGCAATCATGAATGAGGTGATCTCCCTGGCATCTATAGCATGGTCCTCTAGGGGATGGGGGTCTTACTTGCCTAGGTTGAGGTCTAGGGTTGGGATTTGTGTACATGATATTTGCATACTCTGGATCCCAACTAGTTTCACTTGGTTCTTCGCAATAGTAGGACTCACTATGCTCAGATGACTGCATGTAGTAAGCTTGGGGGCTATCCATATGTGTAGAATCAAATCTCTAATAACTAGGGTCAACTTCTGAAAGCAAAGGAGTGACTGGGACTATGGATCTATTTAGTTTTTCTTCTGCAACTGCATACTTTACTGGAATCACATTAGCTGGCACAGGGGGTTGCTGTGCTAGAACTCGTTGAGGTCTCTGTTGCCCTTGATAGGGTGGCTGATAGGGTTGTTGGGGCCTATCGTACTCCTGCGGTGGATACTGGTTCTGGTACCTACCCTGTTGTGGATATGGTTGAGGGTAATTTTGTCTCATAGTTTGTTTGTTATAGGGGTAGTCTTGTGCAGTGTGGTTGGTGTATCTTCTCTCTATCATGCAATACTGGCTACTCGGATTCACTTGGGGTTGAGCCATAATGGGACATACATTCTCCATATGGCCACCTCCACAAGTATAGCATCTTTTCACTGGGGCAAACCTTGGTATTTGTTTGCTTTAGACTCCTAATTTCTAAGCTTCCTTCTCTGCAAGTTCCTCAATAGACGTAGATTGTTTGGAAGAGAGGCTAAATTATCCTCTATGTCTATGCACATGCGGACACACTCTTCTACGGTCCTAGGATCCTTCAAATACACATATGATCTCAATTTGGGACTTAGCAATCCATCTAAGAATAAAGCTACTTGTTTCGCTGGTGTGGGTAACTCAGGAACATGATGTTGGCAGATGAAGCAAGTACGGGCATACATGCAGATCTAGCACTAAGGCAACCCTTTATTTTTTTCAAAACCCTTATACCATTTAAAAGTGATTCTCATCACTAAAAACCCCTGTAAATACCATTTTCACCTTTTTGTAGCTCCATTTTGTACAACTCGAGGAGTCCTCGAGCTTGAGGAGCCTTAGAAGTAGTTGCCCACCAATTTTCATATTTTTTAGATCTCGTTTGAGCCCTCACATAAACCTTGGAACCTAATTTTTAACTAGGCTGGACACTAAGTCTGGACAGGGCCAAAGCTAGTCAAAAACTATAAATAGAGCTAGAGAGCTCATTTTTTGGGGGGAGCTTCTTGTAGTTTTGAGCTTGTATGAGAACTTTGTTGCAATAGAAGTGATTCCATTGTCTTACTCTCTTTGTTCTTGCCGTGTGTGCGTGTGTGTGTGTGCATGTTAGTGTGCTTCTCACTCACGCATTTGTGCCTTCACTTGCTCGAGGTCTTCATACCATCCTCATGTCCTCCCAGATTGACATTAAAGGAGGTGCTACTCATCACTGAGCTACACCAAATTTTGGTGCCGTTGCCGAGGATTCGAGCTTTGAGGACGAGCGTGTGATGGTAAGATGTAGCGAGGACGCGTTGGAATGGTAAGTAATAGGTAAATTTCTGGTTTTCTTCTCATCTCCATCTCCACCTCCATCTCCACCTCCACCTCCTTCTCCACTACATATTCCCTCTTCCTTGTCATTCTCCTCATTTGTTGTGTGCGAGTTTGAGAGAGAGCGAGCACGTGCATTTGTGTTGTGTGTTTTTTGCATGTTTCTTGCAGGTACCAGCTCCATCACCATCTCCGGTGCACCACAACACTGCGCAGGCCGAGAGCACCTAGGATCACAAGACAAAACCACAAAATTCACCATAGCTCGACCTATCGCGACACCTCGAGGTATCGCGACACTCACGACTTATCGCGAGACCTCGGAGTATCGCGACACACCGACCCCACCTATCGCGACACCTCGGAGTATCGCGACACTCCGAAGTATCGGGACACTCCGAAGTATCGCGACACTCCCAAGTATCGCGACACTTCTGTTGGTGCAGACCAATCACCAATTGAAGACTGGGAAGGATAAAGAGTGAAGGAAGGATCAACTATTGAAGCTTGGAAGAAAGACATATTCAGAGGATAAGAGAAGTGTACACATATGTACATTAGTATAGTCATAGGTGACTCAGATCTTTGTTTAAGTGAGAACCTTGTACAAATTGTCTATAAATACTTTGAGAAAAGTCGGGGCATGTATGAGAGCTATAGAGAGCTTATGAGAGCATATGTAGAAGCCAAGATTGAGAAAGTTAGGAGTCAAGAGATAGAGAAAAGTTAGTTGAGTTAGCTCTCATCACTCAGTTGTAAATTTCTGAGTTAATGAAGAAAGTTTGCGCCCGATCTTTTCGTGTCTGCTCCTTCTGTGTTTGATCATTTGTGAAATCCTTTTGAGGATATCTAAGTTGTTAGTTAATGAGCCTGTGACCTGAATTTCAGAGTCTAATTGTAATCAGGCTAGGAGAATTGTTAGTAGGAACATTCATATGTGTTGAGTGTCTACAGTTCTCTGAAACAGGCGCAAATTTCGAGTTTAATCTTTTGACCAGTGCTCACTCCATAGTTTAAAGTTTTGTGCAAGCAAGCACTTAATCTTTAAGTTGGAAGGTGATCTACTCGTGGCTAAAAGCATTTGGCAAAACGGGTTAGATATTGTGAGAACCAAAGTTAAGAAGTTAGGGGTGTAGAATCGACTGTTCTGAGTAACAGTTTCTGACATAGGTAACTTGTGAAGACAATTTCTCAAGTTATACTAAAGCTTTTCAAGTGATTCAACTTGGAGGTGATGCGCAATCCCTAGGAGATGATTCGTACAAAGTTTCATCAAAAACTTTACACGTTTGATAAGTCAATGTGAAGAAATTCTGCAGCAGACTTTTATGTGTTCCACTTTCTTCACAGATTTTCTTAATTTTGATAATTTGGAGATTGGACCTATAATTTAGTGAAGGTTTTGACTTACTCTTGATATAGAGGTGTTCTAAATTCAAGAGTAGGTTGTTCTTTTGGAGATTAACACTCTCCATCAGTGGTATCAGAGCAGGAGACATCAAATCAAGGAAAGGAAGGTCCCCGACTGCTGCAGATTCAAGAAGTTCAACATTTGAAGAACTAAGAAGTGAAAGCTTGGAGTCAAAAGGCTGAGGAGAAGTCTACTCGACATCAAGAAAGGCAAAAGGAGTCTAACTCGAAGTAAAGGTACATACATTGCTTGTAAAGCTTGAAGTTTTCAATACACAGGTGGACACAAGATGGGAGATGCTCTACAGATAGAGAAATTGGATAGGGAAAACTATCCTGCATGGTCAATGAGGATGGAAGCTCATCTTATGAGCAAAGATTTAATTGGATATATCACAGGAGAAGAAGAGAAGCCAGAGTTCAGAGATCCTAGTGTTCCAACTAGGGAAGAGTTAGCAGATTTGAAAAATTGGATGAAGAAAGATGCTCAAGCTAGGAGCATTATCTATATGGGAGTCAATGATTACTTGTTACCTCACATTAGAGGTCTTGAAAGTGCAACTGACATATGGAATGCTTTGGAGGAGCATTTTCAGAACACTACAAAGTCAAGGAAGGCATCCTTATGGGCAGAGTTTACTACCTTCAAGAAGAAGGCCTCTCAGTCCATCTCAGATTATGTAACAAGGATGAAAGATATTGCAGATGCTTTAGGAGCTGTTGATGAAGACATTGAGGAAGATAAATTGGTAAGGCAAATCCTTACAGGGTTGAGAGGTGATGACAAATGGAAGCCATTTATTTTGTCTACAGAACTATCACTTGACCATTTCACTCCTGATTTAAATCAATTGTTAGGTCATATGCTAACATTTGAGCAGGATGTTAAAGGAGATGGTGACAAGAGTACAGGTCATGCAATGTACTCAAAGGATAAGAAGAAGAATAGCAAAGGAAAACAACAAGCAGGTGAAGATGAAGGAACAACTACTCAAGCTAACTTCCTAAGAGGAAGAGGAGGTGGCAAAGGTAGAGGAAGAGGCAGGAATAATAAAGATGGAGGCAAAGCTTGCTGGATTTGTGGTAAGACAAATCACTTAGCTAATGATTGTTGGCATAATACTCAGAATAATAATGGATATAGTCAAAATTATAATGCAAGAGGAAGAGGTGGCAGAAATCAAAGAGGTAATTACAGAGGTAGAGGTGGAAGGAATTACTTTGGAAGAAATGCAGGTAGAGGATTCCAAAGTCAACAATACAACAACACCTACTACAATTATGCTTCAGATCAAAAGGAAGATTCAACACTGATAATGAATGCAACTTGTGAAAGGCAGAGTGAAGATCAAAGAGTCTTCTACATTGACTCAGGGTGTAGCAATCACCTGAGTGGTAACATATCTTTGATGACTGATTTGGAAAGTAAAGTTTTTAATCATGTTGTTCAAACAGGTGACAACACAAAGCACAATGTGAAGTCAATTGGATCAGTGAAGGCCAAGGATGGAAGCACCTTATTGAGTAAGGTCTTGTATGTTCCTACAATCCCTAAGAATTTGATAAGTGTAGGTCAAATTGTTGAAAAGGGATATGAAGTAAGGTTCACTAATGATGGAGTATATGTGGAAGACCCTAGCCAAGGGTATAAACAGATTGTTTCAGGGAAAAAGGAAGGAAGACTATTTACATTGAAGATTCAAGGCAACATTGGTCATGCTATGTTCACATATGGAGGACATAAGATCTCTGAGTTAGATCTTTGGCACAAGAGGCTTGGACATTTCAATGAAAGAGGTATTAAAGATATGGTTAACAATGGTTCAGTGCTTGGATTGCCTAATGTTGCAGGTCAACATATGACATACAAATGTGAGGCATGTCAATTAGGTAAGGCTCATAAACATTCATATTCCAAGCATGGTTTTATGCACTCAGAGAAGCTTGAGTTGGTACACACAGATGTGTGGGGACCATCAAAAGATTTCAGTATAAATGGATCAAGGTATTATGTGATTTATGTTGATGATGCTACTAGGTGGATCACTATCTATGTGATCAAAGATAAGTCAGAAGTGTTTAATACATTTAAACACTATCATGCATATGCAGAAAGAATTACAGGACATAAGTTGAAGAGACTAAGGTCAGATGGAGGGGGAGAGTATTTCTCAAATGAGTTCAGTGATTACTTATGGAATGCAGGTATAAAAAGGGAAATTACTTGCAGGTACTCTCCTCAACAAAATGGTGTTGCAGAAAGGAGAAATAGAACTCTTGTTGAGTTTGCAAGATCCATGATGAAGGAGAAAAATTGTCCTAATTATTTGTGGGCTGAGGCTGTAAATACAGCCACTTATTTGGTCAATAGGCTACCATGTAAAGCCTTGCAGGGTATGACACCATATGAGGCTTGGTGGGGTAAGAGACCTACCTTGGATCATTGCAGAGTTTTTGGGTGTGTGGCATATGCATATGTGCCATCACAATTAAGACACAAATTGGAACCCAAAGCTGAAAAGTATGTTTTCATTGGCTATGATGACAAGCAGATGGGCTATAGATTGTGGAGTCCATCAACAAAACAATTTATGGTTTCTAAAGATGTTACATTTGATGAACAAAGCACTTGGTATGCAGGTACAATCAAAATCAATACAGATGATGAAGAAGAGGTGAGTCAAAGAAAAGGTAAATCAAAAGTTCAAATATTTGATGAGCAAGAGAATAATGAAGTGCAGGTTGAGGTGGAAGAGACACCAAGATTTGATCCTGAATGTGAAGAGCCAGAAACCTCAAGGAGTGGAGAACTCAGAAGGTCAACAAGAAATAGGTGGCAACCTACAAGGTATAGTTATGATACTTCATTTCTAGCCACAAAAGATTATGCTTATATGGTGAATACAGATGAAGACCCTTCTACATATGAAGAGGCAAAAGGTAAGGAAAAATGGGAAAGTGCTATGCAGGAAGAATATGATGCACTATTGGAGAATCAAACTTGGGATTTGGTCCCTAAACCAAATAGTCAGAAGATTATTGGATGCAAGTGGGTCTACAAGACAAAAAGGTTTGCAGATGGAAGTGTGTCTAGATACAAGGCTAGACTTGTTGTCAAAGGCTTTGCTCAGACATATGGCATTGATTATGATGAGACCTATAGTCCTGTGGCAAAGATGACAACCATAAGGACACTTATTGCTATTGCTGCATGTAAAGGTTGGAAGCTATGTCAACTTGATGTGAAAAATGCTTTTTTGAATGGTTATATTTCAGATTATGTATTCATGGAGCAACCTCAAGGGTTCAAAGATAAAAGGTATCCAGATCATGTGTGCAAGCTCAAGAGAGCTTTGTATGGCTTAAAGCAAGCCCCAAGGGCATGGAACTATAGACTTGTGAAGTTCCTAAAAGAACTTGGTTTTCAGGTGTCTAAAGCAGATAGTAGCTTGCTTGTCAAGGCAAGTGAAAATGGTTTCATATATATGTGCATATATGTTGATGATATAATTCTTACAGGTACAGATGAAGAAGGAATACAAAAGCTCAAGAGGCAAATGGAAAAGGAGTTCAAGATAAGTGACTTGGGAGACTTATCATACTTCTTGGGCATGGAGATTACATATACTCAACATGGAGTATTTGTGACCCAAGAAAGGTATTTGAAGAACTTGTTAATCAAGTTTAAAATGAATGATTGCAGGGTAGCACCTACACCAATGGAGGTGAATCACAAATTGAGTAAGTATGGAGGTGAAGAATTCAAAGACATGAGACAATATCAGAGTTTGGTTGGTAGCCTTATCTATGCTACTCTAACTAGACCTGATTTATCATATGCAGTAGGAGTTTTGTCTCAATTTATGCATTGCCCAAGGAAAGAACATTGGTTTGCAGGACAAAGGGTGTTGAGGTACATTAAGGGTACACTCAATGAAGGTTTGTATTATGGGTTTACCTCAGATACAAATATCAAAATTTATAGTGATGCAGATTGGGCAGGTAATCCAGATGATAGAAGATCTACATTTGGGTACATGTGTTATGTGGGAGATAAACTTATCTCATGGTGTTCTAAGAAGCAACATACAGTTGCTTTATCTTCTACAGAAGCAGAGTATAAAGGCATGGTTGAAGCTGCAAAAGAAGTAATTTGGGTTAAGACCTTGATGAAGAGTCTTGACATTGTGCATGGAGTACCAATCATATATGGAGATAACATGAGTTCATTGTATTTAGCTGCTAATCCTGTTTTTCATGCCAGGACCAAACACATTGAGATTCAGTATCACTTTCTAAGAGAGAAAGTGATGGATAAGGAGATTGAAGTCATACATACTTCAACAAAGGATCAGATAGCTGATATGCTTACAAAGAGCTTGGATGGACCAAAGCTACAGAAGTTTAAGGACATGGCAGGTATAAAGAAGAAAGAAGAAGACCTCAATTGATGATTGAGGGGGAGCTGTTGGTGCAGACCAATCACCAATTGAAGACTGGGAAGGATAAAGAGTGAAGGAAGGATCAACTATTGAAGCTTGGAAGAAAGACATATTCAGAGGATAAGAGAAGTGTACACATATGTACATTAGTATAGTCATAGGTGACTCAGATCTTTGTTTAAGTGAGAACCTTGTACAAATTGTCTATAAATACTTTGAGAAAAGTCGGGGCATGTATGAGAGCTATAGAGAGCTTATGAGAGCATATGTAGAAGCCAAGATTGAGAAAGTTAGGAGTCAAGAGATAGAGAAAAGTTAGTTGAGTTAGCTCTCATCACTCAGTTGTAAATTTCTGAGTTAATGAAGAAAGTTTGCGCCCGATCTTTTCGTGTCTGCTCCTTCTGTGTTTGATCATTTGTGAAATCCTTTTGAGGATATCTAAGTTGTTAGTTAATGAGCCTGTGACCTGAATTTCAGAGTCTAATTGTAATCAGGCTAGGAGAATTGTTAGTAGGAACATTCATATGTGTTGAGTGTCTACAGTTCTCTGAAACAGGCGCAAATTTCGAGTTTAATCTTTTGACCAGTGCTCACTCCATAGTTTAAAGTTTTGTGCAAGCAAGCACTTAATCTTTAAGTTGGAAGGTGATCTACTCGTGGCTAAAAGCATTTGGCAAAACGGGTTAGATATTGTGAGAACCAAAGTTAAGAAGTTAGGGGTGTAGAATCGACTGTTCTGAGTAACAGTTTCTGACATAGGTAACTTGTGAAGACAATTTCTCAAGTTATACTAAAGCTTTTCAAGTGATTCAACTTGGAGGTGATGCGCAATCCCTAGGAGATGATTCGTACAAAGTTTCATCAAAAACTTTACACGTTTGATAAGTCAATGTGAAGAAATTCTGCAGCAGACTTTTATGTGTTCCACTTTCTTCACAGATTTTCTTAATTTTGATAATTTGGAGATTGGACCTATAATTTAGTGAAGGTTTTGACTTACTCTTGATATAGAGGTGTTCTAAATTCAAGAGTAGGTTGTTCTTTTGGAGATTAACACTCTCCATCAACTTCCACCTATCGCGACACTCCCAAGTATCGCGACACTTCCACCTATCGCGACACCGCGACCTATCGCGACACTCCCAAGGATCGCAACACCTCGACCTATCGCGACACTCCGAAGTATCGCGACACTCCCAAGTATCGCGACACTTCCACCTATCGTGACACCCCGACCTATCGCGACACTTTCGACCTATCGCGACACTTTCGACCTATCGCGACACTCCCAAGTATCGCGACACCTCGACCTATCACGACACTTCCACCTATCGCGACACCTCGACCCGACCTATCGCGATACATGGGCTTAATGCATAAAATTTGAAGTGAATTAAATGAGTGAATTGAGGTACAATTGGGCTTAGTTTTGGGACACATTGGGATGATATTAGAGCCTTAGGAGTGGGCAAAAGACCTAGAAACCAGGGAGGGAATTCCTGAACCCTGAGAGCCTGTCTTGACCCTAAGTGCCTGAATGGTCATAACTTTGCCGTACGAACTCCGATTGAGGAGATTTTGGTCTCGTTGGGAAGCTTGTTGAGAATCCTACGTAGACCTTGACTAGTTTTTGTAAGAATCATACACGGAGTTTTAGAACATGTATTTTTAAGTTGACCTTTAGGTGGGACTAAGTGGTCATAAGGATTTGGGGGTACAATGAGTTACTCCAGGGGGGGCCTGTAAATGTTGATGTGTGTCTTTCAATCCCTTGTGGTAATAGAGCTATATTGACTTGTGAACTTTTGCAGGAACATTGTGTGCAAGCAAGGCATTCCAAGGCTTGTGCAGCAGTCTGAGCAACCAGAGAATTGAGGTTGGAAGTTCTCTCAACCCTCCTTTGTCAATTCCTAGCCGAGGCTAAGCACGACTTAGGTGTGGTGATTAATTAGGGCTACGATAGGCATGATTCAAGTCCAAGAGAACTAATCAACTAAGTGCAAGCATTAAGTAGGGCTTAAGTGCGAAAACCCTAAGGGAATAAAGTAAACTTGAATCGATCACTTATTAAGTGCGAAACTCATTTAAGTACTCCTGACGACGTGATATCAGACAAGATCATAAACAAAATAATCAACTAAAAAGAACAAAGTGATTGGTGTTAAATAACCTGCAACGAGAGTGTACTTGGGATCAAGAGGGTAGAGAAACCAGGCATATGAACCTTAGGTCAGGCAAACACTTAGGCCGAGACCGACAAAGCCTCAGATCTTCTGAAGCTAGTGTCAATCACACTGCTAAGTCTTGGGCCCAGCAGTTGAGTGATTACCCATACACTCCACGATCAGAAACAAGTGATTCTAAAATGTCCTATCACATGGAGAGACCAGTAGGTAGTTCAGGGGTGGCTTATCTAGAAAAGCCAGAAGGACCCTACAAGACCCAATTGGAATACATCAGGACTAATCATCTAGGTGCTCGCATCTACGAAGACGGCCTGAGAAGATCTGTGGTCCAGATTAAGAACCCCGATCAACCCCATGGACTAGAACACCCGGTAGTCAAGTTTGAGAATGGAGTATACCTAGATAAGGAGGGGACTATATATGTAGTCCACCACTCTTCCTGATAAAATAGACGAGTTTGGAAATGTGATTGCAGAGACTGATAGGGGGGATATAGAGCAAGGGAACTTAGAGAGAGAGCCAAGAACTCCCCTGGGTTAATCTGTCTTGACCAGAATCATGACTCCAGAGTGGATTCCACAGGATAATAAAAGCATAGATTTGCTTGTAAACCAAGAAACTGATGAGGCCTTTTGGAGATATAAACCGGCCCAGCCTCAGGGAGTAAGTGCTCTCACAATCTATGAGTTTAAAGACCCTGATAGCCCAGGCAAAGTAAGCTACCTAGACAATACATCAGAGAGGATCTTCGTGGTCACTGAGCATGGCAGACATGCCTACACATGGAAGGGTGAATTTGTTTTTCCCCAACCTCGGTCTAATGTGTCCTTTGGTCACCAAGGAGCCGGGACCTCCCAGGCTCATGGAGCTCAAGGAGATAGAAGTAAGGATAGACCTGAAGTAAGTTTTGCCAACTCCCTGGGAAGAGAAAGAATGGGAACGGAAAGGAATAGAGTGGAACCTGAGGGACATAGAGCCCCATGGAATCAAAGGAATGCTGACGATTTCCCTTTGCCAAGACCGAGAGAACACACTAGGACCCTAAGACCAACTCAACTGGTGAAGTCCATGAAGAATTACTTTGATGGCACTGGAGACCCTTATGACCATGTGGCAGAATTTAGGCAAGTCTTGAAAGCTGAACAGGTAGAGGACCTATTCACACAATATAATGCTTTTGGTCTAACCCTTAGGAACACTGCCCTTACGTGGTTTCAACCACTAAACGAGAGGCATTTCAGAAACATAGACCAGCTCCTAGAAGCATTTATCATTGAGTTTTCTAAGAGTGGCATAAGGCACAACACTTCCTCACTAATTCATAGCTTCAAGCAAACACCTCAAGAGACGGTCATACTAGCAGGAAGAAGGTTTAGGCAATACCTAGAGAGATGCCCGATGCCGGAGTTACCCACACCAGCCAAACAAGTGGCCTTGTTCTTAGATGGATTGTTGAGCACCAAGCTCAAGTCATATGTGTATCTGAAGGACCCCAGAACGATAGAAGAGTGCATGCGCATGTGCATAGACATTGAGGACAATCTTGGTGAGGAGTTAGAACTATCAAAAATCTATAAGGATTCTGATAGCTCTAGTATCCTCACAACTGGTCGATCCACATCCATTGAGGAACTTGCAGAGAAGGTAGCTCAAAAACTAGGTGTCTCTAGCAAACAAATTCCGAGATTTGCCCCAGTTAAGCGGTGCTACACTTGTGGTGGTGACCATATGACAAATGTATGTTCCATTATGGCCCAACCCCAGGCGAATCCCAGTAGCCAGTACTGCACCATAGAGCGAAGGTACACCAACCATACTGCACAAGACTGCCCATATAACAAACACACTATTAGGCAAAATTACCCTCAGCCATATCCACAACAGGGTAGATACCAGAATCAGTACCCACCACAACAATACAACAGACCACAACAAACTTATCAGCCACCTTATCAAGGGCAGCAGAGACCTCAACCAGTCCTAGTGCAGCAACCCCCTGCTCCAACCAATGTGATCCCAGTGAAATATGCATCTGCCAAAGAAAATCCGAACAGAGCCATAGTCCCAGTCACCCCATTGCTATCAGACAGTGATCCAAGTGACCATAGTTTTGACTCCACACATATTGATAGCCCATAGGCTTACTACATGCAGTCACCCGAGCATAACGAGTCATACTATTATGAGGACCCAAGTGAAAATAGTGGGGAGCTTGAGTATGCTAATGTCATGTACACAAACCCCAACTCTAGACCTCAACCTAGGCAGGTACGACCCCCATTTCCTACAGGACCATATTTTCGATGTCAGGGAGATCACCTTATACGGGATTGTCCACTACCTACCCCTACACAACCCCAACCAGTAACAATTCAGGGTTTCTGTCAAGATTGCGGAAAAGAGCATCTTCTACGAGATTGCCCAAAGAACCCTAATAACATGCCTAAAATCACTCCTATCAATGTGGTGGGGTTAGTTGTAGACTCCACAGGGAGTGTGATTTCCACTGCACCTGTGCAAGTGATCACAAGAGCCCAAGCACTACAGCAAAACCAAGGTGTTGGGCAGGAAAAGAGCCCCGAGGTGAGTGAAACAGAGAGCATAACCAAAAAGAGGACTAGAGCCTGGAAGGATAGTCGTGAAAGAATGAAAAGGCAATGGGCAAAGAAGATGAGTGAACTTGAAGAAAGCTTGAGAGAAACCAAAGCAAAGATAAGTGAACTCGCATCTCAAAACCACTCTCACACCACCCCTCCACCACCTCTCCCTTTACCCGCCAATCCATCTTCTTCCATTCCCCAACCTTTCAATACACCACCCTTAACCCACCCACCACCCAGAGTAGGATCCGTCCTAGCCGATCCCACTCCCGAGGACCTAAACATGATGCTTAGAGCATATCAGGCCAGAATCCAAGAAGGGCCAAATGTAACTGATCATGAAAAGTGTTACCCTAGAGCAGAACTAGAGCTAGAACGAACCAAAATTTGTGCTAAGATGGTGGAATTGGCTCAGACTATGTTTGAAGCCACTCGCCTCTTTAACATCTCTAGTTCAGCTAAGACGCAATTACACTTTGATGGACTGCTAGAACGAATAGAGAGGCTAATTGCACAATCAGAAAAGGAACCCGCCTCTCAAAATAAAGGCAAGGCAAGTGAGAACGTGAGCCTACCTCCCCAAGAAGCCTACATGCCTAACTCTATGGAGCCAGACACATCATCTTCTATGAATCGGTTCACACCAGAATTCCTACGAGAGATTCAAGAAGACAAATGGGCCAAAGAAAGTGAAGTCCCTCCTCCCATTGAACTTGTGGATGATGCACACGATCAATTCCCACAGGACATCCCATCCATTTATGAGGAGCAGGAGAGCACCCACTCTCAAGAGAGATTAGAGTTTGAGTCTAATTCTCTACAAGAATTACCACATTTCACAGGCCCATGGGAAACCAAGTCTACTTGCCTGAGAGCGCCCATAGTCATGATAAGAAATGAAGATTCTATCATACCTAGGAATACAGAGGTAGTAAAGAACACTAAAGTGCAGTGCAATCTCACTTTAGAAGAGCTACTCAAAGTTAAGCCAGAAGTGTGGAAACATGTAGCCAAACAAGTGCCAAACATAGCGAAATCGCGTTCCCAGGTAGGATCTCATAGGACAGTGCCTGAAATACCATTGGATAAGATAGGAGACATGAGTGAAGGAGAAGAAGGAAATACCTATCTCCTAGTTACCCATCAGGGATACACAACCAAGGCAATTTTGGACTCAGGTGCAGGAGTTGCAATTGCTACAACTTCCCTCTGGAAGCGTTGGGGCAAGCCAGCACTCCGGCCGACAAGAATGAAATTGCAGATGGCCGATGGCCATATTGAGAGACCCTTGGGATAGCTAGAAGGCATAACTCTCACTACATGTGGTGTTGAGTTCGAGCATACGTTTGCTATATGTGATTTTAGCAAAAATCATGCCTATGAAATGATCTTGGGAAGACCATTTATGCGACAGCTGCAAGTGGTATAGGACTGGGGAACCAACTCCTTGTATCTACAACACTTAGGTGTGACAACCAAAGTGAATCTCAAAGATTACTCTCATAGAGATGTCCCTCCTATCCAATGGAATCCCGTCCATAGAGCCGAAGATGATACGGAATCTGTGCATTCCATAGGATCAGGATCCTCATGGATGCATGAAGACACCCACTTATGGATGTGCAAAGTGGTAGTAGAAGAAGAGAAAAGAGAAAAATCCAGAGAGGTATGTGCAAAAGAAACACATAGATCAATTCAAGACGCAGCCTATGCACCTGTAGTCTTTCTTGACGAGGAATTTGCAGAAATCCTAGCAACAATGGATGTAGCCATCAATGAAGAACAATGGACACCTCACTGTGATGAAGATGGCTATGACATTTCAGTCTTCTCCATAGAGCCAATCATGGGAGAGGAAGTCTTAGAAGAGTGTGAACCTAGCCCTGATGCATTTGAGGATGCAAGTGACTCCGATCTAGAATCAATCATTATGGACCCACCCTTTGCATCAGATGAAGAATACTTCTATGAAGTAGAATTTCAACCCCAGAGGCATGGAGAGCTTACAAATGATGTAAGGCTAGCCACACATGTGACCCCGAAGGAGGAAGGAAAAAAAAGAAAGAAGAGAGAAGTCACACCAGAAGAGGAAGAATCTTTGTTTGAGGTTCCAAAAAATTTTAAGAAGTATGAGATAGATGACAAGAGAGTCATGATCAGAATGCCTAAACAAGAGGCGCAATCAGGGGAGGCCTATGATAACAAAGAAACCACCAAGAAAATTGTGGTAGCTGTGGAAGAAGGAGAGGAGAGATGCACGTACATAGGCCATGACCTGACGGAAGACGAAGAGCATGAATTGATAGCCTTGCTAAGAGAATACAGAGATGTATTCGCTTGGAGCTACAAGGATCTGAAGGGTGTTAACCCAGACATATGCTCACACACAATTCCCATGACCTCAGATGCCAAACCTTCTAAGCAAAAGCCCTACACATACAATGACAACTACGCTGCCAAGATCAAAGAAGAGATAGATCGTCTGGTGGAAGCCGGGTTTATCTATGAAATTGAGCACACTGAATGGGTATCCCCCATTATAGTGGTGCCCAAGAAGAACGGCAAATTACGTGTATGCATTAACTTGAAGAAGGTTAACGCAGCCACTATCACAGATAATTATCCGCTTCCTATCACTGAGCATCTATTAGAAAGGGTAGCAGGCAAGGAAGTGTACAGCTTCCTAGATGGGTTTTCGGGCTACAATCAAGTAGCCATTGCTCCAGAGGATCAACATAAGACGGCTTTTGCCACGGAGTGGGGCATATTTGCCTTTCAGGTAATGCCATTTGGGCTTACTAATGCACCTGCTACCTTTCAAAGATTGATGTGCCACGTGTTTAAAGAGTTCTTGAAGAAGAATTTGGAAGTCTATGTTGATGATCTGTGCGCTCGTTCCAACATTAGACAGACCCATATACCTGAACTCAGACAAATCTTTGATAAATGCAGAGAATATCAAGTCTGCCTGAACCCAGAAAAGTGTGTTTTCATGGTCAGGCAAGGCAAAATCCTAGGACACATAGTATCTAAGAACGGCATATCCACTAACGAAGAGAAAGTGAGAGCCATCGCAGAACTACCTAGGCCAAAGAACGTCAAGGAAGTACAGGCTTTCATGGGACATTGTGGTTACTACCATCGGTTCATTCACATGTATGCTGTCATTGCAAAGCCCATGTACGGACTTCTGACTAACTTTGAAAGGACTGATGAATGTGAGAATTCCTTCCAGGAGCTTAAACGAAGATTAGGTTCAGCACCAATCTTGACCACACCAGATTGGAACAAGCCATTCCATGTTCATGTGGATGCCTCCAATTAAACGAAGATTATGTTCAGCACCAATCTTGACCACACCAGATTGGAACAAGCCATTCCATGTTCATGTGTACTTGCACAACCTACGGGTGAAGGTAATATGGATCTCCCTATTGCCTATGCCAGTAGACAATTTAATGCTGCTGAACGGAACTATACAACCACCGAACGAGAAGGATTAGGCATGGTGTATGCGGTTAAAAAGTTTAGATACTGTTTGCTGGCAAATAAGTTCAAATTTTTTACTGAGCACCAAGCTCTACAGTACCTGGTAAACAAGCCGTGTAATACAGGCAGATTAGTAAGATGGTTTCTCTTACTAATGGAATATGACTTTGATGTAGTAGTGAGGAAAGGCAGGACTCATTTGAGAGCAGACCATCTCTCTAGGCTCACATCTGGAGAGGCCCCACAAGGAGTATCAGATGACTTACCTGATGCTTACTTGTTTAATTTGGAAGTGGTGCCACAGTGGGCTAAGCCATTAGTGCCAGTATTGACATACGGGCCTAACCACCCAGTAATAGCCACACAGGATAGAGAGGTAGTAAAAGCCCAAAAGTACCACATCATGGCTGGAAGTATGTACAAGCACACAGATCAAGGGATCTTGGCTTGTTGTGTAGAAGAGGACGAGTACGCTAAGTGGTTGCAATTAGCACATGTAGGTGCATTAGAGCAACACTACTCAAAACAACGAACCCTACAGACCTTGAGGAGACTAGGAGTGCATTGGCCGGCCATGGAAGCTGATGTCCAAAAGTTGTGCAAGGAATGCCCAATCTGTTGCACTAAACCACCTGTGGAACATGCCACTCTTTATCAAATGTCCATAGTGCCGGATTGGAGTGAACCCCTAGTATCCTTCCTGAAGACGAAAACATTCCCTCCAGACATGACTATGACGAGGCAAAGAAGTCTAGAACAAGAAGCTCTTGATTATTCACTCATTGGTGATAATCTATACAAGCGTGGAAAAGATGGTTACCTAAGACTTTGTGTTCATGAGAGTGAATATCTAAAGATCTTGAAAACTACTCACCAAGGTGTAGCAGGAGGACACTTTGGACCAGATCAGGTGATCAAGGCAATACTATTTGCGGGCTTCTGGTGGTCGACCCTTCACATGGATGCACATACCTATGTGAAACGGTGTGGTGTGTGTCAGAGAACTCAGTATCCTATACGCAAAGATGAGATGCCACTAAAACCTATGATGGGTGGATGTGCGTTCTCCAAGTGGGGAATAGACTTTGTAGGTCCTACTAATCCCCCAGCTAAGGGTTCACATGCTGAGTATATCATTGTTGCCACTGACTATCTAACTAAGTGGGTAGAGGTAAAAGCCACAACAAAGAACGATGCACAAACAACAGCTAAGTTCCTGTTTGAGAATGTGTTGACCAGGTATGGATTACCTATAGAGCTAGTCAGTGATAGGGGGACTCACTTCTTGAATGAAGTTTTTGAAAATCTGCTCCAAGAATTCTTGGTAGTACATAAGAAGTCTGCCCCCTATCACCCCCAAGCTAATGGCCAGGCTGAGAGTACAAATAAGATCTTATGCAATGTACTGACGAAATTAGTGAACAATAAACACTCTGATTGGGACAAACCGAGTGGCCTATAAAACGGTACTCCAAGCCACACCCTTTCAGATGGTGTTCGGTCAGAATGCGGTGCTACCCTTGGAATTTTTGATACCTACATTGAAGGTAGCACAAGAGCATGACTGGACAGGCCATGAACTCTCCTCTCGAATCTTTGATCTTGAACGGCTAGGCGAGACACGATTGAAAGCTGCAGCAGGAATCTATGCAGCGAAGAAGAGGCAAAAGGCATATTTTGATACACATGTGAAGGATAAAGGCTTGAAAGCAGGAGACCTTGTCCTAGTCTACACATTGAAGCAGCATGCACGAAAATTAGAGAAAAGAGGCTATGGACCTATGATCATAAATAGGATTTCAACTAGTGGGGCAGTACAACTAGCCACATTGGAAGGTGATATTCTCCCTAGCTACATAAGTGGATGTAGAGTCAAGTTATACCAAGAAACCCTGACTGAGGAGATGTTAAATCGGCTCAACACTGCCAAGAAACACAAGGAGGAGGAAAAGCGAATTCGAGAGGAGGCACAAGCAGAGGCCTTAGAGCGTATCCGACGAATGAAATTGAGGAGGCAAGGGAGAGATCAGCCTATGATTGACACTCAAGAGTCTCCGGGCTATCACATGGCCATGTGTGACACTTCAGGTGAACGTACCCATAGGATAGTGGATCGACAACCTTTTGTGACCCTAGAAATAGGACAAGGAGACAGCACAACAAGCGTGAGAGCTTTAATTGATTCAGGAGCAGCCACTAGTGCAGTTCGACTTTCTTATTGCCAGCAGCTGCAATTGGAGGTAAAACCCCTAGAAGCATATCTGATAGGATTAGGAGGTGTTGAAACCCCTTGCATGGGAGAGGTGGAACTTCCCCTCTACATACAAGAGGTCCTCATGCCAGGAAAAGTGCTAGTATGTGAAGACGAGGATCTTACCAAACCTCTGGTCTTGGGCCAAGACTGGATCTACGATCACACAGTCAACCTCAACCTAAGAAGTGGACTTCTTCAGGCTTGGATAGGCCAAAGCCGTCTTACGATTGAATTAGAAAATCAAGCACTCAAACCAATAGAACAGGCACCAACTCCTGGTCCCTCCAAGAATCCACATAAAGATAATGATGCGGTTCTTGTCCAAACTTCTATGGTGCAGAGGATTGTCAATCTTACCAAAGGTACAACAGTCAAGGAGGAGTTCGCAGCTGGGCCAAAGGAGATTCTAAACATGCAGACCAAACATCATACAATACGAAGGAGGCCTTTGATCAAGCAGCAGGAGCACCAACTAGTGCAACACGGAATACCTCATGGCCCGAAGCAGATCTGGATACGCAAGGGTGGAAAACCCACAGCTCTGGTAGCAGGCTCTCGAGGAGGCAACAAACAAGCCACACCATCACGGACACAAGTGAAGAAGTACCCTAGGCAACCTCCTAGGCACACCACGTCTATTTGGGTCCCTATGCGGTCAATGAAGGCTAGCCACAATGCTAGACACATATGGGTGCCGAAGGCCTGTTTACGAGTCCAAATAGCTCCAACTCTAGTCACTGGCATAATTCAACACTCACAAGTCCCCTCGAAAAACAACGCAGGAACTCTACCTAAAAACCACCCTAACCCACACTCAGCCAAACCAAGGAATGTCTGGAAATGGGTACCCAAAAGGTCCCAAATCCGTCACAACCTAGTTCATAAATCTTTGCCTGTCTTTAGATCTAAGAGCTACGAATCCTCCATCAAGATTTGGAGACTTAAACCGTGTATCAAACCCCCTGACCCAATCGTGTAAATCCATCCACTCTGATGAAGGAGCATTCTGAGTCCATTGCATAACCAAAGTATGCATCTAGGATGACACTAAACTCTAATCACCACTCACATCTATCACACACACTTCACCTCTAACCACTAACCATTGGGATTGTCATGTCAGTATTATGGAGGGAACACCGTTACATTCTGTTTCCTACGCAACACTAATGTGCTTTCTTCTTCCAGAAGATAAGCATCAGAAGTATCATGGCAGCAGTAGCAGGAACAAGCTCCCAGGTGGGCACTGGTAATCAAAGCAATTGGGATACCATGCCTGTGGAAGCCCCACTGACAGCAAGGCCTGAAGAGCTTTTTAACGTAAGAAGAATTCCTATCTCAGATCCACCAAATGGCCTAACAGAAAGAGTGAAGGGGCACTCTCACTGGTTCAATGAGATGCCTGGAGACTTGGGAGATGCCGACCACATATGGGAGTCAAAGTTGGAATGCGGAGGAGTCTGGTGGACATTTCAATTCTTCTCGAGAGAATTTGAAACATTACAGAATGCAGATCCTCTTCAGAATATTTGGCAGAAAGCGGGTTTGCACGATTACTTTAGTGCAGCTTTGCCTAGGCTGGATTTTCTTAGGTGCTACTATCTGATAGCCACACTGAAGCCGACTGGAGATAAGGATCATTCAGGCACATTCCTGGTGCCCTCTCTATCAAACCAGGAAGAAATGAAGAAGTTTGAGTCAAATGTTACTTTAATAAGGGAAGCTCTTCAAATGTATGGCACCCATGTTCCTTCTGATCGAGATCCTTTGATACCAGAGTCGATGAAGAACAACAGAATCAAGAGGTTAAAGGAAATGTGTGCTCTCACCCCCAACATCGCCATACCCCTGCGGATGTGCCTTCGACACTTTGCATTTCCAGCTCAAGACCGCTTCACCCAACCACATAAGAAAATATGGTATGGATTGTACCTAGCAGAGACTGGAAGCTTTCCAATTAAAATGCCTGTATGGATCTTGGACCAGCTATATGAAGCAGGCAAGCGAGGCGTGAGGAAGCATACCTTGAATGGCTGCTGTGCGATCACCAGAATTATCTATAGATGCCTTGCATATGATGTGCCGATCGCAAGGGCCCTCAAATATTCACAACTAGAATTCTTCAAGGGGCGGAAGTCAGGAGTACAACCTACAAAAAGAATGCGTGGTTTGGTTTCCCAGGTTCTCATTCCCTGTGAGGCCACCACAGAAGCCTCCCCCAGAGAGGAGGAACAAGTAGCCCCCGTCACTATCCATCTCCAAGGGACACAATCAAGGGGTATGGTACAACCCACTCCATCTGCCCCTCCACTACCCACAGATGCTGAGTTTGCATCCATGGCCACCTTGGCAGAGGATCCCAATTTTGACTTTGAAAGCTTTTTGCAGTCAGCCCATTTATCTGATAGTGAGTATTTTTCTGACAATGCCGGTCCCGGATCATCACCCCAAAGAGAACAGCAACAGAGTGAAGCAAGAAGGGTACACTGGGAAGATGCGACACAACACCCTCATGCCCAAAGCACACAGACTCAGGAAGAAGCACGCGGAAATGATCCAGAGGAGAGTGAAGAGGAAGCTCCTGCCTACACGGCACAGCTCAGACGACTCTACATGACAATCAAACAGGTACAGAAAAGACATAGGTTATCAGAAGAGGCAAACAGGGCACTGGTGAACCAGATGTTGCATGCGGAGAACGTGGACCCGCATTTTGTTGAGTCATTGAATCTCTTGGCGAAAACATGCGGAATAGGGGAAGCCATGAGGACCATGGTACAGCGCACTACCCATCAATATGACCAACGGAGGATCGATACGCGACCACGCCCGGGAAAAATGATTCAAATGGAAGTCTCTGCCGCACTGCCTACCACAACTTCAGAAGATGTTCACATGGCCAGTCCACCTCACAGTGAGGAACCTGATGTAATTACACAGATACCATCCCCACCTTCACCTCCCATCCAGCCCTCCGAACCCTTTCCCACTAGTCTTCCTGAACGACCAGTATCCACCCATGGTGAAACTGTTATACACACCACCATCTCTCCATCCTTCCCTTTATCTACATACATCACTTCCACCCACTTTTCTGAACCCCATATAGGCCATCCTGCCACCGATCAAACTATAATAGGTCACCCTTCATATCTCCCAGCCCTCGGACAGCCGCTTGCCACCAGCCAAACCGTAACACACCCATTTCCATCCACCAATACATTTCCTCTCTCCCAACCCCTATCCAATGTATCCCTTTTTACCCATTCGGAATCAACCCAAGTCACCCAACCTTCATTCTGGAAAAACCTTGTAAATATACTCCAACGAATTGAGGATTATAATAAAAAGTCCCTTCCCCAACCCACCTCCCCCACATTCACTGCCACCACTAACACACCACCCACCGTTCCCGTATTCACAATTCACACTTCACACACTATCACTTCCGATCCCATGGATATTTCACCACCCACAAGAGCATCCACCATCACGTCTGTTCCACCATCATCACATTTCACTTCACTCATAGGCACATCATCCACTTTTCCCTTTCCCATTTCCCGACCCTTTGCATGTTCCACCTCTACCCATGCATCCACATCATTTAGTAATGCACTAGACACCATGGTGGAAGTGGCCACTCAGCTTAAGCAAGAGTATAAGTTATTGGAAGAAAATAACTTAGAGCTGTGCAATCTCTCGACGCAACTCCAGGCACGCGTCAATGCCTTGGAACTAGGTAATACAACACTACAACACCAAGTGACTACCCTCCAACAATCGAATGCAGAACTGGAAGCCAAGTATACAGACACAGGTAAAGCTATGGAGGAACAACTCACAGATCAATTGGGCCGCAATGCTAGATTACAAAGAAACATGAATCTACTTTGTCGCCACTTAGCAGCAGCTCAAGAAGAAAACCGAAGGCTACAGCAGCAAAACCAAGAAAATCTAGAAGCAGCCATTGAAAATACTCCAGGGGCACCCATCATCGACCCTGCCAAATTCCAAGCCATCCCCTCAGAAAGCATACAACAAATATTGGAATCCTATGCCAATCTCTTAGAAGCACATGACCAGTTGGCAGACCAAGTCAAGGAATTACAAAGACCCCAAGTACCTACACCACACCCACTCAAATCTACAGAGATGATCGATGCCGCTACTTCACCAGAACCTGAACCTTCAACGACCAATGAGGTACTTGAGCTACGGCAACAGGTAGCAGAATTGAAGATCAAGTTGTTACAGTATGAACGACCTCCCTCTCCACTGGATCAGCCACTAGAAGAAGAAGAAGAAGTAGTCATCATTCCAGTGGAGGAAACATTTGACGAGACTTATGAGCCTCAACCTTGTCCAGGAGGCACAATCACTGATGAGGGACAGGACACTTATGAAGAACCCCCATCGGCATGGATGAAACAGGTAGAAGAAATGGGGCAGACTCATGAAGAACGTATCTCCTACCAGATGTTGGCCATGAAGACCATTGAAGAAACCATACTTCAATCAGAATACTTCAGACATCTGGCCCCTAGAAGACTAATAACTAGCTCAGAATTACAGTATAAACCATACTTTGTACTGTTGGCAGACTACAACGCCGAGATCAAACATAAGACTAACAAGTACCCTACTTTCGCAACACAATTTGAACCTGAGGACATTCCAGAGGACGCGCACAAGGGGAAAATACACCAACCCACCTGGAGGCAAAAGCTATTGGAAGCCTATCCAGAGATGCTACGAACATGGGATCACGCGCCCATGCACTTGAAGTATAAAAATTGCTACGGACCAGTGCAACGAAGAAGATCATGGAAGTCATTTGCCATCAAAGTCAAGAACAACGCCAATTGCAAAGAATGGCTCAATTACCCTACCATTGCACCCCCAAACGGCACGCCTACTGTAGCCTACATGATGGCTACCATCAGATATTGGATGCCCCGTCTCCACCCCATGCCCGATGTAGCTGCCCAGATGATGCTCAAAATATTGGATATGATGCAGGTAGTGCTCAAAACCTTCCGCAATGTATGTCACATTCAGCCTCCGATTCCCGGGTTCATTAATGGTAATTATGACCTACTATATGATATGAGCACAACCCCGAGCATACGAGTTTCTTATGCATGGCACACACGAATCAGATATCTCCCTGCCTGCTACAAGCAAACTTTTGATGATATGTTCACCACGGGGTTCTGGGAGGCACACTCAGAGGTGTTTGCGCCACGACCCACTCATTTGCTACAGCTCTTTGCGTGTGAACAAACGATGCATTCAGAACTCTACACAACGCCACAACCGGACATACTAGGAGCAGTTAACTGGGAGGCCCTGCAGAGAGACTTGGTCAAGGGACTGCGGATAAAGGAACATGACTTGGCAACCAAAATTCTCCAGAACTACATTGACCAAACCACAGAACAAAGGTCTGTCAGAGGCGACAGACCCTAGGGGGGGAGAGTGTTGGCAAATGAAGCAAGTACAGGCATACATGCAGATCTAGCACTAAGGCAACCCTTTATTTTTTTCAAAACCCTTACACCATTTAAAAGTGATTCTCATCACTAAAAACCCCTGTAAATACCATTTTCACCTTTTTGTAGCTCCATTTTGTACAAGCCGAGGAGTCCTCGAGCTTGAGGAGCCTTAGAAGTAGTTGCCCACCAATTTTCGTATTTTTTAGATCTCGTTTGAGCCCTCAAATAAACCCTGGAACCTAATTTTTAACTAGGCCGGACACTAGGTCTGGACAGGGCCAAAGCTAGTCAAAAACTATAAATAGAGCTAGAGAGCTCATTTTTTGGGGGGAGCTTCTTGTAGTTTTGAGCTTGTATGAGAACTTTGTTGCAATAGAAGTGATTCCATTGTCTTACTCTCTTTGTTCTTGCCGTGAGTGTGTGTGTGTGTGTGCATGTTAGTGTGCTTCTCACTCACGCATTTGTGCCTTCACTTGCTCGAGGTCTTCATACCATCCTCATGTCTTCCCGGATTGACATTAAAGGAGGTGCTACTAATCATTGAGCTACACATGACATCTCTCTAGGTATTGCCTAAATCTTCTTCCTGCCAGTCTAACCGTCTCTTGAGGGGTCTGCTTGAAGCTATGGATCAATGAGGAAGTATTATGCCTTATGCCACTCTTAGAGAATTTAGTGATGAAAGCCTCTAGAAGTTGGTCTATGCTCCTGAACTATCTCTCACTCAATGGTTGAAACCATGTAAGGGTTGTGTTCCTAAGGGTTAGACGAAAAGCATTGTACTGCGTGAATAGGTCCTCAACTTGTTCAACTCTCAAGACTTGCCTAAACTCGGCGACATGATCGTAGGGGTCTCCCGTGCCATCGAAGTAATTTTTCATGGACTTAACTAGTTGAGTTGGCCTCAACCTCCTAGTGTGTTCTCTATGCCTTGGCAAAGGAAAATCATCAGCATTTCTTAGGTTCCTTGGGGCTCTAGGTCTCTCGATTTCTTCTCTATCCGTCTCTGTTCTCATCCTTTCTCTTCCCAAGGGATTGGCAAAACTTACCTCTGGCCTATCTCTACTTCTGTCCCTCTGAGCCCCATGAGCTTGGGATGTTCTAGCTCCTTGGTGAGCATACGAAACATTAGATCTTGGTTGGGGAAAAATAAATTCACCCTTCCAAGTGTAGGCATGCCTACCATGTTCTGAAACCACAAAGATCCTCTCTGAAGTATTGTCTAAATAGGTCACCTTGCATGGGCTATCAATATCTTTGAACTCATAGATTGTGATCGTTCCTACCTCATTCGGTTGATCAGGCTTATACCTCCAAAAGGCTTCATCTGTCTCTCTGTTTATGAGTAGATCTATGCTCTTATTGTCTTGGGGAATCCACTTTGGTGTGATAATTCTAGTGAGAACTGATTTGCCTTGAGGGGTTTTTAGGCTCTCCACCTATGTTCCCTTGCTCTAGGTCACCTATGTCCGTTTCTGGGATCACATTACCGAATTCATGTGTCCTATTTGGGTAGGTGGTGACTACATACATGGTTCCTTCTTTGTCTATGTATGCACCATTTTCAAACTTAACTGCTAGATGTTCAATTCCAATGGGTTGGTTAGGGTTTTTAATCTGGACCACGGATCTTCCTAGGCCGTCCTCATAGATGCAAGCACCTAATCGGTTGGTCCTAAGGTATTCAAGTTGCATCTTGTAAAGACCTTCGACCCTTTGTAAGTATGGCACACCTGAACTTCTTGTGGGTCTCTCCATACCTTGAGACATCTCTGATTCACTAGTCTCAGAGCTAGGGTAGTGTGAATAGTGGCCCAATTGCTGGGCCCAAGACCTAGCAGTATGATTGACACTAGCCTCTGAAGACCTAAGGCTCTGTTTATCTCTTCCTAGGTGTCGTCCTGATCTAAGGTTCATATGCCTAATTGAATAGCCCCAATTTTCCCAAGTACAACCTCGTGGTTGAGTTCTTTTGTATTAATCACTTGTTCTTTTTAATTTTCTTAGGATGTCACTTCTTGTCCAATCAATCTTCATCACAAGGAACACTTAGGTGTTATCGTAATTGAGTTTGGTCGCTTGATTTAAATTCTTTTCCCTTAGGTTGTTTTGTAAATGGAATTTCTTTGTACTTGCACTTGAGTGATTAGAGTTCTTGGATTTGATCGTGCTTAATGTATCCCTAATTGATCAAAACCTCTATCCGTACTTAGCCTAAGCTAGGGATTGACAAAGGGTGTTGAGAATTTCCAACCTTAGTTTCTCTCCTTGCTTGCCCTTGTGTGCCCAGGAAGTGTGTTCCCAAGCTTGCACTTACTCTAGCTTAGAATGCCCTTCGATGCTCTCAATGGACCTGTAAAAGTCCCAAAGTTAGCTGAAGGTTTGAATTCAATTGACACAACAAACCATCTTCATTCATGCAATTCAGAAATCAAATTTGTGCTTTGGCTTTATGGAAAACAATCCTAAAGATCCCTTAGCTTTCCAATGAGCCTAAGATCACCCCAAACAGATTTCGTATGAGGAAGTTATGACTGTTTAGGGTTCTAGGGTTAAAATAGGGTTCAAACAGGCTAACAAGCAAACATGTTTTTTCATCAAATTACTTGCGTAGCGACCTCATAATGCAATGACAAACCATAATGTTTCCCAAAACTTGGCCCAAAATAGACCAAGTATTTTTGCTCTAAAAATAATGCCAAAATTGCCTGTCAATCGCGGTCGAATGTTCTGTCAATCGTGATTGATATGTCAGTCGTGATCGGCATGTCGATCGCGATTGACAGGTCCATCGTGGCTGTCAGTCACGATTGATGGGTCAATTGCGATTGACACGTGGCCCGGAATTTCACTCAGTCATGGTCAAAGGATCATTGACTCTATCAATCACAATTGATGGGTCGATCACGATTGACACATGGCACGAGGGGTCTATCGGTCGTGGTCAAATAGTCATTGACTGGGTCAGTTGCGATTGACAGAACCATCGGGATTGTCGGTCGCGATTGACACGTGGCACGTGATAGGCCTCTCGGTCATGGTCAGTCGGTCATTGACTCTGTTGATCATGATTGACGTGTCCATCGCGATTGACAAGTCCGTCGGCAAGTGTCTGTCGTCGTTTGTCGATCGCGATTGATGTGTCAATCGTGATTGACAGAAAATAGAGGCATATTAAAATTTTAAGCACATATTTAGGAAGCTCTAGGCATGCACATCATGGTTATGTACTTAGTTTGGCAAAATGTTCACTTTTTTATTGGTTGCGGTTGACAAAGTTCAATGCCTCAGGACCTGCACAGTCAAATTTTTTACCTGCTTGAGTTGGTGCAGCTGTTGGGGATGCTAATTCTTGTAGAAAATCTCAAAAAATACAAAAAACCACAAGCACACAAATGCTCTCTCGCTCTCTCTCACAAGTGAAATGAGGGGAAATGGTGTGGGTGTGGTGATATGACCAAAAAACTGAAATTTTTGTGATGATGGAGATGGAGGTGGGAGATGGTGATGATGATAATGGTGATGAACAAAACCAAAGAAAGTAGATAAAAGTGAAGAAAATACCTATGACTCCAACGTCTCAACTCTACATCTTACCATCACACGCTCGTCCTCAAAGCTCGATCCTCGGCAACGGCGCCAAAATTTGGTGTAGCTTAGTGATGCGTAGCACCTCCTTTAATGTGAATCCGGGAAAATATGAGGATGGTATGAAGACCTCGAACAAGTGATGGCACAAGTGTGTGAGTGAGAAGCACATAACATGCACACACATACACACACGTGCACACAAGGCAAGAACAAAGAGAGAGACAATGGAGTTATTTAGATAACTCAAAAGTGCTCTTACAAGTTTAATTCTACAACAAGCTAACCTCAAAAATGAGCTCTCTAGCTCTTTTTATAGTTTTTGACTAGCTTTTGCCCTATCCAGACCTAGTCTCTGGCCTAGTTAAAAATTAGGTTCTAGGGCCTATTTGAAGGCTCAAACGAAGTCTAACAAATATGCAAATTGATAGGTAGGTACTTCTAATGCTCCTCAAGCTCAAGCACTCCTTGGCTTGCAAAAAATGGAGCTACAAAAATATGAAATGGTATTTATAATGGTGTGGAGTGACTAGAATCACTATTTGGAAAAATTTAAGGGCCTATTTGCCAGATCTGCGTTGACTACTTTGCCTGCTTGATCCTTGCTCCGAATCCCTTCTTTGGCTTCCTTGTCTTGTGGGCCCTTGGGTGCCTTGACTGTTGCCAACACTTGCCTCCAGGAAAGAAGGCCATTGGCACTAAGTGGGTATACAAACTAAAGCATAAACTGGATGGTAGAGTTGATAGGTATAAGGCTAGGCTTGTTGCAAAGGGTTATGCACAAGAAAGAGGCATTGATTTTGATGAGACCTTTGCACCTACATGCCATATGACTATTGTTCGGAGCATCTGTGCACTTGCAACTCATCATGGTTGGAATGTACATCAGTTGGACATTAAAACAACATTTCTGAATGGTGACTTGCATGAAGAAGTGTATGTTTTTCAGCCCTGTGTCTTTGTGCAAAAAGGGCATGAAAACCAGGTGTGTAGGTTAAAGAAGGCATTATATGGTTTAAAGCAAGCACCACATGCTTGGTATGAGAAGATACATGCCTATTTAATTGCACATGTTTTTGAGAACAATCCAACTGAAAGAACCTTATATGTTAAGCGTGCTAATGATGTTCGTCTGATCATTGTTGTCTATGTTGATGACATGCTGCTCGCTGGTCCTATTGAGAAGCATATTGCAGATTTTAAGGCTGATTTGCATGTCTCGTTTGAGATGTCTGATTTGGGGCATTTGCATCACTATTTGGGCATTCAATTTATGCCAGTTGAAGGTGGAATGGCTTTGTGCAAATGAAATACATTGACACATTATTGCAGCATTTTGGCTTTGAAGACTGTAAGCCTATTGCCACTCTTATGGAGATATGTTTATGATTGAGTCTTCATGATGCTGGAGATGCATTTGATTTTGTTCTCTATCAGCAGGCTGTTGGATGCTTGATTTACTTATGCATTACTCGGCCAGATATTTAGTTTGCTGTCTCACAGATGAGCAGGTTTATGCATTGCCCAGGAGTCAAGCATTGGTAGGTAGTTAAGCGCATCTTTGGCTATTTGAGTGGTGCTCGGATACTTGGGTTGTTTTATCCCAAGGGGGGATCACTACCGCCAGATTTGCATGCTTTTTCTACCTCTGTTTGGGTTGATTGCTACGACACTTATGTGTCCACGAGTGGCTTTTGCTTCATGCTTGGCAGCTCATGTATATCTTGGTTGAGCAAGAAGTAGCCTACTGTGGCCACTTTGAGTCGTGAGGCTTAGTATAGGGTAGCTTTCACAGCGACTGTTGAGTGTGTGTGGCTCAGACGCCTTATGGCTGATTTGGGTGTTGATCAGACTTCTGCCACCACCATCTTCACTGACAGTCAGAGTGCATTGGCAGTTGCGAGGAACCCTGTGTTCCATGCTTGCACTAAGCACATTGAGGTATGTTATCACTATGTCAGGGAGAGGTTCTCCTCTGGGGAGATTAACTTGGCGTATGTGCCCACACAGGAGAACATTTCAGAGCTTTTCACGAAGGCTCTGCCTAGGGAGAAGTTTGAAGCTTTTCACAAAGCTTTGGACTTACTTCCTTTTGTGGAGTGATTTCCACATAGCTTGGCACTTGCTTATACATGAGTGCCAACTCCTTGTTCACTAGATCACTCCCAAGGGGGATTTGTTGATATATTTAGGTAGTGATGTGTGTGAACACACTAGGACCGCCGGGGTACTTTTTTCCCTTTTTTCCCCAGTTTGTATATATGCTTATTGCCCTAATGGGCTACTTATGTTTGTACATTCTCTAGTAATACATTCAGTATTGTGTGTTATGCTCCAAGCTTCTTCTTCTTCCTTGTGTTGTTCGCATGCTTCCGTAGACATCTAACTCCAACAGGTTCCTCGCAACTAGCAATGCACTCTGACTATCAATGAAGATGGTGGTGATAGAAGATTGACCAACACCCAAATCATCCATAAGACATCTCAGCCACATACACTCAATAATCATTGTGAAAGCTTCCCTACACTTAGCCTCACAATTCGAAGTGGCCACTATAGGTTGCTTCTTGCTCAACCAAGATATGCATAAGCTACCAAGCATGAAGGAAAAACCATTGGTGGACACAGGAGTGGCATAGCAACTAGCCAAGTGAGAGTTAGAAAAAGCATGTAAATCTGGTAATAGTGATCCCCCCTTGGGATAAAACAATCCAAGTAGCCGGGTACCACTCAAGTAGTGAAAGCTGTGCCTAATCATCTGCCAACGGTTGGCACTTGGGCAATGCATAAACACGATCATCTATGAGACAACAAACTGAATATCTAGCTGAGTAATGCATAAGTAAATCAAGCATCCAACATATTACTGATAGAGAACAATATCAAATGCATCTCCAACATCATGAAGACTCAATCATAAACTTGTATCCATAGGAGTGGCAATGGGTTTACTGTCTTCAAGGCCAAAACACTGCAATAATGTGTCAATATATTTTGTTTGACACAGATCTATTCCACCATCAACTTGCATAAACTCGATGGCCAAATCATGATGCAAATGCCCCAAATCTGACTTCTAAAATGAGGCATGAAGATCAAAGGCTTAAAATCAACAATATGCTTCTCATGAGAACCAGTGAGGAACATTCCATCAACATTTACAACAATGATCAAAAGCACATCATTAACATGCTTAACATATAAGGTGCTTTTAGTTGGATTGTTCTCAAAACCATGTGCAATCAGATAGGCATGTATCTTTTCATACCAAGTATGTGGTTCTTGCTTTAGACCATATAATGCCTTATTTATCCTGCACACCTCATTTTCATGCCCTTTTTGCACAAATCCATGGGGCTTAAAAATATACACTTCTTCATGCAAATCACCATTCAAAAATGTAATTTTATTGTCCAACTGATGTACATTCCAAATATTATGAGGTACAAGTGCACCGATGCTATGAACAGTAGTCATTCGACAAGTAGGAGCAAAGGTCTCATCAAAATCAATTCCTCTTTCCCGAGCATAACCCTTTGCAACAAGCCTAGCCTTATACCTATCAACTGTTCCATTAGGCTTATGCTTCAGCTTGTATACCCACTTAGTGCCAATGGCCTTCTTGCTAGGAGGCAAGTCACACAAATACTAGGTACCATTCTTCATAGCATCATATTCAGATTGCACAACAAGCATCCAATTTTCTGAATTTTGTCCTTCATCAAATGAAACAGGCTCTTTCTCATCATAGAAACTAGAGGCAAACATAGCATAGAAATTTGATGCAAAAGAGGCACTATGAGAGCCTAAACAAGTGCCGTATGAAAGAGGTGCATCTAATTTGCTGTCATGCAAAGTTTGCACAACCTTTTTGGCATAGTTTTGCCTCCTCATTATTTGTTCTCTCATCAACAAGTGCATCATGCAAATTTGCATCAGAAATGGAATGATTTGCATCATCACATGAAACCTATAAAGGCTAAGAAGTTGACTCATTAGGACTAGCACTAGACTTTCCACTTGTAAGAAGAGGCATCAAAGTATCATACATGTCTTTGGAGCTAATAAATGTCTCCTTAGTACATGAAAGTAGTGGCTGAATAGCATCTTCCACAAAAACAACATCATGGCTAATCAAAATGCATTTAGTATGTGGATGATACAGACAATAGCCTTTGCTTTTAAAATTGTACCCAACAAAAATACATTTTATTGCTTTATCATCCAATTTCTTGCATTGTTGTTCATGCATTAATGCATATGCCAGACAATCGAAAACACACAGGTGAGCAACAGATGGCTTGCGACCATTCCAAGCCTCATATGGAGTGATAGATTGTAATGCTTCAGTGGGACACCTATTAAG
Organism: Ceratopteris richardii; assembly: GCA_020310875.1. Taxonomy (NCBI): domain Eukaryota; kingdom Viridiplantae; phylum Streptophyta; class Polypodiopsida; order Polypodiales; family Pteridaceae; genus Ceratopteris; species Ceratopteris richardii. The sequence goes on along the minus strand of CM035410.1, from coordinate 157,905,209 downwards.
TACATATGCTACACACACAATATCCTCAAGCCAGAAACTATGTGGTAAAGCCTGACTCTTGACCATACACCTCGCCTCTCCATGAGTGACCTGTTCTCTTGTTCAACAAATCCACTCTATTTAGGTGTATATGACATTGTACACTGATGTTTTATCCCATGTTCAACTAGAAATGCTTTAAAGTCAGAAGACATATATTCCCTCCCTCGATCAGAATGGAGGGTGCCCATTTTACATGCTGACAGATTTTTAGCCAAAACAAAAAATTATTTTAAGCACATAAACAATTCGGACTTTGATTTCAATGGGTATACCCATGCATGCCTAGAAAAACCATCGATGAAAGTCATGAAGTAAAGATAGATCCTAAAAAAAGGTTGTTGCATAGGACCACAAACATCACTATGAACAAGCTTGAATTTTTTAGTAGCTTGAACTGAACCATCTTTGGGGAATGATGAACGCTGAATTTCACCCAAAATATAGCATTCACAAACATGTTTACCAATTGCCTCGAGTTTGGGCAGAGAGGATACCATTTCAGATTTTTATAGGCATAGCAAACTAGCAAAATTCAGATGACCAAAATGTGCATGCCAAAGCTTTGATCTGATATAGCCTGAGAATCATGTACTGCACATGCTAAATCATTAATAGATCTTTCATAGTCTATGAGCTTATAAACCCCACACCATAAAATGCCAAAAGAAATAATGACATCACCATTTGATAGATCATGTACATCTATCATGAACAAATTTCACAATCAAGCCAATCTTGGCTAAAGTTGAAATTGATAATAGATTCTTCTTGATCCCCTGCATAAATAAAGCATCCAACAATGTAAAAGAAGTACGATCAATAGTATTCAGAATGATCTTACCAACTCCCATGATAGGATAAGGGGAGTTGTTGGCACATGTGACAATATTCCATGTAGGGGTCGGCTCATGTGAAGTGAAGAAATTGCATTGTGAGGTAATATGTTTGGTTGCCCCACTATCAAAGTACCAAAAATCTTAGTCTACTGCAGACATACACTGCTCATGCAAGGATGGGTCAAAACTGCAAACAAGAATAAATTCCCATTCTTCATTTTGCACAAGATTAGGAGACTTTGTTTTTAGTGTAGAGGCCTCTGCAATAACCATTCCAACCTCTTTCTTCTTTGCCTCTTTTACAGCTAGTTTTGGAAAACTATTTATGACATGATCATTTTCTTTACAGTACTTGCAAAAAAAATTTTGCTTTTCTATTTTCTTCTCATCTCTGTCATCCTTCTTTGATCGTGTATGTTGCTCTAGCACAATGGTGAGGACCACGTTAAGAAGCTCCACCTCCTTAATGTCAATCCGCAGAAGAGATAGGAGTGATATGAAGATCGTGAATGTGAGATGAAGTGAGAGTGAAGGTGAGAAGCATAAAGATGCACACACACATACACACACACAACGAAGAGACAAGCAAGACACAATGGAAGGTGAGAAATCAACTCTATTTCTCAAGAACACTCTTACAAGATCAAGCTCACTCTAGCTCATACAAGTCTACACTAGCTAACCTAAAAAATGAGCTCTTTAGCTCTTTTTATAGATTCTAGACTAGTTTTGACCGGTTTCACATATAGTGTCCGGCATAGTTAAAAAATAGGTTCTAGGTGCTATTTGAAAGGGTAAACGGTGTCTAAAAATAACCAAAATTGGTACGCTCATTCTACCTAAGCTCCCCAAGCTTGAGGACTCCTCGGCTTGCACAAAAAGGAGCTATAAATTACAAAAAGGGTTTTTCTATGTTACATATGATACAAAAGTGATGAAAATTGCTGTTGGAGGTTTTGAAAAGTATTTGTAAAACATAATTTTTTGAAGAATTGATTTGACTGACACCCTGCTCTGTCTTTACATGCTTCCGCGTCTTCTATGCCTCAAGCTACTGCCAACACCCCCCTCCCTCTCGCTTCTGTCGTCCGCAACAGAACCTTGTTGTGAAGCATGTCGGGTGTAATTCTTGAGTAGTTCTTGAGCGAGGGTGTGTTCGGATATGCGAATTCCTCGGGCCAGATCTGCCTTGAGTTTCTCCCAATCAATGGGTTGCGGTTCATCGGATGGTGGGACTTGATAGTGCGTGGAATATACCATCTGTTCACATGAAAATAATTGCAAGAGGTGTGTAGGCCTGCTGATGAACACTTCTGAATGGTATTCCCAGAAACCGGTTGTGAACATCTCTTCAAAGGTCTGCTTATAGCACGCTGGTAAGTTTTTAATTCTGCAATGCCAGGCATAACACACCCAATGTGATGGTGTTGTGCTCATGTCATAAGCTAAGTCGAGATTGCCATGCTCGAAACCCGGGGTGTTTACGTGGGGTGCCTTGACGCGACGGAAGACTTTGAAACCATCTGCATGATGTCAAATATTTTGACAGTCATGTGCGCTGCTATATCGTCCATATGTTTTAAGCGAGGGAGCCAGTGGCGAATCGTGGACATCATGTATCCAACTGTTGGTAGTTCTATGGGTGGCTTGAAATATGGGTAATTTAGCCAATCCTGGCATTGCTTGTTGTTCTGTACTTTAATGGCAAAGGCCTTCCAGGAGCGGCGATGTGGCACTGGTCCCCAACATGGGTTCTACTTTAAGTGTAGAGGTGCCTTTACCCAAGTACTCATCATCTCTGGATAATTTTGTAAGAGATCCTTGCACCAATCGGGTTGATAGATCTCTCCTTGCTGTGCATCTAGTGGAAAATCCTCAGGCTCAAATTGAGTTGTGTGAGAGGGATTTTTGCCTGTTTCTTTCTCCATGGCTAATTGATATTTTGCCATTAACATAAAGTACGGTTTGTACTGTAGCTCATGCCCAGATATGTATCTACGAGGGGCCAAGTGAGCAAAATAGGGGGATTGTAAAATTCTTTCTTCAATCATTGCCATGGCGTGTAACTGCACCTCTACTCGTGCTGAGTGGGTTGTTCCAAGTTCTTCAATTGTCTTCATCCATGCGGGAGTTGGAAGTTCGAAATTCGTATAGCCTTCGACAATGACTCGTCCGCCTAGGATGGGTTGAGGTTCATATGCTTCTTCGAAAGTTTCCTCAACTGGGATAGTCACTGTTTCTTCCTCTACTGGTAGTTTTGGTGGGGAGTCTCGCCTTGGTGGTGCTTCATATACTGCTATCTGTGATTGAAGAGTTAGTACCTGGGCCCATAATGCGTTGAGTTCCTCTAAGATGTCAGGAGATGGGTCCGCAAGAGCTGGTAGTCTTTGTTGTACTGGTGCTCTTAGTTGGAGTAGTTTATGATCTTCTTTTAGCTTATGATATTCCTCGTTCATGCTGTTGTACTCATCTAACAATCTGACATGATCATCTAGCAACATTTTCATAGACTCTGAGGGCACAGCCTTAAAGCGACTGGGGCTTAATGGTTGGTCAGGTTGATCTAGGGCAGCTTCTAAATTCTCTCTGTTTTGTTCTTGTAAACGTTGGTTCTCTTCTTTTGCTACTGCCAAGTGGCATCTGAGTAAGCCCATGTTCTTGGTGAGTGTTGCGTTGCAAATCGTATGGGCCCTTAACAAGTTGTCGATATCTGTGATGGCCTCTTTGGTTTTTTCTTCACTTTCTAGTTCTAGTTTATGATAAGCCTCTCAAGGTTCTTGGTAGCGGGTGTTCAGTGAGGCATTCTTGATGGTCAATGAATTGATCTGCATCTGTAAATCATTG